>JAAIIK010000145.1:120564-160791 GCA_014706435.1 Silurus glanis
ATATATATATATATATATATATAGTTTTGTATTTCACTCTTTAGCCTCATTGTTAGGGTCCCAGCACATGATCTGTATCTGATACAATACAGATGAAGAGAACTCACTACACACTTTGTATGCTGCATAAAATACGATACATGGAATCCAACATTTGCATGCAAGGGACATAAAATTCTAAATAGCATCAAAAATGCTAAGAGAACCATGATAACAAACTAGAAATCAAATAATAACAACAAAATGTACATACCCTTCTATTAAATTAAAAACAAAACTATCACCGTTCCCTACAGACACAATTACAGCAACACCACACAGCAAAATCTAATATTCACAAAACACTCAATTACACACATATACATATTCCCAGAAAGCTGCTTTGAGACAATGTCTGTTGTGAAAAGCGCTATAGAAATAAACTTGACTTGACATGGCATGCTTTAAAGAGGATTAGGGTAAAATATCTGACTTGACTTAAGGCCTATAGATGACATTCATTATTCTTCGTATCTAAAAGGACCAAGAACTTATAATATCGTGCCTCTAGATGGCACCATAACGTGCAATAATATACTAACACGGTTCATTCATAATATTTAAACTACCTGTTGTCTACATTCCCTTGAGCTGCTCACTGTTCTAACCCGTCAAGGCCTTAAAATGCTTTAAATCATGTTAATGGTCAGGGCGAGCCTCCATGAAATGGACATGTTTGTCCAATTAAGACAAATAATGTCCAAAGTCTGCGTAATAACAGACTGTAAAGGTGTTAGATTTTATTAAACATTTTGCATGCAGTAGCTCAAACATCACTGATTATTGAGAAAGGTTTCTTTATATTGAGTTTTCGTTATATTATACACTTTTATAGTTTTATAAAATGTCTAGAAAGAAATATATGAGTGATATTTTCAAAATGAAATAGAACTGTTTAATCTGTGAGAGAATAAATCTTGAAGCTTTTACAGTGGAGCTAAAAAGACAACTTTCAGAAGATTCATACAAACCGGAACTCCTTATAGTTCGACTGTGTATGTTTTTGAAACACAGTTCTTCAGGAGTATAGCTTGTGTACTCACCTGTCAGATGGTCCAATATTAAACCAAACACCTCAGCTGGCAGTTTCTCGAACAGTCCCTGACTGGACATCCTTTGGTGATGGATGTTCCTGTGTAGAACTGCACACTGACACCGTCTAGAGCTTCTGCGGTGTGATACATAAGTGGAGGTAAATTTCTTCATAATCCAACCTGATTGTAATGAACAAGAATAAAAAAGTATCACTTGGTCGAATTTGTAGCCTTTAGCTAACCAACATGCTGAACATTCGTCCTCGAGACATGCTAGCTAGCTAGTTACAGTAGATATGAAAGATGCTGCTCACTGTTATCGCACCAAAGTCTCTCGCTATAGAGTTTGAATGAATAAATAAACTAACAACAGGACAATGTAATAATGAAAAAAAAACGCCTACTGGTCTGTTGTATTGCTGTGTGTTAACTTTAGCGTTTTAGCAACAAAATATATTTAAAATCTCTGAAAGTGAAGTAAAGCCGCCGAGTTACTGATTAATCCACTACTGCTGCTCACGCGCGCGCAAACGCGCCTCGCGCTCGCTTTCTCGCACTATTACAGGAGTAATGAAGAGTCACTACTGAAGCGCTTCAATAGAGACTCTGAATAACCACAAACTTCATGTTTATTGTCCTACTGCTTACTACTACAAAATACTACTTGTATATTTGTTTATACTAACTCTATAGCCCTGTTCCTTTCAAACCCTGGGACCGTTTAAATGGACATCACACTTTTTTAAAGAATACAACTGAATGCTTTAGTAATATGAAAAATGGCCGGTCAATGATTGATTCTGATCACCCACACACAATGACCCCTAAATTCATATGGGAGCATCAGCTTAAACAGGCATGACTCACTAACAGCACACGCAGGGTTTGTAAAATTTTCCTCATGCACATGCACCCGGACATCCACATGGTGCAAAAGAAAAGGAGTTTTTTCAGACCAGGCCACCTGGTTGTCAGTGCCCCATTTTCCAATTTGAATGTTTATGTTCACATTGTATGTGCTTTCGGTGGTGTACAGTAACCAGCATGTGCACTCTGAGTGGTCTGCAGCGGTGGTCTAAGTGGTCTTTTGCACCTTCATACGAAACAAGATGTGATCCAATGTGTGTTTGGACACCTTTCTATCAAAGTCAGCATTACTCTTTTCAGCAATTAATGTTAAAGAAGCTCTATTGTGGGATAAAATCAAATGGGCTAGCCTTCACTCCCAATGCCTCCTGCCTGAAAATTCAATGGTTGTCCTTTCTTGGACCACTTTGTACTAACTAACCCAGGGCCAGTTCTAGCCAATTATATTAGAGTGGGATGGTGCAAATAATAGGTGGGCCATCAGTGTTAGTGGCCCCAACACTTAATCCAGTTCCTAGTCCAACAAAAATCTAATTCAAACTAAAACTGAACAATGATAATAAAACCAATTTCGAAAACTGTATTGTATTAACTGTATTTTAACTTTAAACTCCATAAATCATGTTTTTATTGGATAAGATTAGTTCTCAAATAAAATTAAAAATCTAAATCAACTTTAGTAAAAAAAAAAAAAATTTCCTCCACTTTTATAGATCTTATATTATAGAACCATTATAAAAAAAGATTTTTTTCTTTTTTTTTTCAATTCATGAATTAACCAAAGACAGTATCAGAGCACTATGTAACCACTTTGCTTTTTTGCCACATTTTTATTAAAAAAAATATTTTTACCCTCATGTTATTACTTTATAACCAGCAACCTGAAACTTTATTTGTTTTGTTTATCAGTTATATCCCAATTTCTTTTTTTCTGTCCATCCATCTATTTCTCTATCTGTCTTCTGTTTACCTTTGGAAAAATCCTTGTCTAATAATAATCCCATGTCTAAAGTATTAGTTATGGATTTGTCATTGGCCAAGATCTCTATATTCCTATTTCTTTTTTGCAACATGGAGCGATGATAGGGGGTTAGGATTCTTGACAGTGTGGAGAAGAAATTCTCGCATGATGCGGAAGACACCAGCTGTGGTCATTTGCGGTACCAAGAAAGATTAAATGAGCGGCATACAGTACATTACAGAAAGCACACTTTAGGTAATGAGCTAATATTAGCTGGTATGGGGCCTCGTTATTGAAATCGCTAACTGCCCAAACTGGGGCTGAAACGACTAAGAAATGAGTTTGTTTTGGGGCACTTTCTGGGGACTGTGGAGGAGCAGTGCTTGTTTTACAACAATAACACATGCAAGGAATGTGATGCTGCACAACAAACACCTCTTCTTTATGGACTATTCCATAAAAAAAATCAAAGGTCAACACACCATAATGTGTGAGTTCCCAATATTATATGTAGTCTGAAAGTTAAAATCTCTCTCTCTCTCTCTCTCTCTCTCTCTCTCTCTCTCTCTCTTTCTCTCTCTCTTTATAAAAATAAACCAGTGGTAGTAAGCAGCAGGAAAATGAACATGAAGTTTGTGGTTATGCAGAGGGATGGATTTTGAGACAAGGTTTCTTAGCACAAACACACAACACAGAATGTAGAAATACGTATGCACTTATTAAATAATATCAGCCATGACAACTGGAAAACAGCGAGAAGTTATTTATGAGAATAGAGTGTAGATATGTTTGGTGTTGGCAGACTAGATCTACAGTATGTAACAGTACTAACACAAAATTGGATTGTGATTGCAAAACGAAATTGTAATTGCAGAAATTATTTTCATTGTGTACATAGTATTTATTTTTATTAATAAGCACAACCTTTTGTTTTGGTTTTTAAATATAATAACTAAAATGAGGTGCATAAGATTATTGTGAATAGGAGTTTTACTTAAACCTACTTAATTATATTTTAATATTACTTGCAAATAGTACAGAAATGTTGCTTTACAGTAACTATTATTTTGCATTCATGTGCATTTTTTACATTGCAATTATCTAGGCATGTAGGAAACAAGGTAAATAGAACAAAGATACCTAGACATTTCAAATAGCCTTATGATTACACAACGAGATAAACCAAGTACGCTTGAGCTTGAGGTCATGAACTGATGGCCGTACGTTCAACTTCAGGATTTTCTGCTGAAGCGCAGAAGTCATGGTTTTTATCAATTATGCAAGTCGTCCAGGTCCTGAACCTGCCCCAGACCATCACACTACCACCATCATGTTTGACTGTTAGTCTGATGTTCTTTTAATGAAATGCTGTGTTAGTTGTACACCAAAAGTCACTGGATGCACAACGTTTTGTGGTACCTTTACAACAGTGTCTGCACATTTTTTACTTGCATAGCCTTATTCACCATTTACTTGTGCTTTTCAACAATGTCTACACATCTCTGCACTGCTATAGCTATAGTTAAATTAACATTCAGAACTAAGGTTACTTTAAGAAGCCCACTAACAAACCATTAAGCAACCACACTAATCAGAAACGTATAGACCGCACTATATCTGCTCTACCATTTTTTACCTTACTGGTTTTTTAAAATCCTGTAATAAAAGAAACCCGCAAATGATCTGGACATTGTTATCAAAATGGCAGTATCTAGTTTACTGCTTTATGTTATTTGGCCTCCAAAATGCAAAATGAGCAGGTTAGGGTCTGTGTTCTTGCCTGCGTTTGCCAACACTGAGCCAACAGTCGGCTGGGGTGCTGAAGTAGCACTGTTATTCAGCTCTCAGAATAGAGTAAAGAGTGTTTGGAGGCTTTAATAAAGGGGCTGCAGGACCAACATTCACATGAGTAAAGAATATTTAAAAAACAACAGTAAACATATTTAGAGAAAACACTTTTTTTTATTTACTAAGTAGTTTTGTCTTTACAAAGACTTATTAAGAGTTCAAGTCTTATTTTAAGATGCACCCCATGGTGAAACTTATGTTTAGTGACTCTTGTTAAAGCGATAAATTGTATAATTAATAGACAAATCATTTTGTAAAAAATATTGTCTTAGCTTACCTAACCAGAGGGTCACTCTGATCTGTGCCCTGCTGAGATTTTTTTTTATTTTAGAGTAATTTGAAATGTTTTTTTTATTTATTATTTTTTTTATTTATATATTTTTATTTACATTTAACCCAGCCATTAGGGAGGCACAAGCCAGTGCACTCTTAGTGCCGGTCCCAAGCCCAGATAAATGGGGAGGGTTGCTTTTAAAGGGCATCCAGCGTAAAAACATGTGCCAAATCGAATATGCGGATCACAAATCAGAAATTCATACCGAATCGGTCGAGGCCCAGGTTACCAACGACCACCACAGGTATCGTTAGCCAACAGGGAACCGGTGGAAATTGGTTTACTGTTGGCCGAAGGAGGAGAAGGAGAGGAGGAAGACGTCTACAGAGACAGCAGGAAAAGGAGAAGTGTAGGAGCGTGGAGGTTAGGGTTGGCGAAAGCCAAGGAAAAGGCATATGAGGTGCTGTATGAGAAGTTGGACACTAAGGAAGGAGAAAAGGATTTGTACCGATTGGCCAGGCAGAGGGACCGAGCTGGGAAGGATGTGCTGCAAGTTAGAGCAATAAAGGATGGAGATGGAAATGTGTTGACTAGTGAGGAGAGTGTGTTGAGAAGGTGGAGGGAGTATTTTGAGCAGCTGATGAACGAGGAAAATGACAGAGAGAGAAGGTTGGATGGTGTGGAGATGGTGAAGCAGGAAGTGGATAGGATAAGTAAGAAGGAATGAGAGCAGCGATTAAGAGGAAGAAAAGTGGGAAGTCGGTAGGACCTGATAACATACCGGTAGAAGCGTGGAGATGATTAGGAGAGATGGCAGTGGAATTTTTAACCAGGTTGTTCAACAAGATTTTGGAAGGTGAGAGGATACCTGAGGAATGGAGAAGGAGTGTGCTGGTACCGATCTTTAAGAATAAGGGAGATGTGCAGACCTGCAGTAACTACAGCGGAATAAAGTTGATCAGTCACACCATGAAATTATGGGAAAGAGTAGTGGAGGCAAGACTGAGAGAAGAGGTGACCATCTGTGAGCAACAGTATGGTTTCATGCCATACTGTGAGGAAGAGCACCACAGACGCATTATTTGCTTTGAGAATGTTGATGGAGAAGTATAGAGAAGGTCAGAAGGAGCTGCATTGTGTGTATGTGAATTTAGAGAAAACGTACGACAGAGTGCTGAAAAAGGAGTTGTGGTATTGTATGAGGAAGTCTGGTGTGTCAGAGAAGTATGTGAGGGTGGTGCAGGACATGTATGAGGACAGTGTGATAACAGTAAAGTGTGCAGACTGGTTTAAGGTGGAGGTTGGATTGCATCAAGGATCGGTTTTGAGCCATTTCCTGTTTGCAGTGGTGAGGTTGACGGACGAGGTCAGACAGGAGTCTCTGTGGACCATGATGTTTGCGGATGATATTGTTATTTGTGGTGAGAGTAGGGAGCAGGTTGAGAAGAGCTTGGAGAGCTGGAGGAACGCGCTGGAGAGAAGGGGAATGAAAGTCAGTAGGAGTAAGACAGAGTACGTGTGTGTGAATGAGAGGGAGGGCAGTGGAGTGGTGCGGTTGCAGGGAGAAGAGGTGGAGAAGGTGGAGGAGTTCAGGTACCTGGGGTCAACAGTGCAAAGTAATGGAGAGTGTGTTAGAGAAGTGAAGAAAAGAGAGCAGACAGGGTGGAGTGGGTGGAGAAGAGTGACAGGAGTGATTTGTGATAGAAGAGTATCTGCAAGAGTGAAAGGGAAAGTTTATAGGACTGTGGTGAGACCTGCGATGTTGTATGGTTTAGAGACAGTGGCATTGAGTAGAAGACAGGAGGTGGAGCTGGAGGTAGCAGAGCTGAAGATGTTGAGGTTTTCGTTGGGAGTGACAACAATAGACAGGATTAGAAATGAGTTTATTAGAGGGACAGCGCATGTAGGATGTTTTGATGACAAGGTGAGGGAGGCGAGATTGAGATGGTTTGGACATGTTCAGAGGAGGGACATGCGGTATATCGGTAGAAGAATGCTGAGGATGGAGCCACCAGGAAGGACGAAAAGAGGAAGGCCAACGAGGAGGTTTATGGATGTGTTGAGGGAAGACATGCAGGTAGTTGGGGTGAAAGAGGCAGATGTACAGGACAGGGTGGTATGGAGACGGCTGATCCGCTGTGGCGACCCCTAATGGGAGCAGCCGAAAGAAGAAGAAGAAGATTTTTATTTACATTTTAATGTAATATGGTAATTAAATGCACTAAATGGATTTAGGTTTTACAGTTTTGCTTCAGTCCAGTTTAAGTCTGCCTGCTTATCTGAAAGATGCAAAATTATAGGCTGCCCATGTGATTTTTGTTATTAATTTAGTGGTTTTATTTATGTTTAAATGTGTCATTTGCTTGCATAACTGACTATACAAAAATAATAAAACCATCATGGGGGTTGACTCATACGTTTGAAAAATAACTTATTATAGTGTGTGTGTGTGTGTGTGTGTGTGTGTGTGTGTGTGTGTGTGTGTGTGTGTGTTCGGTGAATATTATGCCTGCAGGAGCCTTCAAGTGCTGCTCAAGATGGTCCCCACTGTGGCAGATATCTCTGTGTACTCCTCCTGCAGTCATTGTAAGTAATGCAGGCTCTTTTGTCCGCTAAAGTTCTCCTCCTGGCTGTTTACATCCTACACATGCATGGATGCCTCAACGGCAGCGTTTGGGGTTCCGTATGACTCCTTAAGGCTGCCATTAGATCCATTAGATATGAACAGATATAACTGTCAGTCACCTGAAGTTGCTTTGGAGCGTTTCTTAGATCAAAAATGAAATTTTCATAATTACTTGTTTAACCTCCACATCATTTACTCACTTGCGCTCATCATAAGAACATTTCTTGTTGCTTTGATAAAATTTTAAATGCTTTTGTACATTCATTTAATCAAATGTGTACAAGTGTTGATCAAAATACATTATACTGGTTTCACCTGAATAGTTTTAACCCCTTGAATTGATGAATTGTGCAGATGAATCTTAACTGTCACTAATGAAGGCGAGTGAACGACATCAGATCAACCAATAAACAACTAGTTTTCTAAAACAGGTCAAAGGTGAATCTTGTGAACCTTCAATTAGAGAGTTTATACAGACAGAGCAAAACAAAGAATTATAAATTCTGAAAATGGATGAACAACTAAGAAACAAACAAACACTTGTACAATACAGTAAAAGTGTGAAGTGTCTTTGTCACTTGCAATCAATATAAATCAAATATGCAATCAAATTAATACATTTGTGCTGCTGAAATTCATAGATGCCAAACAGAAGAAATTCAAATTTTGTGCATTTTCAGTCACTGTGATCCACACCATAGTTTATATCAAGAAAAACTGAAAGTGTACACCATCATACTGACAACACGACTAAACATTTTCATGATCTTGTTTGTCATCATGTATTTTTGATTACAAAAGTATTACTGAAATAAACAGAGGCTTATTTTGCTAATTTGCGTCAGTGCCATTTAAAGATGGATTATTCAGATGGAGTTTAAAACGACTAAAGAAAAAGTAAAAATTTGAAAATAAACATAGCAATCGCAGATGCTGGATAAAAATTACATTATACCTCCATTTTACTGTATAGAGCAGGCAAAAATGTTCATTATTTCAAATAGTGGGTCAGTGTGTTACTGTATTGTAAATTACTGAACAAATTACTGAAAGTACTGGGTGATTTAGTCAGTGTGTCTATGAGTTATTTATAATACAATTTTAATCTTACTCAAAACTTACTCAAAAACTCTTACTCTTATATAATCCTACAAAAAATAACTTTTTAAAGAAATAAGAAAAACTTTATCAAAGAAAATTATTATTTTACAGTGTTGGCTAATTAATTTAAGGTACATTTAAAACAGATAAAATGTGTTTAAGTTGTGATTTTATATATATATTTATAGATCACATGCTGTACATATTACATGTTTATCTGCACTTAATATAAATTGATATAAAATACACTTCCACATTATCCATTTGCTTTTATTTTGATTCATTTTATATCTCCACTTGACTTTTGATTCTTTTTTTGTCATTTGTAATAGATGTAGGGCAGGGCTACAAAAGTACATATGTATAGTACGTATAAATATGTATAGTATGTATATATATTGTAATAGCAGCAGCAGCTCCTCAACGTCTTTGAGAAACCAGGTGAGTATAAATTGGAATGGCAGTAATAGCGTAGGCTCAGCAATGTAATGCTTCATCTTATAATCTGTGTGTGGTGGAACTTACATACAGTACACATACAGTAGTAGAGTGTTTGTGTCACAGAAGAGGTATAGTGTGGGAAATAATTATTTGATCCCCTGCTGATTTTGTGAGTGTACCCCTGCAAAGAAATAAACAGTCTAGAATTTTTAGGGTAGGTTTGTTTTAACAGAGAGAGACAGAATAAAAAAAACATAAAAAAAGAAGAAAAAAAATATTTTGTATTCACTTGAGTGAAATAAGCATTTGATGGTACCAAATTGGCAAAAAAACTGACTCCCACAGACCCAAATTAGTGCTGTCCCTTTATCAATATCAACTCATTATGTGTATAAAAGACACCTGTCACAGAATTAACCTTCTCCATTCAAACCTCTCCACCACCATGGAAAAGACCAAAGAGCTGTCAAAGGACATCAGGGACAAGTTTGGAGACCTGCATAAGGCCTCCATAAGCTATAAGACCATTAGATTGTTGCCTTGGCCATGTTTTTGATCATTGTCATGCTGGAAGACCATCCACGACCCATCTACAGTGTTTCGGCTGAGGCCGGGAGGTTCTCACCCAAGATTCTACAGTGCATGGCCTTGTTCATGTGGTGAAGTGGTAAAGTCTTCCTGTACCCTTAGCAGAGAAACAGCCCCGAAGCAGAATGTTTCCTCCTCCATGTGTGACACTGGAGATGATGTTCTTGGGGTCATATTCAGCATTTCTCTGCTCCAAAAATGGCGAGTCGAGATGATGACAAAGATCTCAATTTTGGTCTCATCTGACCACATCACCTGTCTCCCGAGCCTTCTCTGAATCCCTCAGGTATTTACTGGCAAACGTCAGACAGGTCTGTTCATGTGCATTCTTGAGCAGAGGGACCTTGGTGTGTTCCTAATGGGACTGTTGTCCCAGCTCCCTTGAGACCATTGACAAGCTCCTCCTGTGTCATCCTGGGCTGATCCCTCACCTTTGTCAGAATCATCCTCACCCCATGAGGTGAGATTTTGCATGGAGCTCCAGAGCGAGGGTGATTGACTTATCTTGTATTTCTTCCATTCTCAAATTATCGTGCCAACAGTGATCTCTTACTTATCAGGCTTCTTGCTGATTTTCTTGTAGCCCATTCCAGCCTTGTGCAGATCTACAATCTTGTCCCTGACCTCCTTTGACAGCTCTTTGGTCTTGCCCATGGTGGTGGAGAGGTTTGAATGGAAGAGGTAGATTCTGTGATTGGTGTCTTTTATACACATAATGAATTGATATTAGGAGTTCTTTCTTGAAGAGACAGAAAGTATTCTGTCTCTTTCTGTTCAAATAAACCTACCATAAAAATTCTAGACTGTTAATTTCTTTGAAAGAGGGTACATTTACAAAACCAGCAGGGGATCAAATAATTATTTCCCTCACTGTATATAATAATTGAGACAGCAATAGAGGTAAGACAATGACATGTGGCAGCAGCAGCAACAGTGTTTATGTTAGATGGATTTCTGAGCTTAATTAAGAGCCTGCTTGCATCAAGACAGGAACACCATGAATGAGGGAGTAAGCCCAATTTTTTAAAGTTAAGGGCGTATCAGCTATCCTGTTTTGTTGGCAAGTTAAACGTTTACATATGGCTGATGGCAGCAGCAGCTCCTTACCCTCCTTGAGTAGTTGGATTGTAATAAAGGGCATAACAGATACAGCTGAATGAGAATGATTGAGTTTTAAAGAGTGAACAGTGTGAGGTTTTATGAGACCTTATGCTCTTGGAGCTCATGAGGGTTTTCTGTTTAATTTAGCAGACAGAGTTTCTCTTTTATCAGAATCTACATACTGAATTTCTACTCTCTGTCCACCAGAGAAACCTTCTAATTAGATTTTAAATCAGTAAACACATGACATACTAAGTATATTCATAAACACACAGACTCTCACTTAAACCCACACCTGTGAAATAAGTCCTTCCACACTAGTCCATCTTGTCATAGAGGGTAAGACAGGCATGGGATAGAACAGATGTACAGATCACTTTTAGAAAGCCAAATACAGTGCTAAAGTTTTGTGTTTGGTAGCAGGAACTCCACATTGTCCACCTTCTTTGTAAAAAATATAGTAAATATACACAGACTCCACACAGATTAGTGCTTGGAACTAAATTAAGTTAAACTAAGAATATTGTCAAGCAACACTAAAGGAAAAAAATACTGTTGTGGTAAATCCACACAAAATTAAGTGCACAAAGAGCTCAAAGCTTAAGATTCCAAGAAAAGTTAAATCCAAAGTCAGGGCTGTGATGTTAAAAAGAAAAAGAAAAAACAAATATTAAAAAGAAATTAAGCAGAATTAAGGAAAAATTCTGAGAGACATTATGGAGAATATGAGGAAAAAATCTTCCACAAAGTTTGGGCTCAAACTCTGAGATAAACACTGATAAAAACATCAAACACTAAGAACTTGTGTTAACGTACTTGCATATCAAGAGTGGTACTGAAGTGGTCCTGCTTGATCAGCACATTCACATATGGGACGTGTAGTCTCTGCAGAATTCAATTCAATTCAGTTCAGTTTTATTTGTATAGCGCTTTTAACAATGAACATTGTCTCAAAGCAGCTTTACACTGAAAATGTGGTGAGTAAAAGTGAATATAAGTATATATCTTTATAAGTAAGTTTGTCCCTGATGAGCGAGCTGGTGGTGACTGTGGCAAGGAAAAACTCACTGAGATGGCGTAAGGAAGAAACCTTGAGAGGAACCAGACTCAAGAGGGAACCCATCCTCATCTGGGTTGCACCAAATGTCCATTTATAGCAGATAAGATGTTGCGGGGTACAGTGATGTTGATCAGAAGCGAGAAGAAGTCCTGAGTCGATGTAGCAGACTGTTGACATTAACTACAGTCCAATCCATCCTCAAAGCTCCTGTTCTTACTCCGGAATTTCATGGAACCACCCAAGGCGTTGATGAGAAACCGTCCCAAGCTGCACAGAGTGCACACAGCTGCACACAGCTGCTCATCTTATACAGAAGCATACATTCTCACAAAAAATAAACAAATAAAACTGTTTATATTTTTTTATTAAAACAATTTAATTAAAACAAATAGAACAAAAAAAACCCCACCCTCAAACATTCTAATTTCTTCAATACATGTCTCTGCCATGCCCTTTTATTGGTTTTTGGCTTCTCAAGGAGGGTGAGGAGCTGCAACTGCCTTTAGGGAAAACCAGCCATATTGCAAATTATAGGCAAAGATAAACTAACCCCTAAGTCTGAGCATGTGAAACATTTACAAACATCTTGCCACTCAATATGTGTATTTTATTACCTTGTTGTCTATAATGTAGGCTACCAAAATTGAGGCAAACATGCCACTAGACAGTTTGAGCATTAAAAAACCAAAACTGGTAAACAAACAGAATTAAGGTTAATAATAATAAATAAAAGTCACATGAACCACAAACTGACACTGCACAATAGCTACACCATGCCATTAAATACTCTCTTTGGTTTCTTAAAGAGGGTCAGGAGCTGCTACTACCATTCCAACATACCTATGTATACTGAAAAAAATTATAAACGCAACACTTTTGTTTTTGCCCCATTTTTCATGAGCTAAACTCAAAGATCTAAGACTTTTTCTATGTACACAAAAGGCCTATTTCTCAAAAAAAAAAAAAAAAACACAAATCTGTGTAAATCTGTGTTAGTGAGCACTTCTTCTTTGCTGAGAGAATCATCCACCTCACAGGTGTGGCAGATCAAGATGCTGATTAGACAGCATGATTATTGCACAGGCGTGCCTCAGGCTGGCCACAATAAAAGACCACTCTAAAATGTACAGTTTTATCACACAGCACAATGCCACAGATGTTGCAAGTTTTGAGGCAATGAGAAATTGGCATTCTGATTGCAGGAACTGCAGGATATTTTTGTTCAGTATACTTTCGCAGCCTCGCCCTACATCTATGGGTTCCTGTGCTATCCAACGACACAGGTTTGATTATAGCCTGAATATTGCAACAAGTTGTAGCACCAGTGTGATGCATTATTGGATGGGCAAAACATAATTGTAACTGTGATTAAAGGGTAAACCCAAAGTAGCTGTAATCAGTTGACATTTGATGAGAATGAAAAAAAAAAAAAAAAAAAGTTTAGCTCTGGACTCGCACAGCACAGTGCACTTTATATACCACACCATACCGCACACAGACGCTTTAAGGACAAGTACATAAACCACCCTAAATTGTTTACTGATTTACTGTTTACTGCCATAGCATATTTTGTATATACACCTTTTTTCTAATATATATCTTTATATATTCTTATATTTTATATAGTTTTATACTTTATTTATCTGCCTTCTTTTTCTTTGTTTTATTTTTCTCCCCATCCTATTCCCTCATGCCGGAGTCGTCGTAAAAAGCATTTCACTGCATGTCGTACCCTGTATATATGTGTATGTGACAAATAAAATTTGATTTGATTTGATTTGATTAAAAAGACAGGGTGGAAACAGGATACAAATAACATTACCAGGATCACCTTCTTTCACCTTAGAAATATTGCTAAAATTTGAAATATGAAGTCGTTGCAGGATGCAGAAAAACTAGTTCCTGCTTTTGTTACATCTAGATTAGACTACTGTAACACTTTACTGTCTGGATGTTCTAGTAAGTGCATAAATAAGGTTCATTTAGTCCAGAATACAGCAGTAAGAGGCCTCACCAGAACCAAGAAATGCTAAGTTGTAAGTCGCTCTGGATAAGGGCGTCTTCCAAATGCCATTAAATGTTTAAAAGCATGATTAATAAAGATTAATCATGCTTTTAAACATTTAATGGCATTTGGCAGATGCCCTTATACCAGTAGCTGGTATTCAGACACTGTTTATCTTAAAGGTAGAACCCAGAACTTAAGTAGAAAATCAAGCCATAATTAAAAAAAACCCACAGGCATTGAGAATAATAAAAAAGACGTTTAGCACAACGAAAAGTTTGAAATGCAAAGGCAGTGGCACTTCAGCTCCCCTGTTTTTGTTATGAATAGTGTATGAGCACATATCTAGGAGCAAAAGCAGACAAAGCAATTTTTCTCTGATGAAGCTCCTCAACCTGCTTGAGAATCCGTTTAAGACCATGAAAGGGAATGGCAAATACAGCTGCTAAGCCATGTTGGAGTGCTTTCTAATGCTTGCTGTTGTCATCGTCGTTGTCACAATTACAAATCTTTCTGCTAAATAAAACAAAAAGACAGCAATATGGATTGATAACTCTTAAACAATCTTAATAATTCTTTATTACCGCATTATCTGTGTAAAGCTGCTTTGAGACAATGTCCTTTGTTAAAAGTGCTATACAAATAAAAATGAATTGAATTGAAAATACACTCACATTAGCCATGTGCTTCTGTTTTGATGTTTTGTCTTCATCCTGTTTTTGTCATTTTCTTCATTTGTCAATCAATTGGGTTTACTTTTTATTAATGTATGTATATATTTGTTTTAATTTCATGGTTTTCTGCATATATTTGTCACAAAGTGTGATTCTAAGTCAAGAGTACTGACAAATAAATTGTGCCTAAATAATAACAAAAGATTCTGATTTTTTTTTTTTCATTTTTAACTCTGTCATGTTCTTAGGATGTCTCATGTGTATGACTCTCTTCAAGTCATTTCATAGCATCTCTATTGGGTTGAGGCCTAGGCTCTGACTTGGCCGCTCCAAAAAGGCGGCTTTTGTTTTTCCGAAGCCATTCTGTTGTGGACTTGCTCCCTTGTGACCCTTGTTTTGGGTCATGGTACTGTCGCATCATCCAACTTCTACAGAGTTCCAGCTGATGTACAGACATTCTCACATTTCCATGAAGACTTTTTGATACACTTGGGAATTCATCTTTCCCTCAATGACGCAAGCTGGCCAGGCCTTGATGCAGCAAAGCAGGCCCAAATCATGATGCTTCCGCCACCATACTTTATAGTTGGGATGATGTTTTCATGATATGCAGTGCCCTTTTTATGCCAGATGCAGTGCTGCATGTTCTTTCCAAATAGTTTACAAAACATTTTGCCAATACCTCTGAATGTGCTCTTTCGCAAACCTTAGGTGTGCAGCAATGTTCTTTTTAGTAAGCAACGGCTTCCTTCTTGTTGTCCTGCCATAGACACCCTGCTTGTTAACTCATGAACATAGATGTTAGCACACAGTCCTGAGGGGCCTCAGTTCTCAGTGTGTTGGTGCTGGAGATGCTGTTCCCAATCTGGACTGACTGAGGTCTCCCAGTCAGGAAGTCCAGGATCCAGTTGCGGAGGGAGGTTAGTTATGTTTGTTCATTTGCCAAGCTGCGCAATAAGCTTTGGTTTGGTCGGTGTAAGTGTTCAGCATGTGTTCTCAACCAATCCATGATTAATATCAATATAGATAATAATCAATATAGATCTAATAATAAAGCTGTACTCAGAAAATGTACATAAAGACAATTTAAAATTGAAAGATGAGAAGAAAAGTAAATAGAACCAAACAACTTAAAAAAAAACCTCAGACATTCTCATGCATTCCTATTTGCCAACCATTTTTATTGCCATTTGGCTTCTAATGGAGGGTGAGGAACTGCTGCTGCCATCAGAGAAAAACAGCCATATGTTTCTCTGCTATCCACAAAAACAGGGGAGCTGAATTCTACCTGCTTTTGCATTTTAAAACTTCCATTATGTTAACAATTTTTCACTTTTAAACATTCAATATCCATAGGTGTAATTAACAACTACAGAGCACCTAAATAAAAAACAATGTTTTTTGATTTTTCTGCTAAATTAACAAACAGATTACCAACGTATACCCATCCTGAGAACAAACGAATGGAAAGAACTAAGTAGATAACTTAGCTGGTACAGTAAGTCTGTTTATGATTATGTCTCTATTGTGGGCTACATGAATTGAGGTGCCCAAAAAACTGCACCAAAGGGGTGAACATTTTTAAAAGAGCTGTAAAACTAAAGAAAAAAAGAACAGAACAGAAACAAAACTACAACATATTCAATTCAATATATTTTTATTTGTATCATGCTTTTGACACAGGACATTGTCTCAAAGGATCTTTACACAGAAAACATGGCAAAAAAGAACGAACAAGGTTGCTCTTTATAAGTTTGGCAATAATGAGCAAGCTAGTGACAAAGAAAAACTCATAACATATAGATATCAAACACACGCTTTATATTGCTGATAATGAAGCTGACAGAAACAAGAGCAACATGAAACGTCTATGATGAACTAATAACAGCAATCAAATAAATTACATAATTATACCTGACATTATACATGCTATGCCATTTTCTACTCTCCTGGTTTCTCAAGGAGGGTGTCTATCACAGGTTTCTACACAAGGCTAATACTCATGAGATAAACAGTGTGAGAAAATCAGTTACTAAACCACCAAACTAAAGTTCAGTTTCAAGAACTGTATTCATTCAAATTAAAAAAGCAAACAAAAAAATTAACAAACAGAATAAATATTATCTTAAGATACTAACTACCAAACCACAGCTGAAACCATAATAAGCACGACCTAACGCATTGGACTACAGCATTTTACACTCTTCTGGTTTCTCAAGGAGGGTGAGGCACTGCTGCTGCCATTAGAGCCCACCTTACATCTATGTGCTCCTCCACTATCCAAAACCAAGAAGTTTTGGGAGGAAAGAACACATTCTTCACAATGCCAAACTGTTGCAGAACCCATTCAAACACAGAGGTGAACTTCAAGATGATTGCATTTTGCTTTCTTTATGTAGAGTTATTTGGTTCAATCAGAAAGTCTAAGACATAAGCTGGTTTTATGACAGATAAAAGCCTAAGGGAAAAAACTACACACTCACAGAAAGCATGACAAAACAAACACTAAAAACATGCATAAGTAGCTATAACTGCCATGCCCTTTCATGGTCTCCTGGCTACTCAAGAAGGTTGAGGAGCTCCCAAAGCACTAAAAGAAAAAAACTACTGCTGTGGCAAATCCCCACAATAACAAAGTAGTTACAATCCCAAAAGTTAAGATTCCAAGAAAAGTTAAGAGCAAAGTCATGGTTTACTGGCTTACTGGAGTTTGCAAATATAGACTGTATCATGTTGAAGCCCTATCCAACGTTCTACCTAGAAAGAAGAGCCGTATAACAAAAAACATCTTACATTCTAAGCATTCACTTAGTTTTGATTAACCACAAGTGTGGCACATGGTCCATGGGTAAGATTAAACTCACACACAGCATTTCCTTTCATGGGGCAACAATCACCTCTTTAAAGCTCAGAACCATGTGATGGAGAAGATAATGATACAGCACAAGATACAGTATGTCATTATCAACTGGAGTGGTGATTGATTTAAACTGTTGATTTAAACAGTGGGGGAAACAGCTACAGAACCAGCAAACAAAGTTAATTTTAAAAAAAAGGGAAGTTTGAGGCCTTGGGTATGTTTTTGGAAGCCAGCTTTGGCCTCTTCTTTGATCAACTTCTTTTTAAGGCCTGTCTTGGAAAACCTCTGTTTGGCTCTGGCTACTGTACTATATCTCAGTTTCAGGATGTAAATGATCTTTTATAGCCTAGGCCATCTTTGTGAAGAGCAACAATTAAACTTTTGTTTGGTTGTTGTAGGTGTCTGCGTTCTCAACCATTCCACGATTAGTCAAAATCAATATAGAGCTAATAAAAAATTATACTCAGAAAAAGTACATAAAGACAATATAAAAATGAAAGAGAAAAGTAAAAATACCCAAACAACTTACAAGAAACAAAATAAATAAATAAATAAAATTAAATAAAAACTTAAGATGTTCTCATTCATTCCTATTTGCAAACCATTTTCATTTGGCTTCTCATGGAGGGTAAGGAACTGCTGCTGCCATCAGAGAAAAACAGCCATGTGCATCTCCACTATCCACAAAAACAGAGAAGGGTTAGGGTTAGGGTTAGGGTTGAAATCTACCTGCTTTTGCATTCTAAAACTTCCATTATGTTAACAATGTTTCTTTCCTCATTATTCTAAATATATGTGCCTTTTTGTACTTCATTCATGTTAATCAACATATACCCATCCTTAAAACAAAATAAAGGCAATAACCAAGTAGAAAGCCATAAAACTAAAGCGAAATTTAGAACACTGTCTAAGGTAAACTGTTGCTGCTCTTCTGTGTTAGATATTATTAATTTTACTCCATTTGCAGCCTAAATCATTGTGTTCCTGCACAAGCTCCTTCATGGAACAGAATTTAAAGTAGCTGCTATAGTGAAAGAATTTCACAAAATTCTAGAATACAAGAATACATTAGAATTTTAAGGTGTTGTCTCTAATGTTGTCTCTTTTACCCCCAGAATTCAGGCAAACATGCTTTCATACAGTTTGACGATTCCAAACCTTAACGACACTGCTAAACATTCAATATCCATAGCAGTTATGCCCAAAATACTGCACCAACGGGGTAAAAAAATGTAAAAGAGCAGAAAAACCAAAGCAAAATTCACATTGTTCAAGAACAATTCAATTTATATACTAGGCCTTTAAACATCCCTTTCAGCGTAGCTGTCTTAATTTCATACAGAAGTGCAGGACTGTATCTCTGAAATAAACAGTCTGGGAAAAACAGCTACTAAACCAGCAACTAAAGGTTACTCATGCTTTGAAAAGGTGGGAAGCTTAATGCCTTGGCAACTGAAATAAAAAAAATGGTCTTATTGACTTGTTCATGGTTGTGTCTTATATCAAGCAAGCTTAAAACATTTTTATACATTTTATAAAAAAAAAATATATATTTATAATAATAATAATATAATTATATATATATATAAATATATATAATAAAAACTAATGTTATTTCTATTTGACAGATATTGTCTAATACATTTTACTTCATAACCTGCAGCAAACAAGGTAATATAAACAAGTTAAGTGCAAAGTTATGGTTTATTGGCTTACTGGCATTTGCACATATAGACTGTATCATGTTGAAGCCATATCCAATGTTCTACCTAGAAAGAAAAGCTATATAATAAAAACCATGTTACCTGAGCATTCATTTACTTTTGGTTACCCACAAGTGTAGCGCATGGTCCATGAGTAAGATTAAACTCACACACAGCATTTTCTTTGATGGGGCATTAATCCCCTCTTTAAGTTACCTTAAGTACTGGTTAATGATGTTAGTTTTAACTCTTGTGGTTTGTGTGCAGTAAATTTAACGTTATTCTGTCAAATTGCATTAGGACCAATATTTCTGCTCCAGTAACATGTTGAGAAATGTATTTATTAAAAACAGACAAAAAATCTTTCTTTGAGGTAGCCCAATGTCCATGTATCCCTTTTTTTTTTTTTTACTTTAATTTTCTTTCCTTAAATTCTACTCAATATATTTTGTTTGTTAGGACTTTGTTAGGGTTTGCAGCAAAAATAAGTAAAATATTGAAAATATTTCTTTACATTTGCTGAATTAATCTAACTTATATTTCAACAACTTGCACTCTTTTTAATTGTGTAGATTTAACCTAATGTTTTTATTAAATATTACTTTAATTACATTTATTACTTAAATATCCCAATCTCAGTTTTTACAGTGCATGTTACTGACCTTTTGCAAAATATTCCACCTCTGTTTGAGAGGTGTTGTGGCCATCAAATTCAAAATTCCCCTGTTTTTATTTTTATTTTTTTTGGACTCATTGAATTCTGTTTCTATTTACATTTTACATCATGGTTTTGGAATTGGATTTGTCTTTCCCTGACCTTAAACATTAAAATTACATAAATTAGTCAAAACATTATGACCATCTGCCTAAAATTGTGTTGGTCCCCATTTTGCTGCTAAAACAGTCCTGACCTACCGAACATTAACAGCATTCAATTCTTCAGCAATTTGAGCTGCAGTAGCTCATCTGTTGGATATGACCCAGTCGTCGCAATATGTTAAACTCCTTACACTCCAAATCCTTACACTTGCCCATTTCCCTGCTTTTAACACATCAACTTGGAGGACAAAATGTTCACTTGCTGCCTAATAAATCCCTCCCACAAACAAGTGCCATGATGAAGAGATAATCAGTGTTCTTTACTTCACCACCCATAATGAGTACCTTCCTAATTTATTTTTTTTTTGCCAAGAATTTATATATATGTTTAATTGACATAATCATATTTTTATTGTGGAACCTAACCATAATTAATTTTTATTTTAATTCAAATTATTTCATATAAAATTATTATTATATTTATTTTGTTAATACTTTTGTCATTACCACTGGGGTTGAAACGTTTGCTTGTTTTAAAAATGTACACCAGAACTGAGCCAAGTTACATACACAGTTTATTTTTAATTACATTTGTAAAAAAGGGGTTATTGTAATCACAACAGAACATGTTATTTATGGTAGAACACTGAGGGTGTAGTAAAACCCAAATGACATTAATCACATCAGTGAAAGGTATAGCCCTGCACAGCATTGTTCAGTGGGTGGCAATGACAATAAATGGCCATTGATAGTCCAGGCAGAGCCTTTCTTTCAGATGGCAATGTTGGCGTGGCTCTTCCGCCTCGCTGTGGAATGAAGGAAATGAACAAAATACAATCATTTGCTTATCTAAAGAGAAAAACACAACGGTAGAGAAAGTGGCTGCTGGTGTTACTGAGTGCATTCAGTGAGAGGTGGACAAATGCACATCGAATCTCTCCATATAGACTGCAATACTGGTAAGATACCAAAAGTTTTTTTATTTAAATTAATTATTTCCAAGCGATATAATTTTTCATCTATATGTCTATTTATTTTCATGATTGCATGTAATTGTTTTTTTTATTTTATTTTATTTTATTTAAATGATTAATTATTTGATGAGATTTTTCTTTACTGTTGGACTGGGCTGTTATAACAAAGAGCACATTTCCTTGCTTATGGCACTGATTGTGTGTCCACCCATATTTTAACATAATTTGAGGTTTGATTCAGAAAATAGTTTCAGTACATAATGTGTTGAAGAAAATCAAGCTATTTTATAATCTGCATGTTCTGTTTGGTCTTGCAAAAAGGCTATTTTTGTTTTGGTATGTCCCAGATGAGCACAAAGGGTTGTTTGTATTCTGTTTTTCTGTTTAGATCTATTCAAATCTAAACCAGGGCTTTGGAGAGTTCCAACATATAGAACATTTCTCTCTGATGTTTGTCTTATTAAGTTATTATTTAATTTGATTCAACTAAGAATCACATTTATGAAAGAACTGAAATATAACCATGACATTAGCATTTAGACCCCTAACTCAGAGCCAGAGATTTAGTGCAGGAGCAGGAAAATCAAGTAGCAGAACATTAGACAGGATTTGATCCTAAACTAAAATTGAAACATATATCCACTAATGTCCAAAAACTTATTTTCATATATTATCATCTATAAATTTCATCTGAGAACATTAAAGAATGAAATGCTTCAAACATCCTTCTGTACATTACATATTTATTTTCTCTGCCCTACAGGGTTTGTGCTTACAATTGCAGTTCCCCCTCAACAACAGGACATACACATCTGAGGCTTATCATTGAAATCACAATGATATATAACATGTAATGGAAAGGACACACTGACCACAGACTCAGCAGGACAAATTTAACATTATTAAGAAGTTTTCCTCAACTGATGTCACTAAAGTTTCAGATGCAGTGATGGGAACAATGGCACAACAGTTCCTTGGCTTCTTCATGGGTCTCCTGGGCCTGGTTGGCACTTTGACATCAACAGTGCTTCCTCAGTGGCGCCAAACAGCTTATTTTAGCTCCAATTTTATTACTGCATCATACTATATGAAAGGCCTGTGGATGGAATGTGTTAGCCACACGGCTGGCTTTTATCAGTGTGAATTTCATCGATCAATGCTTTCTCTGCCCAAAGATCTGCTGGCTGCCCGGATTCTAATGGTGCTCTCCTGCACCACCTCAATCTTGGCTGCCATAGTTTCAGTTATGGGTATGAAATGTACTCGCTGTGCCCACCAGTCTCATTACAAGAGCTCTTTAGCTGTGAGTGGAGGTTCATGCTTTATCCTGGCTGGCCTTTTCTGCCTTATCACTACATCCTGGACAATGTGTGATGTCATAAGAGAAGCCTACAATCCCTTTTCTAATGCTGGAATGAGATATGAGATCGGCCTGGCTGTGTACATCTCTTTCTCATCAGTTGTTTTCAGTATTTGTGGAGGTGGGATGCTATGTGTGGCATCCTGGAATGTAAGAAATTATGTAAACCACAAGGTGGCAGACCTGCAGGTACCAGGTGCAAATAAGCTTCAGCATATACCAGGTTATCAAGCCAACATTGCCTCTGAAAGTGATCATTCATCATCACAAAGTTTTTCTATCAGCAATGGAATTGGGCTAAGTGAAAGCATCAGCGAAAGTAGTACTAAAAGTAAAACTTGAATTAAAAGCACAGTAAAAGGTCAAAAGTACTGAAAATTAAACAGCACTCAACAATACTACTTTTTTTTTTTTTTTTGTAAAATGGCAGTAAATGTAGACCTATCCACAAGGTGACGCATTATTTTTTAATTTTAACAATATTCTGGAGAAAGGTTTAATAAAATTGTAACACGTTTAATGTTTACAGAATAAAGAAACATACAAACAAATTTTACTATAATTGCTTTCTATTATATAAATATACACTAAAAAAAGAAACCTTTTTTTTTTTTTAAATTACAAAAACCTCAAATAATGATTACGCTAAATAACCTCTCAAGTAATCATTAAGTGCTAACAGATAAAACTCCTTAGTCTCTTAAATATGAATGATAGAAAATCTTTTTATTTATTAAGTGGTATGCCCTGAATAGAGTACACACAGAAAAATCAAGGTACCTAAAGAATACAAATGCCTTGTGCTGCAGCTGCACCGTAGCACATTGTATATCCATGAAATATACAACAATCCTCATTGAAGGAATTACTATATCTGGTTACTATGTCCTAAAAGCATAACTATATCTGTACAGAAGTAGAGTATATTTAAATATATTGTCAGGTTAGAGCTGAATTTATGTTTATTACAGTTTAAAAAGGAAATAAAATATTTTTTTAATGCTGAATATGCAAAAGAAATGTTACAAATTAACTAATTACAATAATTTTCTTTTAGGGAATTAAAAAAGTATTATTATTATTATTATTATTATTATTATTATTATTATTATTATTATTATTATTATGTAATCATACAAAGAGAACTTTATGTGACTCACACTTCATGTAAAATTCCAAACAAATGAACAAACACATGAATGGCGTCAATTAAATCATGCAGTTTAATTGAAACGTTGGATTTACATTACAGTTATTTAAAAAAAAAAAAAAAAAAAAAAAACACGTGCACACACACACACACACACACACACACACACACACACACACACACACAACATATATTTTATATAAGTAATTTATCATTCTAATTTAATTAAAAGGGAATCTGGTTCATTTCAGTGCTGTAGCTTAATGAAAATAAAGAAATTAAAATGAACACTTCATAAATAAAATCTACATAATTATTCCAGCCATGTTTCTATTTGAAATCAATCATAGTCTACATTAACTGCAGAGTTGTGACTTTAAAGACATTCACTGGATTTAATACTCCAAGCATGAACTTTTGACATGGTTTATCATTTCGTTTTTATTGATAAAACGATCTACAGACACTT
This sequence comes from Silurus glanis, assembly GCA_014706435.1. Lineage (NCBI taxonomy): Eukaryota > Metazoa > Chordata > Actinopteri > Siluriformes > Siluridae > Silurus > Silurus glanis. The sequence goes on from JAAIIK010000145.1 coordinate 144,519, forward strand.
GGCTCAAAATACAGAAAACACACTTTCATTAATATTTTACTGAAAAATATCACGAGTTTGTATGAGATGGAAGATGAGATGTGATGAAACGGGTGTTGTGTAGCAATTCCGGGACAAAATCCGAGATTACCACAAGGTGGCAGCAAAAGCTTTTCCGTATTTTTTTTTTACCTTGTGGGCAAAGCAGGGGGCAAATTAAAGAAATGTCTGTGCTGTATTCTTGGTGATTAACATCATAAATATAAAAACATTGCTGATCTGTTTGCTTTGCCACAGATATGTTCACTTATTAGTTACTGAAAAACACTCAGGCTTAATCATGTGTATTAGCAAAGAATCCTACAAATATTTCCTAAAAACAGCAAAAAAATAAAAACTGCATTAAAATAGGTTAAGTCAAGATATCTTATTTTGTGTTTTCTCTGTATAGATTGTATGCATTATAGATTGTGACATTATTTCTTCATGGCCATGCTGCACCATACACTCACCGGCCACTTTATTAGGTACACCTTACTAGTACCGGGTTGGACCCCATATTGCCTTTAGAACTGCCTTAATCCTTTGTGGCATAGATTCAACAAGGTACTGGAAACATTCCTCAGAGATTTTGGTCCATATTGACATGATAGCATCACGCAGTTGCTGCAGATTTGTCGGCTGCACATCCATGATGCGAATCTCCCATTCCACCACATCCCAAAGGTGCTCTATTGGATTGAGATCTGGTGACTGTGGAGGCCATTTGAGTACAGTGAACTCATTGTCATGTTCAAGAAACCAGTCTGAGATGATTCACGCTTTATGACATGGCGCGTTATCCTGCTGGAAGTAGCCATCAGAAGATGGGTACACTGTGGTCATAAAGGGATGGACATGGTCAGCAACAATACTCAGGTAGGCTGGGCGTTGATACGATGCTCAATTGGTACTAATGGGCCCAAAGTGTGCCAAGAAAATATCCCCCACACCATTACACAACCACCACCAGCCTGAACCGTTGATAGGCAGGATGGATCCATGCTTTCATGTTGTTGACTTAAGCAATGGTGGATGTACATTAGGGTTGCAATTAACGATTATTTTGATAATCAATTAATCCCCCCATTATTCGGATGCTTGAAAAACATTTTTTCAGTTAGATGTTTTGCTTATTATAACTATATAAAACCCTAATTCAGGGTATTTATTTATTTTAATGATAATTGCAGATGGCAATTTGACAACCATATTTAAGAAAATCAATATTAAATATAATACAATATTGTTTTGACAATTTTGTTTAGAAAAATACACAGACATTTTGTTCAGTATTGAAGATTTGAACATTAATTTTGCATTATAATTAAATGATATATGCATAGATTAAATATACAAACATTGAAAACAAGCATTTGACATAGTAAAGCCGCAGTATATCACGTTCCAAAACAGATACTTTACTGTTGTAGTGGACAAATGCTATAAAAAGAGAATGGAATGGAGAAACGCAGTAAACTATAAAAAATATGCATTGATGTAGAAATGCATAAGCATTCGATGAAAACCACAACAGTGACTAAAAATGTAAGTCACTGTTGTGTTACTAAATGTTCGTTTACTGCTGCTTTTATTTGCTGCTTTTAGATTTAGTGTTTGTTCGCACCAATTTAATTGAATCCATCACGATTTCAGTAGGGGTAAGACAGAGTACATGTGTGTGAATGAGAGGGAGGGCAGTGGAGTGGTGCGGTTGCAGGGAGAAGAGGTGGAGAAGGTGGAGGAGTTCAGGTACCTGGGGTGCAAAGTAATAGGTAATGGAGAGTGTGTTAGAAAAGTGAAGAATAGAGTGCAGGCAGGGTGGAGTGGGTGGAGAAGAGTGACAGGAGTGATTTGTGATAGAAGAGTATCTGTGAGAGTGAAAGGGAAAGTTTATAGGACTGTGGTGAGACCTGAGATGATGTATGGTTTGGAGACAGTGGCATTGAGTAAAAGACAGGAGGTGGAGCTGGAGGTAGCAGAGCTGAAGATGTTGAGGTTTTCGTTGGGAGTGACGACGATGGACAAGATTAGAAATGAGTTTATTAGAGGGACAGCACATGTAGGACGTTTTGGAGAGACACAGTGAGGGAGGCGAGATTGAGATGGTTTGGACATGTGCAGAGGAGGGACATGGGGTATATCAGTAGGAGAATGTTGAGGATGGAGAAAGGAGTAAAAGAGGAAGGCCAAGGAGGAGGTTTATGGATGTGGTGAGAAAAGACCCAACTATCTGCAGTAGTTGGGTTGAAAGAGGCAGATGTACAGGACAGGGGGGTATGGAGACAGATGATCTGCTGTGGCGACCCCCTAATGGGAGAAGCCGAAAGAAGTAGAAGAAGAAGTAGACTTTTGAGGATTTTTTCATGAATTCTTCTCCTTGAATGGGACTTGTGGTAATGCATGTCAAATATTCACTTTAAAAAAATGTCCTGCAAATTAATTAGTTGCCAGTAATTTACTGTTAATTTTACAGTTCATTACATATCTACTTTACAGCATTATCCTGTAAAAATACCACTAAATAAAAGCTCCAACATATTTTATTTGCAAAAACCGACTGCACTTAAATTGAACAACTAACATTTGTTTATAAGCTAATATTTATTATGTTTAAGTAATGTGAGCATATTATTACTGAGAACATATTTTGCTTACAGTAAGTCCACGTAGAAAAGCTTTCTGAATTCATTCAATCAAGTCAACTCTTTTGCATATAACAGCAGCATACATTCATTACAGCATGTTTGAGTTGCCAGTTCTGTTTTTTTTTTTACAGTTTGCGTCTGTAAATGACATTTACAGTATATTACTCAAATTCATTTCACAGTGTGTTTTTCATCTCAGTTTTAAAAGAGCACTTATGTGTCCACACAACAGAGTGTTGAAGTAACACTGAAGCAGCGATAAAGTTATTGAGATAAAGTGACTAATTAAATGAGGATTGAGGGTTAATGACGAACAGCTGTGAACAAGCAAAATCACTGAAGGAAAGAAAAACAAAAACAGAGAAATACAACTTACAGCTGAAGTTAAATATGAAATCAACTGAAAAAAAAAAAAAATTAATGAAATCTCTCAAGACCTCAGTAAAGGATTATTTAAAAACCCCCAAACAGCATTACCAGCTGCACATATTACTAAGCAGTGTGACTTTATTTCTGTTCATATGCGTACAAAAGCTCTAATTGAGATTTTAGGTGTCTAAGTGTACTTGCATTTGAAGTCACCATAATGGAGATCAGTGTTTGCTGTAGTTGGGCAGTAACAAACAAGCAAGCAAAAATTATAAGGAAACATTGACATAAAAATAATTCTTTTTGTTGTTATTTTGGTTGGTTTTTGTTTTGTGTATTAATTGCATTTTTTCTAATAAGAAATGGCAAAAGAAGCTAGAGGTGACATTATGCTGGCTATGTTTTTGTAATGTTTATATCCTTATTAAATAATCTATTTAACGGATCTCACTCAATCTTTTATTATTTATTATAAGTGTGACATATTTCTAATACAATTGTAGTTAACAGGATTAACTTTAGGGTAAAAGGGGAAAAAAAATCAACCCTGAACATGACAAAACAGTCTACTGAAAAGTCACAACAAACCACCACCAAAATAAAAGCAAATATATAAGTATAATTTATTCATGCCTCAATGCATGCTGGGAGTTTTGTACTACACTATAACCCAGCATGCATTGCAGCATGAACTTTGTTTTTTGTTGTTGTTGTTGTTGTTGTTATAATCACCATTCTTCAGTTTTATGTGCTGATTTATGTGCTGAAGGTGTTGTGCATAAATTGTTTTTAAACCCTACTTAATCATTTTTTAACATATTTTGAAGCCCTCTATTGCTTAAACAATAAAAATCAATCCTTAAAATCAAAGTTTAGATTTTGTTTGAAACAGTGAATAAGGTCATCAAATAGTGAATAAATCTCTACACATATGCTCAATGTACATGTGCTCAATAACTAACCATAAAACACTTCATTACAGTTTCGTTTGACTTTTTGTGTCATAACAAATATGCTTTACAAACACAGTTACAACAGGCAGGCGTTAAAGAGTCAAGAGAAATGAGACAAATATAAAACTTTAAGTCTCAAAAAATGTCTAGTAGATATTTGACAGAAATAAAGACAAACTGTAATAAGTGAAGCTGGTAATGCTGTTTTTGGAGTTGTTAAATAATCCTTTATTTTTGATTGATTTGCACTTTTTGATTGGAGGCCACTCTGTGCAGCTGGGGATGTTTCACATCTACGGCCAGGGGGTCCATAAAATTATGGAGAACAAAAGAGCTTTGCGGAGGAATTTGGACTGTAGTTAATGTCAACAGTCTGCTATACTGACTCAGAACTACAGGGTGCATTTAATCACCATCACTGCACCTCAACATCGTTTAGCTGTAATAAATGGACATTCGGTGCAACCCAGATGAGGATGGGTTCCCTCTTGAGTCTGGTTCCTCTCTTCCTTATGCCATCTCAAGGAGTTTTTTTCTTGCCATCCTCACCACCTGCATGCTCATTAGGGACAAACTTATAAAGAACAATTTTATTCATTCTTTCTTACAACATTATCTGTGTAAAGCTGCTTTGAGAAAATGTCCTTTGTTAAAAGTGCTATACTAATAAAAGTTAATTGAATTAAATAGTTTTGTTTCTTGTTCTTTCCTGCAGTGATTTTGCTTGTTTACAGCAGGTGTTCATCAGTGTCTATTTTTTCTCATTTGTTTTCATTCACTCTGTAAAGTGGACTATACTAGTAAACTAATGCATGGAATGGTGAATAAGGGTGTAGGGTGTGATTTTAGACATTTTTAAGCACATTAAAATGTCTATTACAGTTTATTCCAGACCGTAGTGACATCCACATGCATCTAGTCAAGTCAAGTCAAGTCAAGTTTATTTCTATAGCGCTTTTCACAACAGACATTGTCTCAAAGCAGCTTTACAGAAATCAACAGTGAAGGTGAACGGTGTGTATTTATCCCTGATGAGCAGCCGTGGCGACTGTGGCAAGGAAAAACTCCCTTAGATGTAATGATGAAGAAACCTTGAGAGGAACCAGACTCAAAAGGGGAACCCATCCTCAATTGGGTGACATCAAGAGTGTGATCATAAATCTTTCAACAATACAGAACACTGGAGAGTGAGAACTAACATGAGCACTGGAGTATAAGATTATAAGTAATGATCTTTCTACAGTCTTATACAGTCATTTGAGGTTATAAAACTATAAGATTCATCTCCCTTAATAAGAAGACGCTTGGCTTGGGTGCTGTCAGTTTTGTGTAATCTTCTCTGTTAACATTTATAAAAAGATTATTTGTGTCTAAAGACAAGGGCCGACATATTGATGTTTTAAACATGTATAATTGATTTCTGCTTTATTTTTGCTTTGGTTTTTAACATATTATTATAATGAAAATGTATGACGTGCGTTTTGTGGAAACGTTATAATAGGATTTTTAGAAAAGTAGAAAATATTAAAATTTTTAATATTTTTTTTTTTGTGCGATTTTGCGATGATGAGCTTTTTGAAGCATTTGAACCCGTCAGCTCTTTAAACCGAATTGGTGGCTGTGAAGACGCTCTGCTTTTCGCCTGATCTTCACTGTGCGCTTTCTACCTGCAGCTCCTTCATGAAGCGCGTCTGATCAGCTGAAGATGTCCATCCATGTGGAAGGACTGGTGGCGATCGCGCTGTTTTATCTGCTCATCTTATTTGTTGGAATTTGGGCGGCTTGGAAAAACAAAAACTCTGGTGTTGGAGATGCAGACAAGAGTGAAACTATAATGGTGGGAGGACGAGACATTGGGCTGTTTGTCGGTGGATTTACTATGACTGGTAAGTTTAATGACTTTAAAATGAGGTTTGGGTAAAAATCTACTGGAGCTTTTGCAACTGATGTATCATCTGACTTCATACTGCTTTGTTACGATACTAAATTGCAGTGCCATATTATAGTTGTGTATTTTTGGTGAGAAGGGAAATAAACCGTTGACCCTGAACTTGTGTAAAAATCTAAATGAAAGCGATTAAAAAATGTTTTAAAGGCAACCCCATGACTGTATGCGTCTACTTTGAGAAAACCTTGACTGATTGATTTCTAAAGATAAATGCATGCGAATCATTCAGGCACCATTACCTAATGTTTTAGTGAAAGTTAATGTTGTTTTAATGTAAACAATATTACAATATATTTATTGTCTTACTTATATTAAGTTCATTCTTTTACTAGAATAACTCCCTCCCCCACCACACACACCTTTTTGTATGTGAGAAATCAAAATCGAAGGCAACAAGAAAGTGTTGTGATCTGTTTTATTTATATTCTAGCCACATGGGTTGGTGGTGGATATATCAATGGAACAGCAGAATATGTGTATTTGCCTGGCTATGGATTGGCATGGGCACAGGCACCCTTTGGTTATGCTCTTAGCTTGGTAGTAGGTAGGTCACAAACACATTACATTCCTAATTAAAAATTTTTTTTGTAAATGCTTTAGTTGATGTACAGCCATAAATGTTGTGTTCGTGTGGTTGCCAGCTTCTCCTCTGGAACGGCAATAATTCAGGTGAAATCGCTGCTGCCTGGGTTCCACACTTCAGATACACTTCCTTGAAATAACTCACCTGTCTAATATTGATTTTTTTTTTTAGGATATATAGCCAATACTCTGCAACAGATTCATGTTTTCATTGCCGAGTCAAACATTTTGTTAATAGCCCTATTACTAAAAAATGAAGAGATAAATCACATAAGGACTTTAGTCAGCACTAATCAAGATGCACTTTTGGTAATATCCAATTTGGATGTTTTCCATTTATGGGGAAACACTTTGTGAACATATATGCAAGTCAAGCTAAATGTTGAATATATATGTTATATATATGTTTTTTTATATAGCATTGTTTGTGTTTCACACACTCCTATCTTTTGTTTTAGGTGGTTTGTTCTTTGCCAAGCCGATGAGGTCTAAAGGATATGTGACCATGCTTGATCCCTTTCAGCAGCTTTATGGGAAGAGAATGGGTGGCCTTCTCTTTATTCCAGCCTTGATGGGGGAAATATTTTGGTCAGCAGCCATTTTGTCAGCACTAGGTATGTAAATGTTCCACTGGATTACATAAGAACTGTGAATGCTTAATGCATATCCTTACCTGGAAGCCAGAAGGGAAAAAGCATCTGATTTGTCTAAAATGAATATCCACAATACATTTAATGGGCATAATTCAGTTAAAACATACTTTGTCAACTTTATACAGATAAACAAAGCCAAAGATAAACTTGTGTCTTTATAATATGTGCAGTATATCTCCTGGGCACCAGTAAAGCTCAGGTTTCACATGGTTTGCCCATGACTGCCTTCATCAGGTTTCTTTTCCATTCTCTGTCAATCTCTGATAAACTTAATTCAGAAAGTTACATAAGTAAAATAGAGGTACTGTAAAAAAAAAAAAAAACAACAACATGAAAATAGCAAATAGCCATTCCATTTACATCTCATTTGAAATTGGGGTCTACATGAGAATCTAACAGACAAAGGGACCCAGACCCCCAAAAAAATCAAAGACTGGGTAGACTGTAACTCCTGAGAACTGGAACTTATTTATCAAACAAACATATTCATACACAGAACCATTGAGAATAACTGATGGTGTGAGTATTATATGGCGTTTACACTTATTTGTAAGTAACATAATTCTAACTTTTCATTCCTCAACAGGTGCCACACTAAGTGTCATAGTGGACATTAACATCAATATGTCTGTTATTATATCAGCACTGATTGCCATCTTCTACACGCTGGTGGGTGGGTTATACTCAGTGGCTTACACAGATGTGGTTCAACTTTTCTGCATTTTTGTAGGCTTGGTGAGTCTTAATCTATTCTGCATGCATATAAAGTCTCATATAAAGCATATAAAGCTAATTCTCAAAAAATGTGGAATATACTGTATGTCCTATGAGTTTATTATTGTATAATATTTCTAGTATTATTTAGATTAGATTTGATCACAGTTAATGTTGTGCAAAATAATACAATTGATTTTTATAATACCCGAACAAAAAATGGAGTTTTTCCTTGCCACAGTCGCCACCGGCTTGCTCATCAGGGACAAACTCACTTATAAAGAACATACTCAATTTTAATTACCACATTATCTGTGTAAAGCTGCTTTGAGACAATGTTCATTGTTAAAAGCGCTATACAAATAAAAATGAATTAAATTGAATTGAATTCATGGAGAGGTTTCCCTACGATGCCCGTGGTGTTCCTGATTGGGTAAGAAGACATAGTAACCAGAAATGTGCGAGCCCAGACAAAGACATTCTGTGTACCTTACATACTCACATTGTAAAGATCCAGTGTAAAGCCCATCTTAACACTTACAATGGCCACTTTAAATAATTTATGATTTAGTGCCTTACACCATAACATAGGATGTTCTTCATGGGGACAGGATCAGTGATAAAAACTGCAAATGAAAAGATTATGATAAAATAATAAAAAAAAACAAAATTCATTTCATTTTGTCCCAACATGCATATAATCCTTCATCATTACCACTACAAACAAAAACTTTATTGCGTTTATGTCTTACCATCGTCATCACATGGCAACATACAACAAATTCCAACAAATCAATATACTGTAACAATCAATCCAGCAATGTTCAACACTTGTAAACAAATTTCTAATCCTTTCAAAAATATTTGCTCAGCAGTTATTTGTTGTGTAATTACAACTATGCACATATTGTTATAGAATTTAGCCCTAGAGCAGGTTTCAGGTTAAGCTATACAAAACAGTCGATTGAGTTTGATCTTCACCCTGGAGGTGGTCCTGGATGGTGAAAAGATCTTTCCGTCATCTTTTCCATTCCATTTAGACACACAGACATCAAGAATCAGCACATGAAACTTAAGAATGGTGATTATTAACAAAATTTCATGCTGAAATTTATGCTGGATGCCAGAATAGTACAAAACTACCAACATGCATTGCAGCATGAACACATGAGCCACTATTTTCTTCATCTGCTTTTATTTTGATGTTATTTGATTTGTGACTTTTTGCTAGACTGTTTTTTACTACTCATGGTAATCATGTGGATCTGTTTTGTTTTGTTTTTCCAAAAACTGATTTTAAAATGTCAAATTTCAAGAGCAACACTAAAGCAAACACCGATCTCCATTATGGTGACTTCAAATAAACGTTCACATAAACACCTTAAATCTCAATTAGAGCTTGTAATAAGTAAAGCTGGTAATGTTGTTTTCTGCTGAAATCTTGAGAGATTTAATGTGTTGTATTTTCAGTTGATTTTATCTTTGTCTTTGGCTGAAGATTGTGTTTCTCTGCTCTTGTTTTTCTTCCCTTCAGTGATCCTACTTGTGCACAGGTGTCCAAGTTCAAGCCTCCTTTAATTAGTCACGTCATCATCTTAATAACTATCAGTGCTCTTTTAAAACTAAATGTATTTTAACAGTAATATACTGTAGGTTTAATTCATGGAAGCAAACAGTAAAAAAAACTGTAGATTAACAGCAACTACAATGTATTTCAAAGTAAAAAATAAATAAAAATACAGCAAGATTCTGTAAAACCTAACAGTCAAGATTCCTGTTGTGTGTTTTGTGGATTGCCATTTTGTAGAAGAGTAGAGCCTCTGTTTAAGTCAATGACGTGCTTTATGTAAAGGCAGTAACCGTGTAGGATTGATGCAGTGAGGCTCTCTTCACTAATTTCAATTGCACATGAATGTGTACTGTTATTATCTACAAAAGATTTGACTTGAATTTATACTTTTAATATTTTTGTGTAATTCTGTAAGTTTTTTGTCATTGACTTAAATAAAATACATTGAGTACTAATATGCTCACATTATTTAAATATTAGAAATATTAGTTTATAAATAAATAGCCATTGGCCAATTTAAGTGCAGTCAGTTTTTGCAATCAAAATAAGTTAACTGACAGTATATTACTGTTAATGTTTAGGACAAATTTTTACAATGCAAAGTACCAGTTTAACCGTATTTTTTATGGTAGATTTCTGGCAACCACAGCTGCTATTTTTTACAGTAAATTTTACAGATTTTTATTTTTTTTACAGTAATGTTATTAAAGCACAATATTTTTTGCTTATATTATTTGTTCTGTTTACGTGTGCAAGTGATATTCTTCTCTCCTCTGATAAGTTTTACTTGTTTTGCAGTGGATCAGTGTACCTTTTGCTTTAGCTAACCCTGCAGTCTCAGATATCAGTGTGACAGCAGTGAAAAAAGTATTTCAGATGCCATGGCTGGGCAAAATTCATTCTTCAGATGGTTGGATATGGGCAGATAACTTTTGCCTTCTGGTAAGTAAAAGTAAGGAATATATTCAGTGAAAGTGATTAAGTGGAGATTAAGTGTTGACTTTTTCAGTAGTATTTCAGTAGGTTTTATTCAACTTATACCACAGCAACTGTCTATAGTTACATTTATCATTCATAAGACAAGTAAGTTCCTGTTTTCTCTTTCTTACACAACTACAACAAAACTTTGGTGATTTACTTTTTAATTTTTAAAGAGGACAAAATTACTCTTTTTTTTTTAAATGCCAAATTTAAATACAAATTTAATTAATTGACATTTAATTTAAAATTGGCTCATTTTTTTGTTGATATAATGATTTTGTTTATAGTTTTGTTTAAAATTTTATTTTTTTCTGTGTATGTGTCTTTACAGCCTGTGCATGTTTGTCCTGCTCTTTGTACAGCTATACCTGTTTTGGTATTTACTCTGATTGTTTTGTGTTTTATAGATATTGGGGGGGATTCCCTGGCAGGTCTATTTTCAACGGGTTCTTTCTGCTTCTTCAGCTTCTTACGCCCAAGTCCTCTCATTCTTGGCTGCATTTGGATGCCTCATTATGGCGCTCCCCTCCATTTTAATCGGGGCCATAGGGGCATCTACAGGTAGGACCAATTAAACGGATCTTATAAATAATAATAAATATATGGCCAAACCTTGGCCAACTATACCTTCATGTAGCTTAATTTGCATAATCTATATTCTTCTAAATCTATGGTAACAATTGGAAGTAAAAAATAATAATACACTGCATTGGTAGGCAGTGAACAAAGAGGGAAACTAAAATCATTGTACAATGGATCTAAAGATAATCTAAAGATTACTCAGATCCACTTACTGCTTTGCTGCAACAGATTTATATAAACAGGTTTACTATAGATTTGCAAGCAAATAACCTTACAGCCATGTTCCATATATTATTTTGGTATTGCTAATGTGTAAAAATGTGTTTTTGTGTGTTTTAACTGTATTTAACCTTAGTGAATATGTTTAACAATGTAAACATTTTAAACAGCATGATCACTTATGGTCTTTTTTTCAGACTGGAACCAGACATCATATGGCTCTGTACCACCGACAGAGAAAGATGAATCAGACATGATTCTACCTATCGTGCTTCAACATCTTTGTCCATCTTTTATCTCATTTTTCGGCTTGGGTGCAGTTTCAGCTGCTGTGATGTCATCAGCAGATTCATCCATTCTATCAGCAAGTTCAATGTTTGCACGCAACATCTATCAGCTTGCCTTCCGTCAGTCGGTAAAGAACTGATCGCTGACCAGAAAACACACACACACACACACACACACACACACACACACACACACAAACATTCACGTTTTCTTTTCACATGATCTCTGCTTAGTATTTTTTTCATGATTTTATTACATTTTATTTCATTACAGCAATACTACTCATGACTTATTAATTAGTTTGTGTTTTTTAATTATAATTTATTTGAGGCAATATATCAATGTTATGACCGTATAATCCAGCAACATCTTATTCAGAAATAACGTAAAATTTTTCGATCATTTGATGTCTTTCATCTTAAATGGTTTGACTTAAACATATACGTGAGATTTGTGCTAATTTCCAGTCTTCTAAAGTACTAAGATTTTGTCATTAATTTTCAATTCAGTTTCCAGCAGATACTGCACACTTCTGTTCAGCTGGAGTTGGGTTTCTGTTCTAAACTATTTGCTAAAACGACAAATCTTTTATTTCTGTCTAGGCATCTGATCGAGAAATTGTGTGGGTTATGCGACTCACAATCTTCGTGTTTGGTGCTGTAGCCACGGCCATGGCTCTCTTGACTGGAACAGTTTATGGATTGTGGTACCTTAGCTCGGATCTTGTCTATGTTATTATCTTTCCTCAGCTGATAAGTGTGTTATTCATTAAGGGAACCAATACGTATGGCTCAGTAGCTGGCTACATCTTTGGCTTGCTTCTGAGAATCGGTGGTGGGGAACCCTACCTCAAGCTTCCACCTTTCATCTACTACCCAGGCTGGAATATAGAAGAGAAAGTGCACCATCTGACCAAAGAGGTGGAGCATGTTGTGGTTCAGAAGTTCCCTTTCAAGACTGTAGCCATGCTAGCCTCACTTTTGGGCAATGCCATCTTCTCATACACAGCCAAGTATCTATTTGAGAGCGGCACACTCTCTCCCAAATATGACTTTATGAATGCGGTGGTTGCCAAGCACAGCAAGGAAATCATGGACAAGACAATTCTTGTATGCAGTGACAACATCATCCTGTCAGAAATGGCTCCAGTTAATCCAAGGACAGCATCTTCCTTTCCAGTTACATTCGTGAACATGGAGGTGATTATTGATGAAAAAGAAATCACTGCAGAACTAAATAATGAATGTGAATAAGGAGTTTCTGTGACTGATGGGTGATTGAGTGCAAATCTGTGAAGAAAACTAAAACCTCATGCTGGTTTAATTATTTTTGGGGTTTATTTAGATTTGTCATGAGTGTAGCAATACACAGTTCACGAGCTATTTCATTTCACTGAAGCAGATTTTCTCAAATGTCCATGATATGAACGAAAACATGAAAAATTCCATCAGTATTAATGCTTTATTGTTTTTATTGACAGCAGCTTGTAAAATCTGACATGTGTGGGACTTTGTATTAAATGGGTTTCAGGGACTTAAAATCTCCTGTGTGGATGTTATAATTGATTTGCATCTTAAAAAATAGTGATGAATGAAATATATTTTATTTGAGTTGCTAATATAGTGTTTTATGGGTTCTCTCTGTAATCTAGAACTAGTGCAAATATTGTCAAGACAGTATTACTGTGATGAAAGCAACATTTCTTAAAACATTCTCAGTGATGTCATAATGTAAACTAGTTGGAATACATAAAACTTTACTGTTTATTCAATCATGCAATGTTGGTGTTGATGTAGACTTTGCCATTATTGTTTATGCTTGTGTACCTATCCTGACATCACACAATGTATTTTTCATGGCATCAGGCAAAATGTTTACACTTTAATGAGATTTAAAGTGATAGTCTATTATTCTAGCAAAGCTGCAGTTAGAAATGATCTATTTCATTTGCCTGACAGGGAGGTATTTGTGATGATTTTTTTTTTTTTGTAAAATAAAGTCTATTTTATGTGAGATGTAGCCAGGATATATCAAGTAAAACATTTCAGGATGTGTACTAGAAATGTGTCATTAAGCCAGAAGGTTATAACTCTTATAACTCTTTATTTAGTTCAATATAGTCTTTGAAATTGTGGCAATAAATATTTACTAAGTGTAAAGAATAAATGTTAATTTAAGTTTATACTAATAATACATTGCACATGATTTGTTTCACGGTAATTGTACTTGATTCAGAGGTTGACATTTATAATTAGCAACAATGACATTTTTATTTAAATGTATTATAACATGCACAATAATTTTAACAGAATTGATATTAGAAGAAAGAGCTCCCAGAAACAGAGTAAGGATCCATACCCAGTCAATGCTGCAATAACATTAGTTAGAAAGTAAATCCATGATCCATCCAATGCAGGGTAAAAATAACAATAATGTAATGAAGCGTTAAGGTTTGGCGATTCTATTCAATCTGATTTAGGGTATTTTGTCTCTTAATTGCAAACAAAGAAAGAGCGTGGCAAGCCCAAAATGATGTCATACCTAGAAATCTACCTTTATCTTTAGAACTTTGTAACACCAGCAAATTTTATGTGCTTTATATTGTGCATTAAATGGCCCAAGAAATGTATATAAAGTGCATATTTTCAGGCTGGATGTTACATATTAATAACATTCTGGATTTAGAGAGTTCTTGCACTTCTTATCCCAGATAAAGCTTAGATAAAGATAGCATAGATCAAAATTTATATTGGGACATTATAAAAAAAAGGCTTTACATTTTTTGGTCAGCTAAACTAACAAAACTACATAACATGACTGACCATCATAACCAAATGTGATGCTACAGTGTTGAAAGCACAGAATGGTGTTGAATCTTTGAATGGTATTGCATTACAAATTCCCTTCACTGGAACTAAAGGTCCAAACCTGGTCCACAATGTACACAAAAAAGCGTAATGAAAACATGCTGTTTGGAGGAAAAACTCTAAAGTCGTGCACAAAGTCCGGAACCTCAACCTCACAGACTGCCCCTGGACTTTCTTACTCAACATCAATAAGGAATTTAAAAAAACTATGATAATTATTATTATTATTATTATTATTAATATTATTATTATTATTATTATTATTATTATTATTAATGGTTTCAAGTTTATTGACATTTTCACAGGTAGGTTGCAGTACATGAACATTGGAATTCTCGTGTGTTTTAGAGTCTGCTTTAGTCAAAAAAGGTTTGCACAGTATTTACATGAGATAGAATACATAAATAGACTTTCTAATTAAAATGTATATACTCAACTCATCTCAAGCTTTATTGTCATTCTTCCATATACTCAGTATACAAAAGAACAAAATGTCCTTACTAACAGGCCAAGGTGCATAGACAGTGAAACAGCAAGAGTAAACATCAGAATCAGAACCAGAAAGAGCTTTATTGCCAAGTATGTTTGCACTTACAAGGAATTTGTTTTGGTGACAGAAGTTTCCAAGTTTCCAAATCTGCGGTAGATGTAATAAATATAATTTATAAAATAAATGTAAAATAAATATTATTTGTAAGTAATGTTAGAACTGAGTGCACAGATAGAGGTGACTGTGTGCAAATGTGTGTAATGTCCATGTGCATATTTTAACAGAATGAACGTATATCTATAGCAAGCAGTTAAAAGTCCCTGAGTGCAGATGTCTGCAGATGTGCTACAAAGTCCAATGTGCAATTTTGTGCACAGTAAAGAGGCTGAGTGTGTGTGTGTGTGTGTTAATGTCTATTAAATGACCATTAATGTCCATAGTGCACAGTTAAGGAGCTGGGAGCAAGGTGATGTTTGGCTCCAGAGTGTTTAGGTCTCTGACAGCTTGGGGGAATAAGTTGTTGCATATAGTGCGGGTCCTGATGCTTCGGAACCTCCTGCCTCATGGCAGGGGCTTGAACAGACTGTGTGAGGGGTGAGAGAGATCCTTCACAATTGTAGAGGCTCTGCATATGCAGCATTTATGGAAAATGTCCTGTATGATCCTCTCAGCTTTCCTCAAGCTTGCATTCTAAGGTGTTGCAGTTTCCGAACCACACAGTGATGCAGCTTTCCAGGATGCTCTCCACAGTTTCTCTGTAGAAGGTGTTAAGTATTGGTGGTGGGATCCTGGCTCTTTTTAGCCCCCGAAGGAAGTGAAGACATTGTTGGGCCTTCTTGACACTCGAGTTGGTTTTAGTAGTTCAGGTGAGGTCATCAGAGATGTGTACACCCAGAAACGGCACTACTGACTCTCTCCACTACTGTGAGCCACTGATGAGCAGGGGAGGGTAGTCCGCCGACCCTTTCCTGAAGTCTACAATGATCTTTGTTTTGTCAACAATTACTTATTTACACAATGTGCAATACTACTTATGTACAGTCAACAGCGTGCAATATCAACTATTTACACAATTTGCAATATTACTTATTTACACAATGTGCTATACTACTCATACAATGTTGCAACATTATCTGTTTACTTATCTATTTATTATATATCTAGCAATGTGGAACAACTGGTGAGCTGGTGTAACATGAACAATCTGTCTATTAATGTCTTTAGATTATCACATTTGTAGGTGGTGTTTGTCCCTGAGGATGCTCTGTGCCTTCCTCCTAGATTGTGGGTCCATGTGTATTGTGTCCAAAGAGGCAAGATCAGAGCCAATGACTCTACTACTACTACTACTACTACTACTACTACTATTACTACTACTACTACTACTACTA
>JAAIIK010000145.1:173170-214489 GCA_014706435.1 Silurus glanis
TGTTCTGTTCTGTTCTGTTCTGTTCTGTTCTGTTCTGTTCTGTTCTGTTGCTGTTCCAATTCTTTTAGAGAGGGCTGTACATATAAAGTGAAACTAAATTGATGACTATGATTTCTATGTACTTGTTTTGTACATTTTATACTATACTGTCATGTTTTAATTTTTCTTTACAGCAAAATATATAAAAAAAATTTTGCACACAAATATTGACCATTCTGATGGACAGTTAATTACAAATAGTGGGTACGGGCAACGATATAAATTACTCAGAGATTTACGAGTCTGTATTTGTCAGACAATAAAATTTAAAAGACAAATTCTGCAGGATGCAGAGAGGCTAGAAGAATGTATGTGTAAATGCATATCTGATTGCAGGCATGTCAAATAACATTACTACATGGGTCAGTTTGGAAGATTATGAATTTGATATACATTTTAAAATGGAAATTGTTTTTGGTATGAACTACACTGGAGATCAAAATTAGAGAACAATTTATAAACAATTGAACAATTCTGAAATAATGTCATCTTCACTGCTCAACAGTTAAAGTAATTTTTGTCCTGTCTATACCATGCTACCAGAACACCTTTTCCACAAAATAACTAAGGCATTAGTGACAAACTTACTTATAAAGAACATATTCACTTTTACTCACCACATTATCTGTGTAAAGCTGCTTTGAGACAATGTTCATTGTTAAAAGTGATATACAAATAAAAATGAATTGAAGTGAATTGAATTTACATTTTAAAATAATGACTGAGAAGCTGTATGATTTTTAAACTATATTTAAAATTCATTAATCTTACTGTCATCAGTGTGATCAGTTTTCTCCATCTAAATACAATTAATTGTATGTACATTAATTAAGTCACTTTGCCCTGATTATAATGCCATCTTATTGCTAATCTAAATATAAACTGACACTTAACTATACTTATTGCTTAACTATAGTAGTAAGCATTTTTATGTGGTAGATGACTGTGGTGTAGCAGGGGATAAACAATTAATTAAATAGCTTATTCTTGTTGATTCGTGAGTCCTCCCCAGTGTTGTATGATGGATAGTTAGTCACAAGCCACTGTTAATGATTAAATAAATAGTTAAATGGTCCAACTAAATCCCAACTACTTTGTTGTCCCTCACTGTTGTCTAGAGGGGATCACTTGTGCTTGATTACATGATGCAGTTTTGTAAAAGTTTTATCAGGATGCAAATGCTTTACTACTTATTATTATTACTGTTGCTATTATTAAAATCATACTTTATGTTTCCCATACTTTATTTTTTAGACATCATTAGAAAAAATATATATATCCAAAATTTTAAGGAGGTTCATGATCATTATTTTAGTATAGAACACTCCATGCATGCCACTTTTAAGCCAAATACTGTATATATAGCAAAATATTTGCACTGGGAACCTTTTTCTTTAGATTATACCATTTATTTTATACTGTGCTGGTATGTTGCCTGAGGTAATAAAACTGACTCAATTTACCATCCTGACATTGGGGACTGGTGAGCTGGTGCAAATGATTGAGTTCAGTAATTCGTCACAGGGCTTTGCCAGCAATAGTGAAGCCGTGACAAGCCTTCTGAGCAAAATCAACTTCAGCAACAGCCTGTCAGACACATTTCATTAGCAAAAGTGTCATAAGCTTTTTGTCATAGCCAGTAAGATGTTCTTTTACCTACATGGGATTATAAAACATTAAAAACCAATAGGCAAAAATCATGTGTATTTGTTCTCTGTTGAATTGTTTAGCCCCAACTGAAAACATGAAAAACCTCACATGGTGACTTATTTGCTGAACCTTACAAACAAATGATGAACACAGAATAAACCAATAGAGACTGGATTTAACTGCTACTTAATGTAAAAATATTACTAAACTTGGCTGATTTGGGATCTTTTGTTCATGAAAAAAAGTAACCATATTGGGTGTTTGTGATCATTTAGCTGCAGGAGCATTAGTGAGGTTGCATATGAGGCTCTGGAATGCAATTGGTGCTCTGGTGGTGTAATTCATCCCAAAGGTGCTCAGGTGGAACATTTAAGTTCTTCCACTTTAATGTTTTTGTCCTCATGGGCATCATCATGCTGGAAGAGGTTTGGTTTTACAGAGACATTCTATAAAATTGTGTGCTTTTGGCAAGAATCCATGGACAGATGAAAACAGAATTATAGAAATATGCATATTTGCATATGTAGAAAAAGGAAAAACTGAAATATTGCATGTAAATAAGTATTCAGACCCTTTGCAACATCACTTGAATGTAGCTCAGTTGCCTCCTATTCTTTTGCTCATTGCTGAGAAGTTTCTACACCTTGACTGGAGTCCACATGTGGTAAAGTAAATTGACTAGACATGATTTGGAAAGGTACACAACTGACTCATCTCCACACAGGATCTCCAGAGCTCAGTCAAGGTGACCTTCGGGTTCTTGGTGACCTTTCTTACTAAGGCCATTCTCCCCTGATTGCTATGTTTGGCCAGGTGACTTAGAAGAGTCCTGGTGGTGTGCCACGACTATTCTCAATAAAAACTGTTCTACAGCGCTCAGGACCTCAGACTGGGCTAAATGTTCACCTTCCAACATGACAACAACCTTAAGTGCACAGCCAAGACAACACAGGAATGGCTTAGGAACAACTCTGTGAACGTCCTAGAGTGTCCCAGTCAGAGCCCTAAATTGAACCATATTGAACACATCTAAAGAGACTTAAAATTGGCTGTCCACCGACGGTCCCCTTCCAACCTCGACGATTTTGAGAGCATTAGTAAAGAAGAATGGCAAATGGCAGAAAATCCCCAATCCAGGTGTGCAAACTACATCACATCAGACCCAAAAGGCTGGAATTGCTGCCAAATGTGCTTCAACATTAACATACACATATAAAATAATTAAAACAATAAAAAATAAAAAAATCTGTATCTCACAAAAGTAAGTACACCCCTCACATTTCAGCAACCATTTTACCATTTTCTTAAGGGAGATATATTAGAGCAGTCAATGTGCCACTTGTATAGAAGTACAGATTCTAAAATAAAATAAAACAATTTACAGGCACAAGGTCAGAAGCAAACTCTTGCATGGTTCATGCGCAGTAGACTTCTAGAGCACACCGAAGCAAAATATCAGAAACCCAAGACAGGTGACTCGCTGATTGCTACAGACCTTACTTCATTATTAAAGAAAGGAACATACAACACAACAAAACCTTGCCTGTTATTTTTTTTATAAGCTATTATTTCAGTTGATGTTCTGAAAAGTTTCTCGTTCATGTCCAAGTTCATCATTTCCACAAAAAGTCAAACTCAAATAAAACGAAACGTTTGTTCATTTTTTATTTTTTTTCATATTCAAAAGGGAAGCGAGTGAAACTAAAAAACAGAGTAGCTGGAAGAAGCAGTCAGTACATTGAAAATAAAACTACTTATACATTTTACCTTCATAAATATTGCGGGCGGGAGCGAGACAGAACCTTGGGGGAGTCCCTACTTGACTATTCTACTTTCCCATGCAGGTCTCTACTTGACTGTAGGCAAGAGACAATTTTCTTGGTACTCCTCATCAGGAAGTCGCTGCACATGCTGGACACCATCTAAACCAAACAATTTCATCTTAGTCTCATCAGACCACAGGGCATGCTTCCAGTAACTCATGCTCTTGGACAGGCTGTCTTTGACAAACTGTTTGCAGGCTTTTTTGTGAGTCAGTTTGGGACAACAGCTATGCAAACCCACTAATTGCAGTGTGTGGCATATGGTCTGAGTATTGACGTGCGGACCTTCTGCTTCTGCAACCTCTAAAACAATGCTGACAGCATTCATGCGTCTGTGTTTTTTTAAGCCAGCTCCTGCACCTGACGCACAGCAAGGACTCAATTTCTTTGATGGACACTTGCGAGGCCTGTTCCGAGTGGAACCCGTCTTGGAAAACCTCTGTATAACCCTGGCCACTGTACTGTAACTCAGATTCAGGGTGTTACTGATCTTCTTAACGCCTCTGCATCTTTGTGGAGAGCAACAATTCTAATTCTCAAATCCACAGAGAGTCTTTGCCATGAGGTGCCATGTTCAACATTTAGTATTTAACTCAAAGCAAATTTTTACTGCTCTAATACAAGATACACAAATTTGTATGGTTCTGTCAAGCAGACAAAAACATGAACATAATGAATAGGACATGTGGCTTTGCACGGTTGCACGATGTACAGCTGTTATAACTTTGGGTGTACTCACTTTTATTGGCAGTTATAATATAAGACAATAATGGCTGTATGTTGAGTTATTTTCAAAGGACAGTAAATCTGTACTGCTATACAAACTGCACATTGACTACTCTGAAATATTTCCAAAAATATTTGTGCGTTTTATATTTGTTTACATGAATACTGTGAAACATGAAAGTGTGAACATTTACTCTGTGGTTTCTGCGATTAATTCCTGCAGAAGTATAACCGTGAACCTCTGAGTCTCTCCTCCCTGTGATTCATGACTGATTTAAACCTGGAAAAATAATCAAATAAATAACCGTTCAGTGGCAACGATCCATCAGGGGTATCACGTCCACCTCCGCATCATGCCAGACCATGAGTCATTTTTAAACGACACTCTTGTAAAGCTTAAATGACGCACCGTGCGAAAGCACACTGGCAGCAGGTTCGTTATCAGGATGAATGACCTGCTTCTGTGGTTGTTTTTTCGTTCCCTGCAAAAAGGGAAAGAAGGGAAAAAAAGTCAAGTCAAGTCAAGTTTATTTCTATAGCGCTTTTCACAACAGACATTGTCTCAAAGCAGCTTTACAGAAATCAACAGTCAAGGTGAACGGTGTGCATTTATCCCTGATGAGCAGCCGTGGCGACTGTGACAAGAAAAAACTCCCTTAGATGTTATGAGGAAGAAACCTTGAGAGGAACCAGACTCAAAAGGGGAACCCATCCTCATTTGGGTGACATCAAGAGTGTGATCATAAATCTTTCAACAATACAGAACACTGGAGAGTGAGAACTAACATGAGCACTGGAGTATAAGATTATAAGTAATGTTCTTTCTACAGTCTTTGGTATAAAAGTAGGAGCTACTGAGCTCAACATTTGTGATCATCACAGATCCAGCAACAGCTTCTCCATGCCAGAGCCTTTAAACACTCCAGGAGGTCCAATGTCCAAAACTCCACACATGTAGTGGGATTCATTTGGCACTGGTACGTCTCTAGATGGTTCAGGATGTTTGCGAGTTCGGCATCTACTTCTTTAAAGTATATAATCTTCACGAAGTAGGAGGTGACTGGAGCTGGCCAAACCTCAGGATGCCTCGGGATGGGGAGAGAAAGAGAAGCAGTGGAGAGCAATTAGCGTAGCTGCTGTTCATGATATTAACAGCACAAGTTAATAATGTGCATGTGATCATATGTTCTGGAGCACAAGGTTATGATGTGATGTGTGTTATGTGTAGGCTTTGCTAAAAAGATACGTTTTTAATCTGCACTTAAACTGGGAGAGTGTGTCTGAACCCCGAACACTGTCAGGAAGACTATTCCAAAGTTTGGGAGCTAAATGTGAAAATGATCTACCGCCTTTAGTGGACTTTGCTATTCTAGGAACTACTAGAAGTCCAGAGTTTTGAGATCTCAGGGAGCGTGACGGATTGTAGCGTGTTAAAAGACTGTAGAGATACATGGGAGCCAAACCATTTAGTGCTTTATAAGTAAGAAGCAGTAGTTTGAAGTCTATTCGAAACTTAACAGGAAGCCAATGTAGGGACGATAAGATTGGGGTTATATGATCATATTTTCTTGACCTTGTAAGAACTCTTGCTGCCGCATTCTGAACTAACTGAAGCTTGTTTATTAATGATGCAGGACATCCACCTAGTAATGCATTACAGTAGTCTATTCTGGAGGTCATGAACGCATGGACGAGCTTCTCTGCATCAGATATAGATAACATGTTTCTTAACTTAGAAATATTTCTAAGGTGAAAGAAGGCTGTTTTTGTAACTTGGTTGATATGATTATTAAAAGATAAGTTGCTGTCTAAAATAACTCCCAGGTCTTTTACTGTTGAACTAGTGGTTACAGAACATCCGTCTAAATGCAGGTTGAGATGCTGGAGCTTCTGTATACTAGTTTTTGGGCCGATGAGCAAAATCTCCGTCTTTTTAGAATTTAAAAGTAGAAAGTTATGGGTCATCCAATCTCTTATTTCTTTAACACACTCAGTTATCCGAGTTAATTGAGCTGTATCGCCTGGTTTAGATGAGATATATAGTTGGGTATCATCAGCATAACAATGGAAGCTAATTCCATGCCTTCTAATAATATTTCCTAAGGGAAGCATGTATATTGTGAAGAGCAGGGGTCCTAGAACTGAACCTTGTGGCACGCCATAGTTCACTAGCATTTGCCTGGATAGCTCTCTATTTAAATCTACGAAATGGTAACGATTGGACAGGTAGGATTTAAACCAGCTTAATGCCTGTTCCTGAATGCCGATGTAAAAGATTAAAATCATTTAAACGAAACCTTTCGCTGAACAGTTTATCAACAAAAATCTATTTACACACCAATGATATCTGACAATATGTAAAACTGCAATATGTGGTAGACGTTTCATGGATTTTTTTGTATTTGTTGTCTATAACACTAAAATAAATTGGAAATACAGTGAAAAGTATGAGCACATACAAATATTTTGTCAATTATTTATAGATTGTACTGTTTTGAGTGTTATTTCCACTCATAATTAATGACTTCAGTGTAAAACAATCATGGTACCTTTGTTATATACTGTTGCTGAAAGGGCATTATAAAAATAATCAACTCAAATGGGCAGCTTTCCCTATCCACTTAAGATAGAAAACAAACAAAATCAGTGTAACAACACTTGCCCTCACACTTCCTCTGCCAACATGGTAATGCAATTTGTGCTTTAAAGGTCATTTAGTTACACTATGCATGAAGAAGCTGTTTATCCTTCAGATCTCTTCTTCAGATAAACACCAACAGATCCAATCCAGTGTCCATTCTGGCCTATATCAAAGCTTAATGTAGCTATACTTCTATAGTTATACTGTATAAATATGCATATGTGAGGGTCCTTCTCTAAAAAGATCTTTTTGTGAGACTATAAAGAGAAATAGTGTGAGCGAAAACCACTGTGTATATAAGAAACCACAGAAACAAGCTGGATAGTTTCTCCAAGCTATTGATTTTTATTGATTCACACCTACACACCGTAAGCCCAAAGATTGCTGGGTGATTGCCAATATAAGGATCCTGAGTCACTAAAATTGTAGGAAGCAGTCAGAGTGTACTTTTAAATAAAAAAATTAAATAAAAAAAGACCTGAATGAAACATGTCCAAAATGAACCCCCAGCTATGATAACAGAGAAAAGCGATGGCATTTTAATGGCTATATAACAGCGATGCTATTAGGAGGAGCAGCAGATGTTTGGGTTTGCAAATCAACCTGTTCCTGCCACATCAGCCACCAGAGCGATTGTGGCTAAGTTGGATACTGGTTTTGTCACCTGCAATTAGATGTCCAATGACCAATTGGTTAGTGTGTAGGGTGAGGAGGCCTGAGGTGCAGTCAGCATTCCAATTCATCCCAGATGTATTTAGTAGAGTTGAGGTCAGAGCTCTATAACAGGCCACTGAAGATCTTCCACTCCAACCCGTGTAAACCATCTTTATGGATCTCATTCAGTGCACAGGGGCATTGTCATGCTGAAACAGGTTTGGGTCTCCTAGTTAAGGTGAATTTAATGATACTGCATCCCATAAAATTGTGGACCTCCAACTTTGTGTTTACAGTTTGAGGAAAAACCACATATGGCTGGAAAATCTTTTACATTAAATGACGTAACATGAGACAAACCTTTTTATCATAAGGAACAATTCCAATGGCTCTTTCTTAATAAATGTTTATCAGTATAGATCTTTGTTAATTACAATTCCTTAAATATTGTTTCACATATAACTACGTTTTTAACCCATTTGTGTGTGCCTTATGCTTTTTACACTTTCACTTAAACAAGAGACTGCTTTCATTGCTCTGTTCTCTGGCTCAGCATGTCTTTTTTTGCCTGTAATAAATATACACTGCACATGTATCAAACCCACTGAAATACTGACAGTGTGCAGCGTAGTGTTTCAGGGGAATACCCATACAGTTTGTGTTTGTGCATGCGCTGTTGCTTGTGTTGGGGATGGGAGTATCCGGTGAATCAAATCAGCTCATTTCCATGCTAATGACAATCTACATTAAAACATACTGAATTTCTACAAAAGTAAACTTTCAAAATTGTTGAATTATCAGATATTAGTACAATATTATTACTTATTAACATAATTCGTTAAGGTTTGTGGTCCTCACTAATGTTCTCTTATGTCTCTAGGTTTACACACTGAAGTCTCAGAGCGGAGAAACCCATTATTGAGGCAGCATTTTTCTGTTAATTAGTGTTGCCTGATGAATTGCACAACACTGTTAGAAAAAGAGCTGTTTCTCTGACAGTAGTGCTGTGTTTACTTTGCCACCTGACAAGCAGGGAAAACATAGCACTCCAGCAGAGCAGAGCTGACTGACACAGCTTGTTAGCAACTCCAACAGGAATGAGGAGATGTTTATAAATGCGCAATACCCTGGAGAGATTCAACGTGCAGCCGCCTCTCTACTAATTCAGGAGCATCAATCTCATTCATATAACACACTAGGACTGGATTGGCTAGCAAGACTATTTCGCTACTGATTTTAATGCTGTCAAATAAATGCTAAATCTGCACTGTAATTTTTATCCATTTAGTCAAACATAATTGTTTAATAAATAATGAAATCACTATTTTTGCTAACGGTATTGAATATCATCCTCATTCTTCTTCTCCCACTCCTCATCTTTTTATACCTTTTATCTTAAATAAAAAAAAAGAAAATAATGTATACAACCTGATAAATGATAAAACATGGCCAGATGGAGCTGAAAAGAAAGTGGCATGTGGAAAAACCTTTAAGGTAATACACCTGACATTTGTCAGTTGTCAGTCTGATCTACAAACAACACTTAATAATTTAGCTGTACAATATCACTATTTATCCGAGTCCTCAAAGCCTTGGACACCAAGCCATGCACACTGAAACAGTATGTCAGGCAGGCCACGGAGCTTTTTTGTTTAGACACATTAGAAGCAGTTGACAGCAAATCTGAAAGAGGGTAGCTGTCAAAGCAAAATTTGGCCAAACCTATGACCACTAAAACATATGCAAAGCCACACACACACCCTGATGGTGGTCTAAAAAAAAATAAAAACATGTGCCTTGCAGAGTCCTTATAGTCTTGGACACTTGGTTTTAGTACTAGTGAGATCTTTGACTGGACACAAAGGAACAAATATAAAGCATTTCTGTAGACTTTTTAAATTCATAGTTAATAGTAATACAACTCTTGGACTCAAGTCTTGGATCAGTCTGGCCAGACTTTTCTAATCCATTCACAGAGCATTTGTACACTGATAGCTTGTTTTCTGCACAATTCTGTGTGATCTGTCTAAACAGCAAGAAAATCTCAGGAGATCACATTCTAAAATATTCAAACATCCTGTCTGGAACAGTCACGCTATTGCCATTGAGATCACTTATTTATGTCTACTTGACAATTTTGTTTATTGCATGTGAAGGTGTCCCTAATAAATTGGTCTGTAATACATTATAGCATGTGGTCAGTGGTCTAAATGGGTCATTGGGGTGGGTTGGGTGTCTGAGACCAAATCTTTCTTTCACAGTTTGCCTCAATTGTTTAGATCAGTTATATTTGTAGAGCAGTTAAAAAAAAAAACAGCTTTAAAGAAATCAAAACATTAAAATTTGTAAAAAAAAAAAAAAGGGATAAGGGAGAAAACGTCATGAAAGAAAAGGTTTATAATATGTCTCACACTGACTTACAATCGGTTTTGTCATCTGTGTCTTCCTTACTATCAGTGGCGAACGAAGTACACAAACCATGTAGTTGAGTTAAAGTAGAGATACACTCTACTGAAATATGACTCCAATAAAAGTAAAAGTGTCTCTTTAAAACTTAACTTGAGTAAAAGTATTTGCCTTCAAATGCACTTAAGTATATAATATGATTTATTATGGCTATAATGTTCTCTCATTAAATCATTTTTGTCACAAGACAAGAGTATTTGTGTGCTAAGAGTGACAGTAAGAACTTATTCAACTCAGTTGATGTGAAAAGACTCTGTTACTCTCAGTGCACCAATCTATTAATAGAATCACATCAATGAGTCAAACAATGATTAATATTCATTCAAATGATTATGAGCCCAAAACCTTCTTTCCAACTACTTCTAAAAAATTGTGTGAATAAGGCCACGGGTGTTGTGCCGAGTTCGAGTCAGGAGTTTCTTTTTATTCCGAATAATTTCTTCTTCTCTAAATGTTCTGCTTGCTGTTGAACTGATGAACTGAACTGATGAAGTAGATGCCACCAAGTGCAATCAAAACAAGTGTAAAACAGAGCACGTGCTCTACCCTGGTTGTTGGCTTGCTGACTGCTTAACTACGTTTTTATCCACTCATAAATAAAAGGAACAACTGATTTCACTAAATATAATTGAGTAAAAAGTCAGATATTTGAATTTGAAATGTAGTGAAGTTAAAGTCTCCCCAAAATGGAAATACTTTAGTAAAGAAGTACTTTATTAATTACTTAAATACAGTAACAAATTACAGTTACTTTGTTTCTGTCCACCACTGCTTACTATACATAAACACATCCACACTGTTAATTTACCTGTAAAACAAAAATGCATACTTTAGAAGAATAAGCAATGTGAATAAGCAAGTTTTAACTTGACACCTTTTCAAACACGAAACATTTTTTTCTGCAAGATACTGGTTTCAATTAAGAATTGAACAGAGACTACCACATACAGGGTCCAGGATTTTATGCTTCTTTAAACACTTGCCTGAAAAAGCCCTTAGCACAGGTTGTTGGGTGGAATATCCTGCCACTTACCAAACTTCATGATGCCATTTTAACAAGAATCCCGGGACAAAAGGGTTTATTTGAGATGATCTAATCTCACAAAACATACAATTCCAAATGTAGCACCAGTGATGCTTGGGGAAAGGATGTGCAACACCATTCAGTTAATGAGCAGTTGTACTTCTCCTTCAAGTGCACAATCACTCAACTGGAGTGTCTCTGCTCACCAGAGCCAATCATGTTAAGCCTCTTAAACATCTGTGTGTTTACAGCTATTAACAAGCACATCATTATTTTAGCAGGGGTCTATCAGCTGTAATTTATTTTTCTTGTCACTCTCGAGAACTATAACACGGCCATTACGTATACAATATCTCACAAACGTGTGTACACCCTTCACAGAAATATATGTGAAATGATAGACACTTGGATATATTTTAGTGTAGTCAATATGCAGTTTGTATAGCAGTACAGATTTCTTCTGAAAATAACTCAACATACAGCCATTATTGTCTAAATAACTGGGAACAAATGTGAGTACACCCTAAGTGAACATGTCAAATCTGGATCCAAAGTGTGAATATTTAGTGTGAGCACCATTGTTATGTAGCACTGCCTTAATCCTCCTAGGCATTGAATTCACCAGAGCTGCACAGGTTGTTGCTGAGATTTTCATCCACTCCTCCATAATGAATTCACTTTTATGAGATATTGTACATTTTTAACCTTAAAAAAGTACACTACTATGATGCTGTTGAGTTGAAATGCAATTGGATTTAATAAAATGTTAAATATTTATTCAGATATACTACTATATTCAAATATACTTTGGTGTTTTTCAAGGCAACAGCTGAATTATTTTTACTAATCAAATAATGCTTAAAAACTTTGTAAAACATTTACCTTTATGGCGTTTAGCAGACGCCCTTATCCAGAGCGACGTACAAAAGTGCTTTGAGTCTCTAGCAATGAATACATTTACACTGGTACACAAGATTACAAACTCAATATAAATATAACTCTTGAATTCTACAAAAGCAAACTTGAAAAGTGCTAATTTAATATATTGTTAAAAAACTTTCTTTCGGCTTCTCCCGTTAGGGGTCGCTACAATAATATAGCAACTAAACTGTGAACTGCCAGCTAATATTGACTTATTTAGAAAGTTTCCTTAAAAGTTCAGTTTACCAATAAATGGGTGTTTTGATGGTGTTGTATTTGTGTTGTTCATCATGCAAAGTTGTTGCCTGCCTAACTTCCTGGAGGTTTATTGGCCAGCTCTTGTAAGGTTGCACTGAATGTGCATTGTTTTAGAGAGATATAATTGAAAACAAATGCTGTTAAAAATGAATGCGATAGTTAAAATGATAGGGTAGTGAAATACTCCACAGACACATTGGCAACTGAATAAAACCTGAATTTAGATTGCATGCAACACTTATATTCACAACATGTATTAGACACCATTATCAAAACAGTATCAGGACATAAGGTGGATGAGGAACATATTTTTGTAAGTGTATAGAACTCATTCAAGAACATTAAAATGAAAAAAGGAAATTACAGTTTTAATTGGTTATTTTCAAGGTTTTTTTGTGTGTGGGCTTATTTGGGATGGCAGTAACTCTTACTATCAAAAAGGCAGTTTGGGACATGACTGATGTTATCCAGTTATTTAAACATGATCTGGAAAACAGGTGATGGGACCACCACAAAACCATGTTGATATGATAAAAGGAAGAGGGATTGTGCAGTATAATAAGATTGGTGGGAGAGAAAGCTTTTGTTCATTTTGTATTATTTCTGTCTTGATTTTTCTCAGACGCTCATAATGATCAATTATTGCTCCATAGTACCTCTAACAGCCAAGCTGTGAACCAAAAGAACAAACTTTGAAGGACTGGAGCATAGACAACATTTGAGTTAAATGTTGAATGTCAAGTTAAAATACTGCAGGAGATAAACAGGAGGACTGAAGCTGGTCTGAAAGTCTCTATGCCCCAAAGGCAGCCAGTGTTGCTGAATTCTCTGGAGTGGTTCAGGTCTCAGCTTAACTCCTCTTGAAACTTCCTGGAGCTGACTAAACTGATTATACACAGTGAAACAAAACAACACTCATTCAGGACCAATGTACAATATGTAGGAAAAAAGACACCTTAAAACATTACATTAGACAGTAGCAGACCTACACACACTACATAAAGTGCACATGTGCAAAGAGCATTTGTGAAAACACACAAAAAAGTACACATTAAGTACAAATAGTAAAATAGCATAGTGACAGTGTAGCGACAGCACATGGTGCTAAATGTAAAATTAAAAAAAGTGCATACACATTGTTCATGTTATAATAAATACTTCATATGTAACACCTCTTTTAAAGATACCACTATCCTTGAAACACCACTGTGTCATCTATTAAGACCGGCACTTAAGCACCACTGTTTAAATAGCAGCACAATCCTCCAAATTTAAGATGCAAAAAGCTTAAAGCTCACTTATAAAGCTTCATTCATCATATAAATCATAAATAATATAAGCTCAAAAGGAATTCAGGAAATTGAGGGACCATAGGGAGGTGTTCACCATCACCCCTGGATGGATGCACCTCTACCAGCACAACACAAATCCCCAGGCTTTCAGATATGACCAGAAAGAGCTAATGCAGCTTTCTAGCAGTTTACCAGCCACCTCAGTACAACACAAAGTCATCTCCAGAGACAGCCACTGCTGTAAGTGGAGTGTACACTTGTTACCATGATAAAACACAGTGTTTCATCAGGAGAAGGATCAAGGATAACTGTTTAGAGCTTTCATATTCCCAGGATAAAATGCTGCAACACTTTTTGAGTTTGATATCAAATTGCATGGTTTTTTTATTTCGTAAATCCTACAACATTCATATAAATATGAATTTAAAAAATGTTGTTTTGTTTGTCCACACAGCTGAGTCACTAGCAGTCTTTAACTGGCATCGAAAGACCGAACTCTTCCAGCAGTACTTAAATGAGAAGAATTTGCTTTTCTAAGTTTATTATCTCCAAACATACATTTTAGACTGATGGTTTCTTTAGTCTGTGATCTAATGAACCAGTATCAGAATCTGAATTGATCGAAACAAATACAACATGCATGGGTCCAAGAGCAAACAATCGAGATCGATTGCTCCTACCGCTAAGGACAGTGGTGCAAAATGTTTGTTAGTTGCAGCACTGCTTTGTTATTGCTGGAAGAGTAGGACCCTCAGAGCAATTGCTGTCAACAGTTGTGTGTTGCATGCTAATTTCAACAGAATTTTAGTGGCTTGTTGAGACTATGATCAGATATTAGATAGAACGTTTTCACTGCTATGGCATGGCTATTGTTTGTCGATATTACTCTTAACTAAATTTGTATTTGATCATATTTTATGTTAAGGACCTTAGCAAGTCTTAAACTGATGGTATGACTAGCATCAAGACAAAAATCTAATTTATGCTTCTGCCTTATTAGCTGTTAGCTCGAATGCATATGTCCATGCAATATTTTTTTCCCAAATCTAATAGCAAAGAATTTCCATTCAACAGCTGGCTGAGTATTTGCCATGTGGCATCGAGGCGCTGTGGCTTAGTTGGTTAAAGTGCCTGACTTTTTTTTTTTTTTCACTTTCCTTTTCTTTACAGTTAGTATGCATTATCATTAAGTGAAAATATTTTAGCAATATATCGCATAAAAGATTCTTTGGGACTCATCATACCATGCATGGTGTCAGAAAATGTTAAATAGTTTTGCCCGTATAATGTGCTGTATGTAGTGGCAGGACTTAAGGGCATAATCAAGAAATTTTTATTTGTACAGTGTTTTAACAATGAACATTGTCCCAAAGCATCTTCACAGAATTAAATAGATTCTGAATACAATCTTTAAATTAAAAAATCAGTCCTGTAGGTTTACCCCTTATACATATGGAGTATTCTCGGACATGATTTCACTCTGCACTACAGGGCTACCCACAGAGAAAATAGGAGTAGCAACTGGTGAACATAATTAGCTAACTAATCAATAACTGGATTCGGTCTGGGATTTGGGGTAGGTATACAAGTCTAAACAGATACAAAGGACATAAAGATCACACACACAAGAAGAGTCTGTGGAGCTGGAAATCCCAGTATGCAGTCTGTGGAAAATTCATGTTGCTATACAGCATATGTCAGTCTTTAAATGCTATGAGTAAATGGTTAAAAGTATGTATACCATTATTCTATTACAATCAATTCTTTGGCATTTATCATTGATATTAGGCCTTTTTTTGTTTTTGTTTTTTAAAACTTCCACTTAATATTAGCTCTCCCTCACAAAGATATTCGGTGTCACCCCTTTCTCTGCTGTATTACCAGTGACCATTATTATTATCCCAGTCCTCTCACCCAGGCCCTGTTACCACATCATGCAGCATGTGCATCATGTCCAGTGAGGTTGAAAACTTATAAATATCAATGCTACACTGTGATGGTATAAATTTGGGAAAAAATAAATGTCAGATTTAAAAAATGTAAACAGTTGACAGATTGTCAGATTTGATGTAATGGCTTGCAAAATAGAAGCCTGTCAGATGCACCCTTTAGACTTCCTGAGTAGTGAAACATGACTGCCTGTCAAATGAAGAAAAAGCAGTTTAGGTGAACCTGTCAAGATCCTCCCCAGACAATGTTTAATATTCCACAGGCAAAAGTCTGGAGGAAAATGGCATTTCATTTAGTCAGCTCCAGAATTACTGGCACCCTAGGGGTTAAAAAAAGAATCTGACTCAATTAGCTTCATTTCACACTGAAAGCCTGTCACACATCTAATCTTTATTAACTGAAGTAGTTTATTATAGTAATTCTGTATAGGAATATATGAACTTCAAAATATATGAAAGTAATAAACCATTTGCCATTATTTTAGGCATTTCTTAAATTCTTATAATAAAATGTAAAGCAATCCGTTTATATTTATGCAGCTTTTTTTCACAGAAATTTGAACCCAAATGTAGTTGAACAGTAAAGTCCCGTCCCCCACCCCCCATTTCTATTTCCCTACAAATCAAGTGTTTTATAAGTTTTTATAAAGTCCCCGGGATTTTCATGAAGTTTAGTGACGTCTCACAGCAACAAATAAAGTGGATGCATTAAAAATAAAATGAATTATTGCAAATCTTTCAGCATATAGATGTTCCAGGCTTATTTGATGTACAACTGCAAGAATGATTGAAAAACAAGTTAGGAGTGTCTTTGACAATCATTAGTTATAGTTATTTTGGACTGTCATGACAATTTTATTGTTGATTGCAATCACAAGATGATACATCAGATTTACAATGTCTAGTAAAATAATTTTATTAGAATCCTTTCAGTATTTTGGTTATTTATAATCATTGTAGCATTAAAATGTATATATTAATTTATATTTTAACTTATATATTAATCTTGGCGTTACTGTGGATACTTGAGGTTTTGGATTCTTATCTGATCCCAGACCAACTGTGGAGATATGAGGTCCACCCAGATCCTCTAGATGCTGCAGCCTCTTCTTCACCTAAACCAAACATTGTCATTTAAAAATGCAAATACAGAATGTCAGAAAAAAAGTGCCAACTTACTATTGATTTGCTACTATTTTAAATGCCAAAACACAAAAAGTTGAAATACATAAAATCTAATACAGATACTGATAGAGTTAAGTCTTGCAGTTTACATAGACGTATGCAAATGACATTCAATCAACATTTTTAACAAAGAAATTTGTATAATTGTTGTGTAATTAAAACACCTCCAATAATTCCAAGTTACTGTACATTTCCTGTGTCAATTCGGGTATCTATTTTGATTTCTTTAAAAGTTCTGTACAAAATAATAGCGAAGATCTTTTTATATATACCTATATGAACAAAATGATGGGGACACCCGACCTTTCCAGCCATATGTAGCTCTTCCCACTGTAACCAACTGTTACTGACCTCAACCACTGTGTACACTGTGTACCCACTGTGTATAGTAGAAATACAATAAAAAAAAAATACAATGTAACCCTTTTGACTTGACTTGAATGCTGGCTACACTCAAGGCCTCCTCACCCTACATCAGTACCTGACATTACTAACACCCTTAATAGCTCCTAAAAAGAAATCATTCCTGTGCAGGCCAAAGTTTTTAGGTCTTAGCTTAGTTGTTTGAGCTTTTCAGTATGTACACTGAATTATCTTCTAATGATGACAATATAAAGCTTTAGAAAGCATTACAGATAGGTTTCTTGAAACAAGATGGTATAATGAGAAACTTGGTGTAGGCAAACTGTTGATGCAGTAAATTAAAGCTGAAATACATTTACTTCCAATACAGTACTTTACTGAGAATATGACAGTCAACACTCTACATACAGTATCGCACAAAAGAGAGTACACCCCTCACATTTCAGCAACCATTTTAGTAGATCACCTCAAAGGACAATACAATAGAAATGAAACATGGATAGATGTTAGTATAGTCAATGTGCAGCTTGTAAAGCAGTACAGATTTACTGTCTTCTGAAAATAACTATAATGCTGAGTGAAAAAAGTGAGTACACCTTTTGATAAGTGCTGCATGTCATGTAAGCATGCAATGCCACAAGTCCTATTCATCATGTTCATGTTTTTGTCTGCTTGACAGGACCATATAACAAAGAACTCTCTGATGATTTGAGAATTAGAATTGTTGCTCTTCACAAAGATGGGCGAGGCTATAAGAAGATCAGTAACATCCTGAAACTGAGTTACAGTACAGACGCCAGGGTCATACAGAGGTTTTCCAAGACGGGTTCCACTCAGAACAGGCCATCAAAGAAGTTGAGTCTTTGTGCTGTGCATCAGGTGCAGACGCTGGCTTAAAAAAAACAGATGCATAAATGCTACCAGCATTGCTTTAGAGGTTGCAGAAGTGGAAGGTCCACTTGTTCTGTAAAGCTGCTTTGAGACAATGTCCATTGTGAAAAGCCCTATAGAAATAAACTTGAACTTGTCAGTGCTCAGACACTGCAACAAGTCAGTTTGCATGGCCGTCATCCCAGAAGGAAGCCTCTTCTGAAGTTGGCTCACAAGAAAACCCACAGTTTGCTGAAGACGACCTGTCCAAGAGCATAAATTACTGGAACCATGTCCTTGGTCTGATCAGACTAAGATAAACTTGCTTGACTCAGATGGTGTTCAGCATGTGGGGCGACGCCCTGGTGAGGAGCACCGAGAACATTTTGCTATTCTGCAGTCAAGTACGGCAGAGGTAGCATCATGGTCTGGGCCTGTATGAGTGCTGCTGGTACTGGGGAGCTGCGATTCATTAACAGAAACATGATTTCCAACATGTACTGTGACATTCTGAAGCAGACTATAATGCCCTCCCTTCAAAAAGTTTTCCAACATAATAATGACCGCAAACACATCGCCAACATGGCAACTGCCTTGCTGAGGAAGGTGAAGGTGATGGAGTGGCGAAATATGTTTCCAGACCTGAACCCTATTAAGCACCTGTGGGGCATCCTCAAGCAGACGGTGGAGAAGCGCCATGTGTCTAACCTCCAGCAGCTCCGTGATGTCATTATCGAGGATTGGACGAAGATCTCAGCAACAACCTGTGCAGCTCTGGTGAACTCCAAGCCCAGGAGGATTAAGGCAGTGCTACATAACAATGGTGCTCACAATAAAGGCTGTATGTTGAGTTCTTTTTTAGAGGACAGTAAATCTGTACCGCTATACAAACTACACATTGATTAATCGACCATATATCCATTTTTAATTGCTATTGTATTGTCCCTTGAGAACATATAACATGGTTGCTGAAATGTGAGGGGTGTACTTACTTTTGTGAGATATTGTACATTAAAACTGAAATCCCTTTCAAAAAAATTTTAGTTTTCAATCTATTGTTTTTGTGGGAGGATTGGAGGATATCCAGACTTTTTTTTATTCCAGAGATTCTGGATCCAGGGACAATAAAAGATGAATTTAAAGTCAAATTAAAGGCCAATCTTTTCTATAAGATCAAATCTGAGACAACAATACGTACAGACACCAATTAACCTACCATGTGCTATTGCAGACAGTTTGCTCTTCTCTTCTGGGCTGAGTTGCAGCATTGTGTGTATGACAGGGAGCAGTGCCTGCTTCTCACTTCCAGCATGAAGAAAGATAAACTGCAGCAACACGTTTTTCAGATACTCCAGGTTTGCCACCGATTTCTCTCTCTCCTGATTCCGCTCTAGACGGCGCATCTCACTCTTCAAGAGCTACACAGGACATATTTATAGTTAGTCTATTAATTCAGTGTGATGGCATGAATTTTATGCTGACACTGAATTTTATTTTTAAAATAACAACACATCCTTTACTGCTCAGTAATGCTGTTCTAAAATTGAAGATACAGCTGTGTGTGACAGTATAATAAAGTTTCCATATTAACAATTTGCTCACATTGATCTGCTCCATGAGGATGGCGTTGGTGGCTTCACTCTCGTGTAGCAGTCTGTTCATGTGCTCCATGCTCCGGGAGGCTGTATTCAGTTTGTTAGTTAACTCCTCCTTCGTGGGCTCCACCTGCCACACAAAGGGCTCTAAGTGCGCGCACACACACACACACACACACACACACACACACACACACACACACACAAAATGAAAAGAAATTCTTAAATGCTGTTTAACCAATACCACTAGTGGCAGTTCTTATGTTTAATCATATAATGACAAGACCAATGTTTAGAGTAAGCCATGTAAAAGGTAATAAGCATTTAAACTTTGTTGCCATTAGCAAATTAGCTGAAAATAATGTTAATTTTTATCTTCAAATGATGGAAAAGATATTAACATTTAATTTTAAACACACACACACGCACGCACGCAGCAGACCTTTATTTGGATGACCTTTACTGGCATGACTGCATAAATATGTCTTTTATAAATGTTCTCTTTCTCACTGATGCCATAACTCAATGATATTAACAAGAAACTAAAAATTTACGTCTGAATGATGACACTTCCATGATTTCACTTTTAATTATTTTTTTTTTTGTTAATTGATTTGGCAGCGAGACAAGAAACATCATTCATGAAATAATCATTCAATCAACAGAATTAAGTCGATTCAACTCAGTGAGACCCCCCACAGTAGCCAAAATTGTGATATTTACAGATAGATTGCTAGTTTCAAGAGACTCTAATTTAAGTTAAGTATGGATTTAAGGGTAAACATTCATTTCAATAAGTGTGATATGTGCCAAACCTCACAAAACACCCATCTGTCAAACCCTCAAAGCAACTATAATGAGCAAGATGCCACTTGAGTGTGGAAAACATTACCATGTTTGGGGTCAGGTGAAGTGAGGAGCTGCTCGAGACTGGGTGGAGGAGTCCCTGCATTGGCGATAGACTCTGTTTCTGTTGTCTCCATTCCCTCTCCTTCCTCTCGTGCCATGTTCATCTCAAACAAAGGCAGATCCAAAAGCCTCTTGTCTATTTGAGGCTTCTTGCTTTGTGGTTGTGCAGCTAAATTGGCAATCCCACATGTTAACATCAGAAAAAAGACGCAATATCTTACCTTCAACTGTAATATAACGTAAGAACAAGTGCTGAATGTCTGATATTCCTCAGTCTTTTTAGGTTGGGGCCAAAAAGTGCCTGGTCCCTTCCAGTACGACTTGCTATTTAATTTTATGTAATTTAATGTAATTTAATGTAATGTAATTTAATTTAATGTAATGTAATGTAATGTAATGTAATGTAATTTAATTTAATTTAATTGCATGTTGGATTATTATATATGGACCACTTTTGTTTAACTTTTTTAATCAATGGCAAAAGGATAAAAAATATTTCAAGTTGAAATACAAACGGACCCTATTAAAATGGCAGGTTCTTGTGATGTGAAAGATTGAACCAAGATAAATCATGTCAATTTTTTTTTTTAAATGTGACATTGCAACTGAAAGTAATAAACAGTAAGACTCATTTAAGTGGAAAAAATTAAATAAATAAAAAAGGTACAGTAACCTGGTTTGTCCAAGTAGAAAAGCCATGGGACACAAAAAGCTTCCAAAGCTCAATGTTGACATCCAATCTCCAAAAACTATTTGAAATAATGCGTTATGGTCTGATAAAAAACAAAGTTGAATTTTCTGACCATAATACCAAAAGATATGTTTGATGCAAAAAACAGCACATCACTAAAATAACACCATCCCCACAGTGAAGCAAGGAGGGGGCAGCAGCATGCTTTGGGGATGCTTTCCCTCAGCTGAAACTGGGGCTTTAACCAGCCTGGAAAGAATAATGAACAGCTCCAAATACTAGTAAATTCTGAAGCAAAACCTCAAGGCTTCTGCTAAAACTCAGAAGATGAAAAGGAATTTCACCTTTTAACATGAGCACATATAAATGAAATCGGAAAATCTTTGGGGTGACCTGAAAAGGGCTGTGCGCCAGCCAGTTTGTCTAGTTTTCGGTGTTCCGAGTTGGAATGTCAAAAGAGCTCCAAGTCAAGATGTGCCAAACTGATTGACTCATACCCACAATGACTGAATGCTTTAATAAACTCTAAAAAGGTCCTTCACCTAAATATTAGTTTACAGGTGCGCACACTTATGCAACCAGGTTATTGTACTTTTTTATTTTTACATATTTTTTCTCAACTAAATTTATAGGTTCAATTTCAGAATAAAGAGAACATGAATAACCCTGGTTATTGGTTAACCCTGAAAATTTGCCTACTGACAAACTTAAACTTGTTATATAAAATTGTACTCTTACCTGATGCAGCAGGTTCTTTTTGCAGCTGGAACAGCTGGGTCTCCAGACTGTTGATCTGGTGTTGCAGGGTCTCTACTGTGCTGCGATGTTCATCCTGCAAGTGGTGCAACTGGTCGCGCAAGCTACTACGTAATGTTTCAGTTTGTGCTGTTAGCTGCGCCACTGTCTGGCTGTGCTCTGATTTAAGTGCTACATTCTCTGAATGCAGCGACAGTAACCTGGGATTGGGGTTTTAAAAATAAAGAAAAACATTTATAAAAGAAACCAACCACAACTACCCACAAGATGCACCGGTCAGAAATTTAAACTGGAACTGTAGTATTATACAGATGTTTTAGTAATCAAATAATATGTTGCTAGACAGTTCAGCTGGTGTTGTACTTAGTCTCCTGAGGGTTTTTATAAGCAAATCAGAAGCTTAAGGCCATGTACAAGTTCAAGTCACTAATCAACCCTCAGCACTTAAATTCAAAAAAATAACACATACTCCTGATAGTGTTATCATGTATCTATTAATTGGGATAATCCTCTACGTTTTGAATCAACTCGACATCTTTTCAGTTTATACAAAAAATCTGCTTTTTTAAAATGTTTATTTAATAAAACCAGCCAAATCGAATAAAAACAGCTCATCGATTACCTCTCTCGGAGTTCAGCCTCTTTATTGATGGTCTGCTGCAACATTTTGTTGTGACGCTCCAAAAGTGTGTCATATTCAGTCTGAAGCTGCTGCAGCTCTGAATTACTACTCTGTGCGTTAAGTTGACTTTCTTTCAGTTTGGACCTCAGCTGCTCTAGCATTGCCTCAACGTTCTCCCTGCTCAGTGCAAAACATACAAAAGAACGTCGAATTTATGTTTGGTGTGTTGTCTGTCATCACAATTGCATTCAAGTATAAACAGTTTAATCTATTAATGAATTACAACATGTAAGAAATTAATTCTCTGCAAAATCCAATATATACCAAAACATAACTACTGTGCCAAATCCACATATAAGCAACTTTGTCACTAAATTTCAGCTGAAATGCTTTATGTGCAAAACTGTCACTTACACTAACTGTTTTGCAAGTGCTTTCTGAATGTAATGTGGCAATGGCAGTTAAAACACAGCACTGCATAACTGCAGTGGAAAAAATTTAAATCTACCTATGAAAACTGTATGATTGTGTATGATTACACTTTTGAATGGATATGCATTACCTTGCATCATACAGCATACAACAAAAAAACCTTTCGAAGACAACAGCAACAGAAGTACAGCATAAACAGCATAATTAAAGAAGGAAATCTTACCTGTCCTGTTTGGAAAAATCCCCATCGCTTTGAGATGAACTCTTATGTTTCTGCTGCTTGAGCACATTGTGAACTCGCACCTTGTAACTCTCAAACTCGGACTTTGTGGACTCAAGTTCAACCTGCAACCACATGTAAAAAGCATGGAAGAATGTACTTATGTACTAATATATATTACATACATACATACATACATAGACACACAGACATACACACACAGTGCATCTAGAAAGTATTCAGACCCCCTTAATTTTTTTCTTTCTTTCTGATTTTGTTTATTTTTTTCTTATTTATCTACCATTATAACCAATAAGGACAATTTGAACAAACAGAATTCTAGAACATTTCTAAATTATTTTAAATAAAAAAAACACATATATTACATGCTCTCTGTATTTATTACAAGCACATTTGGCAGCAATTACAGCCTCAAGTCTTTTTGGGTCAGACTTACGAGGTTTGCACACCTGGATTGGGGGATTTTCTGTCATTTTATATGGCAAATCCTTTCAAGATCAGTGAGGTTGGATATGGACAGTCAGTAGACAACGACTTTCAGGTCTTCAATAGGGTTCAAGTCAGGGCTTTTGTTGGGACACTCACAGAGTTGTCCCTAATCCACTCCCGTGTTGTCTTGGCTGTGTACTTAGGGTTGTTGCATGTAGAAGGTAAACCTTTGGCCCAGACTGATTTCCTGAGCGCTGTGCAATAGGTTTTTGTTGAGGATATCTTTGTAATTTGCTCCATTCAGCTTTCCTTCAACCCTGACCTATTGCTCAGTCCCTGCTACAGAAAAACACCCCCCACAGCATTACGCTGATACCAATATGCTGTATATTATTTAGAACTGAGGCCAAACAATCTTGGTTTCATCAAACCAGAGAATCTTGTATCACATGGTCTGAGAGTCCTTCAGTGGGCCACCATGGGTTTTGCACTAAAGAGAGACTTCTATCTAGCCACTCTGCCACTCTGCCATTAAGGTGTTTGAATTAAGACATTCCAAACTTTATATACAAAAATACACCCGGGAAAAAAAACAAGAGCCACTTGCTCGGAGTATTTGATTCATTTAGCTCACCACCTCAGGAGTTTGCATAAAATGAAAAAAGGTCTTAGATACCGTTGCAGAGCTCAGATCATTCTGCAAATTGGTCACTTGGTGCTGGTAGGAAGTGACCGACTTCTGATGCTGATCACTTATTGACTTTAGCTGCTCCTGGAGCTTGTGCCGGTCTGCAGTCAGTTCACTACACTGAATCTAAGAGAAAAACACACAAACACACACATTTGAACAAATAGCAAAAGTTACTGTTCTTCTTCCTTCCACTCCAGACTGCCACTCTCCTTTGATTTGCACAGTACTACACAGTGCAACCCTCCTCTGCACATACCTCCACCTCTCCAGGCTCTTCTCAACCTGCTCCCTACTCACACCACAAATCACAATATCATTCACAAACATCAAAGTCCACAGAGACTCCTGTCTGAACTCGTCCTTCAACTTGTCCATCACCACTGCAAACAGGAAAGGGCTCAGAGCCGATCCTTGATGCAGTCCAATCTCCACCTTAAACCTGTCGTTCCTACTGCAAACTTTACTGCTGTCACA
This sequence comes from Silurus glanis, assembly GCA_014706435.1. Taxonomy (NCBI): domain Eukaryota; kingdom Metazoa; phylum Chordata; class Actinopteri; order Siluriformes; family Siluridae; genus Silurus; species Silurus glanis. The sequence goes on from JAAIIK010000145.1 coordinate 197,872, forward strand.
CTGTCCTCATACATGTCCTGCACCACCCTCACATACTTCTCTGACACACCTGACTTCCTCATACAATACCATTGTCTTAAACCATTCATTTGTTAAATTGTGATTTGGGTCATCATCGTGCTTAAAAGTGTTTTTTATCCCGCATCGGTAGCCTCCCTGCTAAGTTTTCTTGTTAATTTGGACATTTTTATGCTCTGTGGACCATGGCTTCAGAAGTGAAATTAAACCAAAATAATGTTGAGAGAATCCAACAGAAAAACTAATCTGTATAAAAGGTTGTGTATGTGTATCAGATATTTTTTGATGACTCTGCAGTAATGCGGTGTAAAGTACAGGAATCAGACTGTAGAATAGTCATTGATGTCACTGGCTTCAATAAATGGTGTAAAAGTAACAACATACAGCTGAATGTAGCCAAGACGATTATGGTGGTGGTGTAGGATCAAAGTTCCTGATAACCCTGGTTTCTATCCTTGAAGTTGGATGTGATAGACTTTGCTGTGCACCTAGACAATAGTCAATGTATGAAACATAATTCTATGGACCAGACACTGGGAACAATCCAGACTCTGCAGGACAGGATGCTCACCATGAACAAGACTCTCACCATCTCCATGAACCTCATCATGCAACAGACCAGTTTAAGCAATTTATCCATTCACAATAAAGCAAAGAGCAGAAGGTCCCTCATACCACCGCTATCCATCCTGTAAACATTTTTATAAATTTCCAAATTCCACATGCTGCCTTAATTTTTCTTAAAGTACTTTTTAAAACCACCTTATGATCATCAGTACTATAACTACTGTACTTACTTCTGGTGCTACTTAGAATTTCATCTTTATTGTATTATTACTTATTTGGGTTTCTGTAATCTGTGTTCTGTGTGTATTGTCTGTGTTTTGTTGTTTGCTTTCACAACAAAATTTTCCAGAGAGATCAATAAAGCACTCTGTCTATCACAACCAGGTTATTGTGTTTTTTCTTTTCGTTTGTTTACCACTTCGTTCCCTTTTCTTTCTTTTTTTTTTTTCTTCTTCAGTCACCAATCTTGGCTGCAAGCTGTAAAAGTAGCCATAGGAGCAAAATTCTAAACTGTTTAAAATTTTGGTAGAAACCAGTCACCTTCTTGGGGACAGTACAACCATGAGTACCATGGGACCGTTTTTGTACACTACATTGCCTGGCCAAAAAAAAAACAAAAAAAGTCACACTTTAATATCGCATTGGACCACATTCTGCTTTGATTACGGTATGCATTCTGTCACATTATTTATTTATGTCCAGAGTTGCATTAATTTCTCCCCAAGATCCGAAGGAATCAGACCACTCATTTAAGTCTGCTCCAGCACACTCCAAAGATTCTCAAAGGAGTTCCACTCTTTCACAATTTGAAACCAATGAGCCCGGCATTGTCATCTTAGAATTTGCCCTTGCCAGAAGAGAAGGAAAAAAATGGAAATGGAAAGATGGAAATCCTGGTCATTGTGTATGTTTAAATACTCACCTGATCAAATTTCTTGCCCATTTAAATTAGCTGAACCTAAACCTGACCAACTGAAGCAACCCCAAATCACAACACGTGAGAAGTCGAGTGGTTCTCTTAGCGCTACACAGCTACTCAGTCCTAATTCTTCATCAGTGAGGCTAATCAGAAAAAAGGCTTAAAATTGTGTAGTCCTACAAAACATTAGTGTGATTTTTTTTTTTACTTTGTGGTTCTCCAGTTGCTGTTGAATGGCCTCTAATTCCCCTTTCAGGGAAGACTGCAGGATCATTTGAGCTGCTTCCTGCAAAGGAAAAAAAAAAGTCAGTTTTACACAAAAATACAGAAAGTGTTCCCTCTAATTTTTATGTAAAGCTGCTTTGAGACAATGTTCATTGTTAAAGGTGCTATACAAATAAAAATGAATTGAATTAAACAAAGTATATTTGTAAACTGAATAGCCACCAAACATCTCTCTGCCATTAACTTATATCTTACTTAATCTAGTGCTTTCACATGTATCTGAGAATAACTGATGCTCAGAATTTACATACGGTACTGAGAATATCAGTAACACTATATAATAACACTGATTATCTCTTCATCATGGAACCTGTTAATGAGTGGGATATATTAGGTAGCAAGTGAACATTTTGCCCTCAAAGTTGATGTGTTAGTTGCAGGAAAAATGGGAAAGCGTCGTTTGAAAAGGGCCAAATTGCGATGGCTAGACGACTGGGTCAGAGCATCTCCAAAACTGCAGTTCTTGTGTGGGGTCCCGGTCTGCAGTGGACACGTATCTATTAAAAGTGGTCTAAGGAAGGAACAGTGGTGAACATGGGTGGCCGAGGCTCACTTATGCATGTGGGGAGCAAAGGCTGACCCGTGTGGTTCGATCCAACAGATGAGCTCAACTTGCTGAAGAAGTTAATGCTCAATTAGTCAGGAGTGTTTTCACAGCAAAATGGGGACCAACACAATATCAGGCAGGTCATAATGTTATGCCTGATTGGTGGCCATAATGTTGAGCCTGATCAGTGCATAAATAAATTGCCACTGAATTTTGAAAAGAATTTAGCACAAAGCCAACAAGTTTATTAAATTGAGCACTGTGCCATCATCGTAGAACAGTGTAGGTGTGAACAAAGGAATCAAATAAGTATTTTCCTGATTATAGTTCTTAATGATTTAATTAATATAGTGACCATAAGTCCTTACGCAACTGTTTGTCTATTCCGCATGACAGAGGAATAAAAGAATGAAAATGATTTTTACCTCACTGTGAAAAACACTCGGTCAGAACACCTTAAGCTTTCGTAAGACTTTGTTTTATGTTGGATTCAGTTGAAAGTTTTTACTGTAATTACACTCTAATAGTAAATAAGAATGTGTTTTACATATTTGCTTTTTTCTAACATGCTTTGCCAAAATTTTACTTCTTCCTTTAGGTTTCCTTTTTGGTACATCATATAATGCTTTCACCTAGAGGAAATTGTGTGGATGGGTTTTGTGTTAGCATGAGTTGGATGCTGCACTGTACTTCGCATAAACTATATGCGACAAATATACAAATCAATTGGTGCTACATTTAAACAACCATAACTTTTCTTTTCAAACTAATCTGTAACCTGTAATATTTTACATGTGTATACTGTAATGATTTATATATATTCAATGATGTTGTGTTTTACATGAGGACGCAGCTAGTTACAGCTAGTCACAGCTAGCTTTAAACTCTATCCAGAAAAAGTCAAATTAAAAAAAACACTCCCTCAACTTGAAATACCTACTCATCAAGTTGTGGTATTCTTCTAAGAGTTCTTTCCCTGTTTATGGAGTGATGCTAAATCTACATGACTGCTCACAGCATTAGGAGAAAACAGTATAGCATTTCATTCTTTTAAATTACTTACACTGTAAACAAGTATTCAAATCTATACAGATTATATATATATAGGCTTTACAGGTCACTGTCTTCTAAGGAAAGTATACCTCACAGCTAGCTATTGCTGCGAACAGAAGACAATGGCAATGTCAGCCAGACCTGCAGATCATAAGTTATGGGTCAAGCTGAATGCAGCATCATCACAAAATCTGGTGTCATACAGAATCTGTATACAGTCCATTTCCTCTAAAGGTTCCTTCGTCACATCTTATTGCATTGTCACTTGGTCTCTGGTCTATTAATTAAATTAATAACAGTATCTACAGTGCTACAGAAATATAACTTATTTGGATTGAAAAATAAATGAATTGAATTTCAAAATGTAGGACATGTCTTCTGAAACCTATTTTACTAAACCCATCTTGATTGTTTAAATATGTACACAGAAAAGAGAAAAAAAAGAAATTAAACATCCAGTAATCTGAGCTTGTGCAATTTGTCTCAATGCCAGAAGACAAAATGACTAATTAAATGCTAACATCCTGTCAGAGATCCTGTACCTAGAGTTTACATTATAAACACTGAGAAGGTAGTGGCACCTTTTTCACTGCCCACGGTAAAGAATCTGAGCCGACAATAAAAGTCATTAAAAACTTCACATGATAAAGTGGAGTGTTTGGAACTCACTTCCTTCTTGGCCTCTGCTAAATCCTTCTTAGTTTTCACCAGCAGCTGCTTAACCTTTGCAGTCTTCTCTTCTCCGCTGTCCACAAGTGACTTTAAAGACTCTAAAATAAAAAAAAAAAATACTAAAAAAAATTAACATAACTAAGCAACTGTACTATAGAAAACATTATGCTCTTGAACATTGGCAGTTTGTACATCTCATTGTATCTTGTACTCAATGTTAAGAATTTATTAATAGAATATATGGTCAATAATGTAAATTTATAACAAGTTTGTTTCTATGTCATAAAAGTTGTATCTAACATCTGTGTAGTCAAAATGTTGATTTTGAAAGAGTAACTTTTGTGGACGTGGTTTGTAATATGGAAAACTACAGGATACACACACACACACACACACACACACACACACACACACACACACACACACATATACACAAATATATACAATTTAATGAGGAAAAACAGTATCTTCCCAAAAGTAAACTATTCTGCATTATGTATTGAATTCAGAGAGCTTTCTAGATGATTGATATCCGAGTATCCGTGTTTCGAAAACAGACCCTAGGTTTTGGTGCCGAATCAGCAGTACACAGAAACAAAATCAAGGATGTAGTAGCAAAAAGCAAAACAAATTCTGTGGAAATTTGTGTGTGTTACTTTAAATCAGTTTAAGCTTCTGTCACATTCCTTCCAAATCTCTTACATACAATTGCCTAACATTTGTTTTAAGAACTTTATTTAAATTTTTTTTTTAAAGTGATGGACAGTACTTGCCTATTTCCTTCTCAAGTTTCTCCTCCCTCTCTCTCTGAGCTTGTGTTTGTCTTTCCTGCTCTTCTAGATGTCTGTCCTTGTCAGAAAGTTGCAGGTTAAGCTCTTTGACCAGACGCTCATAATCTGCCATCTCCATATCCATCAAAGAGCTCTGCTGGGCATCCTGATAGAAAAGAAATATTTGCACTGAGGCTTTTAATAAACCAAAAAAACTCTCATGATTAAGATATAATATACACAAAGTAAAATGAAGGTTGTAGCACTGCATGATATAATGAATTGGTGTGAATAACGACCAAATGATGGTTTTCCCTTCATAACATTTCTCAAAATGCAAAAATAATCAGAATACTGAAATAATATATTTAATTCTAATAAAATAATTGAGCTACTTGCCAAAAAGTGGGAAAATTTTTTTTTTTCGAGTAACAAATTTCAAGGTTTACTTTACACTGACGCACAACACAAGGCGAAATGAACCAGAGTGTTGTGATTATTTTGATTTGAGGAGCAATATTAAAATTTTTTAATGTAAAGGCACAAAGTATAAAAAACTTATTTAAAGCATTAACAATCAACAAATTCTAAAAAGACTCCTGGTGGACATGATGGACCTTCGACTGGACATTAAATCAGATCAAGCCTGTGGGGTGTATACGTGAACATGCCTTCCTAAGCTGCTCGAGTTCTTGCACTGTCTGTTGCGACTGCTGTTTCTGTTTCTGTAGCAAAGCGTTGAGCTCCTCAACTTCCTTTACAGCACAGGCATGTTCCTTCAAACACAAAAAACATCAATTTACGTTATCCATAAGTAATCACTAAATAAACATTCATTCATAATTGTGCATTGTTATACAAACAAACCAATGGTGGATGTGTGTGTGTGTGTGTGTGTGTGTGTGTGTGTGTGTGTGTGTGTGGGAGGGGGGGGTATCTTCCAATTACATAACAGCTCATACCAATCCAGAGATGCTGAACAGTAGTACGCGATTCCTCCAAAACACATGAAGCAAGCCGCAGAATCTTTGTGAACTACTGCTCGTGCTACTTCACAAAGCTCTCATGTACTCCTTGCTACTGATGGTTGTGGTATGAGTGAGATTTGAACTTATTTGTGATTAAAATGACTAATGAACATACCAATAAATGTGCAAGAATACAAAAACTTTTTCTGCAGAAACATTTTTAAAGCGGTAAATACACTGTAAAAACCAAATGTCCATATGCAAAGTGTGGCTGTGAAGACCTTCTACTGGCACTGTGATGAGACTACCTTTATTTTTTGCTCTTTCAAACGCCTTTCTGCTTCCAAGTCTCTGTCCACCGAGGATTTGAGTTTGTGCATATCAAGCGCCTGCGCCTCCAGCTGTCGAACGTTATTTTGGAGAGTCTCGATATGAGCCATTAGGTCTTCTCTCTCAGAGGAAAGTTGCTTATGCTGAGAGAAAAATTGGATTAAATTAAGGTATACTTTCAACTGTATCAAGAATAATTTACTGACATACCACATTTACTGCTGACTGCTAGTTTTTTTTTAACAGAAAGGTCAGAGCCCCTACTAAATGTAATATAACTGAATAACTGGACAAATTCCTCTATGTATTTTAATACCTTTAATTTTGTAGTGGTCTAGATATTGTTCAGATATTTTAGTAACAGTCACTACTAAGAGACTACTTACATTCCTCTAGTTCAAACTAATGCTATTTAAATAAATGAAAGCATTTTTCTTTTTACTAAAAGCCATGTATTTGCACAATAATCACCTGTTCTACAGTGACATGAAGACGTTTGGTTAAATCACCAGCCAGTTTTTCTGATGCTTCCAGTTTCTCTTTCGCTTTATCCAACAGCTCAGTTTGCTTGTCATAATCAATCATAAGATTCTGAAGATTTTGTTAAAAAGAGCACATTTTCAACACATAAATAAATAAAAATAAATGGAATGATAAATATATGAAGAGATCTGCAGAATGCAGCTGAGCAAGCAAGATAAAAAAAAAAAGCACATATTGTAAACAACCTATTGTAAACACAATCATTATCTCCAAAGTATCGTTCGCATCCAAACAACATTGGCAGTTAAAAACTCATTAATTATGAGCATGATGCATTTTGATATTGTTTCTAAAAGCCTCATAGTGCTGATGCAGTGGTGACTATAATGGTCATTTTTACTGATATTTTGAAGACCGATATAAATGCATGTGTTAAGCTGCTTTAGACAATGTCCACTGTAAACATTTTTTTTTTTAAATTTTTATGTAAAAAAAAAATCATTTATGGCTTTAATTTATTTCAGCATGCGGAAGCACGGATCACTCTCAGCTCAACCAGATTTTTTTGATTGTCATTAAACAGGGATATTAATTTTTCATTATTTATTTTTTTTTGTTTGCATTATGAAAGGGGAAAAAAACTAAAACAAAAGAGTATAATGATAGATAGAAGATAGAAATACTAATTGAAAAAAGGCAGTTGAGTTATGACTGCTGTATACTGTACCTTATAGGCCTCTGCACCATGGATGATGGCCTTCATGGAGTCTGACATTTTGTCTTTTTCAGATTTTAAAGCATCCAAGTCTTCTTTCAGTCTAGATGCCTATATTAAAAATAATGTAATACTTTACATTTAAAAGTTAGACCAAAATACTTAGATTTCAACAATGCAATAGTCCTGATATTAACCTTCATGTAAAAATACATCCTGCCATAAACGTTTATAGAACACAAACACCAGCAAGAGAGACACCCAATACAAATTCATGAAGACAAGTAGAAACATTACAAACCTCTTTTTTGCTGCTGTCCAGTTCCTTCCTCGCTTTCACCGCTACAGCTTTAAATTTATTCAAACGTTCGTCTTTCTCTTTGCTTTCTTTTTCTAAAAATTCTACGAAATGTGAAAAGAATGCCAGTATTATAGTTAAAAAAAAAAAAAGTTCAATATTCCATAGGAAAAAGTGGCAATTGGGTAAAAAAACAAAACAAATACCACATCCATTACTTAAAATGTATGTGTAAATAACACCTGGAGACTTTCTAAGGTTAACTGGATAATTGTAATGTTTACAGAAATGTATGCAAGTCTTGAGAACATTAACACATGAATGCATTATATTTACATGTAATGGAGGTTTCATTAATTTGATAGAATGAAAAGAATAAAAAGAGCATACCTATTCGCTTCATATTTTCATTAAGTGTAGATAGCTTGGATTCCTGAAAATAAACAGTGATAACATTTCTGGGCAAATATTACACTCATTTCTGAAAATATACATTTATATTGATACTAAAAACATGTCTTCATCAGAGTTTCATTAAAATACTCTCATTCTGCTATTACTACCATGTATGCATACACCTCTATACAAGTAAAAAGAAAAAAAAAACCATCATGAGAACATTGATAATGATCAGAAGAATGCTTCACATAGCAACTACAAACCTGTAAATGGGAAATTTCTTCCTTTAGATGGACTAACATGGATTCTTTTTCACTTAGCTTCTGTTGGAGACGTTTCATGTCATCAGTTTCCTGAGCACCACCTTCAACTGCAGATTCTTCATGGTCTTGGCCCACCAACCTCCCTGTTATTTCAGCCTGCTCATTTTGGTTTTGCTGCAAATGTTCAGCATCTGACTGTTCTTCGTTTAGACTCGTCTTCGGTAAGAGCCCTCCATCCCTGAGCTCAGACAACTGCACTGTTTTTTCATGCAACTGCTGCGTTAACATCAGTTTCTCTTCTTGAACGCTTGACAGGAGTCGCTTCAGCAATACAGAGATGTCCTCGTCCTCATCTACGTTCACAGAGTAGTTTTGCTCCAGCATTTCACAGATGTTCTTCTGTGCATCAGAAAGTTTTCTTTCATGGGTTTCCAAACGCTCCTTTAGATCATCCCTTGCTTCAACCATGTTCACCAGGTCTCTTTGTCGATCCAACTTTTCCTCATTTAACATAATGTTGCTCTTTTGGTCTTTGTGAATGTTAGACTGAAGATGGTTTAGAAGCACAGAAATGTCCACCTCTCCATCTATTTTCACAGAGTAGTTTTGCTCCAGCATTTCACAGACATGCCTTTGGGTTTCAATATGTTTTCTCTCACTAGTTTCAAGAACAGTCTTTAAATGATTTTTCTCATCAAACAAAGCTTGCAGGTCTTTCTGTAGTTTATCCTTTTCCTCATTTGATACAATACAGGTCGATTTATCTTCTTCCACTCTGGATAGAAGATGGTTCAGCAATACAGAGATGTCTTGCTCCTCTTCCATTTCCTCAGAGTAATTCTGCTGAAGGATGTAACAAACGTGCTTCCGTGCCTTCAAAAGTTTTTCATTAGTGTTCTTCAGATCGTTCCTTAGAGCATCCTGCTCTTGCAATGCAGACTGGTGCTCTTTTTGTAGTTCAGCCATTTTCTCATTGGACACAGCCAGGTCTTCTGCTGAAACATTGCAATGCCTGGACAGTTGATCTTTTTCACGAGCTGAGAAAGAGAGACGGCTCTCCAGCTCAGCTATACAAGTCTGCAGTCTTTTCTTCTCATCTAAAGCTCCTTCCAAAATCATTAACAAGTCCTCAAACTTCTCAATCGTGATTTGTGCAGTGTCCTTACCGCCCTGCTTATATTCATTCTGGATTTGTTCTATGTACATGAACATTTCTTCCAGTGTCACCTTGTTCCCGCTGTCTGATGTCATGTGGATGTTTTTGTCCTCTGGAACAATGTCCTCCTTGCACCACATTTTTTGCTCTGAACGATCCTGCGTTTGCTCTGAACGGTCCTGCGTTTGCTCTGAACGGTCCTGCGTTTGCTCTGAACGATCCTGCGTTTGTTCTAAACTCTTTAATTTCTCTATTAGGCCATCTTTTTCCTGCAGCTTTTCCTCCAACACCTGAACCGAGACTGCAGCCTGCTCCTTCATGGCATTGTATTTCTTCACAAAGTCAGATGTTCGGTCACCAAGCTCCTTCTCAATGTTACTCAGAATTTCTTTGGTGTGCTCATATTCACTGACGATAGATTGTTTCTGCTCAGAAAGCACCTTACATGCGTTTTGCAGATCTCGTGCTTCTCGAACGATTGTCTCTTTTTCACGTTCGTGATGAGAAACAAGACAAGCTTCTAGTTCTTTCATTTCTGCTTTGTGCAACTCTTTTAATTTTTGAAGAATCTGATTGTGTTCCTCCAGAGTTACAGTCTCTTCTGCATTTATAATATCGACCTCCTTTTCAGGGCAAATCTCACCTTCCTCTTTAGTCATTTGTAATTCATTGATCTTGAACTCCAGTTCTTCTTTTTCCATGCTGAACTCATCCTTTAAATGTTTCAAATCGCAGTCAAGCTTAGTATTCACATTAGTGAGAAAGGTGAACTCCTCTTTAAGCAGTGCGTTTTGTGTCCGCAAATCCTCTAGTGCTAATCTCAACTTGTCCACTTCAGTCTCTGGGTCTTCTAATAATGGGGACTCTGATGCATTCATCAAATCTAATGGCTTTTGGCTCCTCCTGGTGAGGTCTTCTTCTTCCTCTTGAACATCCTGAAGGTAGCCTTCTTTAAGTGCTATTTGCTCTGAGAGCTCTTCCTGGATCAGCAACAGCCTCTCTCTCTCCATATCAAACTGTGCAGCATTGATTTCAAGCTGATCTTCCAGATATCTGACCTCCTCTTCATGCTGTATGTTGAGTCCTGAAATCATCTCCTTAAAGTTGTCAATCTCCTCTTGGGTTTTTTGTAGAGCAATCTGGTGAGCTTCCTTAAGACTTTCCTTCTCAGTTAGCCATTCTTTTTTAGCCAATTCCAGATTTTGCTCCAAGTCAATTATTTTGTTCTCATATTCTTGACGAACTGCTGTATTTTTAGAATTAAAGTCCTCCTGAAGTCGAAGTCTCTGGATTTCTTCATTTTCACCTGCCATTTTTTTTAAAACCTCCAGTTCCTCTCGATACTTTGTGTGTGATTTTTCGAGCTGTTCTTCCATAAGCTTTATCTTTTCGGCATGGCCTTTTTCAGAATCGTTCAGTTTTTCCTGGAGAACAGCTACCGTGTTTTCTGACTCCTGTTGGTAAATGTTGAAAAAGTAAATGTATTGTTCTACCAAATTATTCAAGCTAAAACACGGTAAATGATAAAGTGCACATTTTAGCAAATAATTGCTCATTTGTTTGTTCGACATTTTTATACGTCATTAAGCTCCTACTTTATTTCGCACTACTTTAAGAGTGCACTGAACTTAAGAGTAAGAGGAAAATTACAAATAAAGGTGCGGAATGTACCCAATCCGCATGCAGTACAGTGATCTAACAGTCAAATACCACTGAATGAAATGAAACAGTTTGTGAATTTTGCCAAATGATATAATCAGATGAATAAATCTTTCAGCAATCAGTGCAGTTAGACAAAGAAGCCAATTACATAATCTAGCGTTTTTTATAAAATCCCAATTTACACACAGGTTTATGTTGCAGTGAGGGAGTCAAAAACAAGCAGCTGAAAACTATTCATGCTCAGAGACAAAAAAAACTCTATAGAGAAAGTTGTTCTAGGCAGCTCCATCTCCATCTCCAACTTACTTCTCTTTGGTTTCTCAGATTTTGGTTTTCTTTGCGCAGTACCACAAGCATCTGTTGCGTCTCTGCTTTCTCAAGCAATACAGCATCCAGTCTCTCGGTCAGCTCCTGTAGCAGAAGAGCAGTCACACCATTAGTGGCACATGTACACCAATCAGGCATAACATTATGACCACCTGCCTAATATCGTGTTGGTCTCCCTTTCGCTGTCAGAACAGTCGTGACACGTCGAGCATTAACTTCTTCCGCAATTTGAGCTACATGAGCTCGTCTGTTGAATCAGACCACCACTGTTCCTTCCTTGGACCACTTTTGATAGATACTGAGCACCACAGATCGGGAACAGCCCACAAGAGCTGCAGTTTTGGAGATGCTCTGACCCAGTAGTCAAGCCATCACAATTATTCCCGGTTTAAACTCTCTCAAATCCTTATGCTTAACAATTTTCCTGCTTCTGACATGTCAACTCTGAGGACAAAATGTTCACTTGCTGCCTAATATATCCCACATACTAACAGGTGCCATGATGACGAGATAATCAGTGTTATTCCCTTCACCGCTCATATTGTTATAATGTAATAATGTTATGCCTGATCGGTGTAACTGATGTTCTTCTGCAGCTATATTTACATAACCATGAAAGCGTTAGTTTGTACACTTGTTCGGACTACATTATTATAGTATTCAGTTACCACTACACACTGGATGCTTACCTGTATTACAGATTCATCAGAAGCTCCAGCTTGATGGGCTTTCACTGTTTTCTCTTCTAATTCTTAAAATAAAACATTGGGTGTATGAGACCAGACAAAACTAGAGATGATAAAGTGAAATGAGAAATAATGGGAATTCAGATACTGGTAAGATTTGAGTGCCTACCTGCACACTTTGACTTTAACTTCTGCATTGCAGCCATCTGCTTTTTTGCAAATTTAATGAGGTCATCTTTGGACAGTGTGTCCAGCTGTCAGGTGCATTAGAAAGAAAGTGAACATCATTACTGTTGCCTCAGCAACTTTTTTCCACGTTTAACATGTAAAGGGTTTAATACATTACCTTAGATTTTCCACTACATGAGGCGGAAGTGCCACACTCCACTTCCGGTTCCTTCTGTAAACAACCAGTAAGATCAGTTTACACATACGTTTCGTTACTAAACTAACTGCTTATCAAACATAGACTATGATGACACTTAGATGACTATGAGAGAAAGATATGCACATCACTAACCGTGTATCCTGACCAGTTTTAATACTCTGACTATCTGTACTGTTATACAGCTGGATTACAGATGCAGTGTATTCATATAAAGAGGGTCAATTACATACAAAAAAAAAGATGCCTACTCACCTCCATATTCACAGCTCACAGTCTAATTACTGATTCTGAAACAACTTTCACCAGCACAACATTCACCAACACTGAGCTTCACGGAAATGCAGCACAGCAACCAGAGCGGTTTATTTCCGCTTTCGTCAACGAATGCGAAAGCAAAGGTTGGAGAGGTGCTTACTGGATGGAAGGCCATACGAGTCAAAATTTGTGGACCATTTAGCATGGCATGCCGAAAGTGTCAAAACTGCTCACCGTGTATGTAACAAGTCAAGTCAAGAGTCAAGAAGCTTTTATTGTCATTTCAACCATATATAGCTGACGCAGTACACAGTGAAATGAAACAACGTTCCTCCAGAACCCTGATGCTACATGCAACAACAATTACAGAAAACAAAAAACACAGGGCTAAGGACTAGTAAGTGTCCTCGCCACATAAAGTGCATTGTGGGCAACCTGGTGCAAACAGTGCAAAGACAACACAAGACAGTGCAAGACAACACAGGACGGTGCAAGACAAATACACAAACCACAAAATACAAAATTAGTAAACCTGTTGTAAAGAGACATAAGGTGAACAGTAACAAAAATGTAAACAAAAAAGAGCAATAGCAGCAATCCAGAAAAGATGTTCAAAAACGGCATGTAAACAGTTTATGGTAATGAAGTGATGTAATGTGAGTGGTACTGAAGACTAGGGGCTTTTTACACGCACATTACAGCACAGTGAATTTCTTTCTTCGCATAACTGGTGTCAGAGCACAGGGTCAGCGCACCACTGCAGCTTAAACCCCCAACCTTCTGATTAGCAACCCAGAGCCTTAACCATATTCACTAAGCTTCTACTGTACAGAGAACTTTAGTGGATTGAGAGTTCTGACAGCAACCTCCCTGAATAGCTGCAACTCATATAAAGATAAGAAGTGCTGCTTCTTACTGGACGTCAGACTGATTTGGAGTCACTTGTTGTCACTTGTAAGTGAACTAAGAGGAACTTGTAATTGAGAAGATTATTAGAGTTACTGTGCTGGAAGGTTCACCAATCTGCAAAAAAAAAAAAAAAAATGTCTGAACTTTGTGGAACAGTTCAACATAATGCTGTTCAACAAACAATAAAACAAATTAAACATCTATTGTTATTATATAAGCTAAGTTAAAATTAAATAATGCATTTATGCCAATGCATAAAAAAAATATACAGTATATATATATATACAGACTGTGTTAAAAAAAAAGAGGCCCATTCTCAACTCAAATTCATCCCAAATTACTTTAGTTTTTCTTTTAAATGGCAAGTTTCCATGTTCTACTGCGAATAAAATATGGGTTTATGAGCTTTCATTAGATCATTGTATTTATTTATAATGTACACAGCATCAAAACCTTTTTGGGATTCTGTTAAATGTTCTGTTTTTACAGTCATGAATACAGAAAGGTATGAAACAGAATAGAGTTAAGGAATATACAGTATGCCCTCAAAGCAAGCAAAGTAACCATGTTATTTTTTTAAGAAGGGTGTTTCAAGTGAAATACCTTGTAGCACGTTCAATACTTGGGTCTTTGTTAAATAGTATACAATCTAATAATGGGTTTGTTTGTAACATGCACAACAAATTCATAAACCTTTCAGAAACATGATACTTTCGAAGGTAATCTTAAAGCTCAACAGCGCCCCCAGGTGTAGGAAATACAAACAGAATGGCATGAAGCAAAGCTCAAGTCTAATGTGAACAGCAGCAGATTCATTGAGTCAGTAATTGATAGTTGTGTCTCACACACACACACACACACACACACACACACACACACACACCCAAACTTAGGACAGATATTATATACTATAGCCCACTTTGGTGACACTTGATTAGTAATTTTACTGAATCAGTTGCAGGGAACACATATGAGCTTATAACACTAGAATATTATACTTGTAATTAAAATGTAATTATTGTGTTTTAATGAAGGGATTCAAGCTTTTTCAGATTTTTCTGCTTTTGCGATTCAGAGAGCATGATAAGACCCCAACAGAGCATTATGGGAATGAAACACAAAAATATATACTGATCACTAATATTATTTGCTACAATATTTTTTATGTATCATTGAGATTGTGTGATATAACCTATTGCTTGACATTAAGCTTTATTACTAACACATTAAGTCAAGTCAAGTTTATTTCTATAGCGCTTTTTCAGAACAGACATTGTCACAAAGCAGCTTTACAGAATTTAACAGTTAAGGTGAATGGTGTGTATTTATCCCTGATGAGCAGCCATGGTGACCGTGGCAAGGAAAAACTCCCTTAGATGTTATGAGGAAGAAACCTTGAGAGGAACCAGACTCACAAGTGGAACCCATCCTCATTTGGGTGATATCAAGAGTGTGATTATTTTTTATTTTAAAAACTCACTGAGATTAAAAATCTCTTTCACAGGAGTGACCTGGCCAAAATGAGCAGCAATACAATTAGTTTCGACACAGATTTACACAGTAAAAACAATTACATTTCATTTAATCAACTTCCATTTGCCGAATGACTACTTTACATTTTTCCAAAGACAACAAATTTTGTACCTTCACACTTGATTGAAGGTGATTACAGTCAAACGGGGCTGCATACACAAAAGCCTTCTTACCTAATTCATTCACATCTAGCAAAAGGAACAGAAAGAATATAACAGTTTTGAGAATGTAGAGAATATTTCTCAACAGTTGTCTGTTGAATAAGACAGCAAAGATATGAAGGCAACATCCCCAAGATGGCTTTATAAATAATTAAGTACCAATGCATTTTTCTCCTACTAGACAAAGAGGGCCAACCCACTCTGTTATACAAGGCACAATGATGAGTTGAAGATTTACAATTTAATATAAACCTTAGCGCACCATGATAAACAGCATCTAAAGTAGAGAGAATATATAATGGTGCAAACTGATACACTACGTCGCCATAATCAAGTACAGATAAAAAAAAGTAGCAGAAACCAATTTCTTTCTTGCATTAAATAACAAACAAATCTTGTTCCTAAAATAGAACCCAAGCTTAACTTAAAACATTTTTCTTCAGTTGAGTAATATGAGAACCAAAAGATAAAACATCGTCAACAATGATGCCAAGATATCTTTTACTAATTCAATCGTATCTTGTAGAGTCTGCAGAGAGATTAAATTACCTTCAAGTTTTTTTTAACCTGAAAATAACATATACTTAGTTTTATCACTATTCAGAACAAGTTTTAAACTGGAAAGCCGTGACTGGATGACATCAAAAGCTGACTGGGCTTGCTGCCCAGAAGAAGTACTACAGTACATAATAGTATCATCTGCATAAAAATGAACGTTAGCATTTTGAATGTCATAATCAAGACTGCTTATATAAATAGTGAGTAAGAGGGGCCCCAGCACAGATCCTTGGGGAACACCTTTAGCAGTCTCCAATGAATCAGATAGTTTACTTTCAATTTGTACACGTTGAGTTCTTACACTTGAATAATTATTTTTTTTTACCAAAAAATAACATAATTTGATAAACCAACGCTTTTAAATCTATGCAGCAATATTTCGTGATCCACCATGTCAAAAGCTTTAGATAAGCAGAGGTGGCAAAAGTACACACATCCTTTACTTAAGTAGAAGTACAGATACTCATGTTTTAAAATACTCGGGTAAAAGTTGAAGTACTGATTATACCTTTTTACTTAAGTGAAAGTAAAGAAGTCTTGGCTCTGACATGTACTTAAGTAAAAAGTAGTTATTACTTCTACCCGTTTTAGCTGTTAACTGAACCTCACATCATATTAATATTTGATAGATAGATAGATAGATAGATAGATAGATAGATAGATAGATAGATAGATAGATAGATAGATAGATAGATA
>JAAIIK010000145.1:223102-251870 GCA_014706435.1 Silurus glanis
TGTGTGTGTGTGTGTGTGTGTGTGTGTGTGTGTGTGTGTGTGTGTGTATGTGTGTTTGTTTTGTAGCATTTTGTGTGTGCCAAGTGTGAGAAACCTTTCCTGGGCCATCAGCATTATGAACGCAAAGGGTTGGCTTACTGTGAGACCCACTACAATCTGGTACGAACAAAAATATTTGTTACCATATAACAGATGTATCTCGAAAAAGAAAGAATGAGTGTAAAAAAAAGATTTTGCTTTTATTTAGCTCTTTGGAGATGTCTGTCACCACTGCAATCATGTCATTGAAGGAGAAGGTAAAACACTATTAATATAATATAATATAATATAATATAATATAATATAATATAATATAATACAATATAATTATATTATATTAATAGTTTATATATTATATATATTATAATAGTTTAATAATTATATTAATAGTATTATTTTATACTATTGTATTAAAACAATGACAAGTCATATGCACACACAATACTATATTGGATCAAAACTGACAAAAAAATCTGAGTCATTGAGTCTTCTCTCTGTTATTCTCTGTTTAAATCTGAAGTCTTGTCCTATTTTCACCTTAAGTTTAGTAAAAGTTCTTTATTATTTTGATTATGGTGCAAGTGATAAAATGTTTAGTGACCCTAAAAGTTTTAAAACGCTGCCAATTTTAACTTTTTATACTGCCTGCAGCTAGCTTTTGACCAAAATAATACTGATGAATCTTCCAAGTGTACAATACACTGGCACTAATTCCACAAACATAGAAAAACACTTTCACACAAACACTGAAACTTTTAAATCAACTGAAAATGGACTCTTAAGGCACAGCGTCAGGCAACGCCCTTTAAAAGTATCAGAGCAAAGTGTTTTACAGTTTTTCTCAAATGCTAAAACACATTTCACAAACGTTTCCTCCATGTTCCCCAATGTCTAAACACAACACCCTTTTCTAAAGCTACATAAACACAACCACACCTTCTCACTTCAAAACTCAAACTTTCACACCAAAAGAGCAGCTCGAAGCTTTCAAAAATGTAAACACTATACACATCATTACACACTACAGCAAAACAATTGAAAACACAATGCTCAATTTGTGAGAAGGTTCTCTGCCAATGCATATTTTTGAAACTTTACAGTAATGGATGTTCTTAGATCTCTGCAGAGGATTAGGCATTTAGATTTGAGAGTTTCATATGAAGAGTATAAATCTATAGTAAATTCTGCATGTACACTACTGTAACACAACTCAATGCAAAAACAGAATCTATTGCACACAACAGTACTCTTGAAAACATGATCAGGGTGTGAAGTTTTTTTATTTACTTTATTCACACCACACACACACACCACAATCACTGTGCGGCATCATGTCGCTGAGCTGCATCGGGCCACATCACCTCATCCACATCGCAGGCTATATTGTCTCTTGCCAGGCACCGCGGGAAAAACGCCCTGGAATGGCGAATCCATCCTTGGAAGGCCTCCACTGGGATGTCAACACAGGCCAGCTCCATTGCCCTTAGGAGGTTCTCTCTAGTGTATGGTTGTCTGTCATAAACCTTC
Organism: Silurus glanis; assembly: GCA_014706435.1. Lineage (NCBI taxonomy): Eukaryota > Metazoa > Chordata > Actinopteri > Siluriformes > Siluridae > Silurus > Silurus glanis. Next base: position 224,669 of record JAAIIK010000145.1, read on the forward strand.
CATCTCCATGATGAGAAGACGTTTAAAAAGTGGTTACTGTTGGTGGTGAACCACTCTCTGATTTGGTTTGTTTTGTGGAAGCGTACATTGTCCCAAATGATCACATAAATTTGATGTGCGGGCCCAGGATGGTGTTGTTGGCGGTCCAGGAGGATGTCTTTTAGCTCCTCTAGGAAGGTGAGGAGACGTTGGGTGTTGTAAGACCCAAGGACAGCATGCCGGTGGACAAGCCCCTCCAAACCCATGGCCCTGAATATTACAAAGAGTAATATTACCCCCCCATTGGCCAGGAACCTCAGTGATGGCTCTTTGGCCAATGATGTTACGGCCTCTTTGCCTTCGTTTCTGCAGGTTGAAGCCAGCCTCATCCAGGAAGAGGTACTCATGAGGTCTGGCCATCGTGTCCAACTGTAATATCCTCTGTGAAAATGTGAAAGTGCACAGGTGTTCAGAACATCAGTCAATCAGGTAGCACAGTATTGTCCAGAAGTAATGTAGGCCACTGAGCAACACAGTATGTCCACTAACTGTACTGTGAACATGGATGTATACTTACTTGCACATACTCGTAACGTAGGTCTTTGTGTCACGCAGAGTTGCGCTCAAAGGGAACCCTATAGACCTGTTTCATCCGCATCTTTTGGCGCCGGAGAACTCGGTCTATTGTGGCCAAGCTGACATCATCAATGCTCTCAAAGTTGACATTATCGGCAATGACTTTGTCTCTGATCTCCCGGAGTCTGATGAGGTTGTTCTCACGAACCATATCCACAATGAGGGTTTCTTGTGCCGCTGTAAATATGGCAACCCTCCCACCTCTATGTGGCATTTTTTCAACTCTAAAGAAAGAAACATGTGTTGTCAGTTTTACAATACAGTAACAACTGATTTGAAACCAATAGACTACTTTCACAGGCTTGTAAAATTGTATTGTGACAAAGAAAGCAATAGAGTACAATACCTGTTGTGTTGTCTGAATGCCCTGATAATGGTGGCCACGGTGAACCTACTCAGGTTTGGACGGACTCGTAGTCCTGCTTCAGCCATTGTCATGCCATGGACAATGACATGGTCAATGACTGTTGCTCGCATCTCGTCCGTAATGATGGTGCGAGGTTGTCTTGCTCTCCCTCCTGGACCTTCTCCTCTTCCTCGTTGGCCTGCTCCTCTTCCTCCTCTGATTTGAACTCCTCTTCCTCGTTGGCCTGCTCCTCTTCCTCCTCTGATTTGAATTCCTCTTCCTCGTTGGCCTGCTCCTCTTCTTCCATGGCCAGCTCTTCTCCCTCCTCTGACTCGAATTCCTCTTCCCCTGACTCTGCCTTCATCCATTGTGTTTGTTTGGAATCTTCAGCAAACTGTGCACTCTGAACTTGCTTTTGTACATTTGGTCACAGCATTAGCAACAAGTGTCTTTAATTTTGAGTCGTTGTGTGTAATGAATGACGCCAGGTGTGTTCATTGTGTTCAAATATTGCTGACTGTGGCAAGCATTTTGCATCACATGAGCTTTCATTTGAGAATATGAGCAGAGTTCTTTTGCAACTTGTGTTTTAGCAAAGAAAAATGTGTTAAGATTTATGAGAACGGAGGATTGTGTTCTGTGAATTGTGTCTTCATGTGAAATGTGTTTATGATATTGGAAAATGATGGCTAGATTTAGTAAATGTGTTTAGACAACTGGTCATTTGGTTTAGAGGATTGGCTTTTGTGTTTTAGCATTTGAGAAAAACTGTAATGAAAAGTAATTTTGTGGCTCGTTAAACCCTTACAGGATTTCTGTCTACACTTCCTTAATACATTATTATACCAAAAAAAACCTTCCTGTTTTACCTGATAAGCCAGAAGAACACCTCCAGCAGCTCATCCACAGCTTTTGAGGCAGTGTTCTTTAAAGACTGCATAACATGGTCAAATCTACCATAACAACAAATAATCATCAAATTATTAAAGGTAGTTTGCTTTTAGTATTACATTTGAACCAATGTGTGAGCAACAGAGTAAAAGTAACGTACATCAAGTTAACAAGACACATAAATTAAGACAAGATGCTCAAGCAAAAGGCTTTCATGTAGGTATGGTAAAGGTGCACTCAAATATATATGTAAAATTATGCTCAATTTAAGGCTTGGTCCATTAATGTAAATGTACGTCCTCATTATTAACTGCCTGTTCATTACGCTGCTGGTGATATTTTTATAATAAAGAAGTTTATATAGGATATAGATATCTAAAGCAAATCCAGACACTGTACAGGTACAGTACCAGTCCCATAGAGAATGTGTTATTCTTCCGTTTACCAAATTCTGCACTGTGCAAAAACTTAAAACTTAAACTGTGCTGTTTTTCTTGAAGTCATTTCAGCACTAAATAAAGCCTGGTGCATCAACTGCTTTGCCTGTTCCACCTGCAGTTCTAAGCTGACCCTGAAGTGAGTTTCTGTTTTCCATGCCTGACAATTAATGCCTAAACACAGCTTGCCTCTCTAGTGGCAAATTATTTTAGATAAGAATATTAAAAATGAAAAAAGTCTATTACAAATTATGGATGAGAATCCTCAGGCGGAATGTAATGGATAAAGGGATTCTAACGCTACGTCTTTCTTCTTTATTGCTTCTTACATTACCTTCGCTTTCTTGTGGCCTTTATAATCATACAGGGACAAGTTTGTGGAGCTTGATCTGAAGCCTGTATGCAAACAGTGCTATGAAAGAATGCCAACGCAGCTAAAGCATCGTCTAGCTAAGCGGGAACATGACTCCAAGGACAAAAGAAAGAAAATGGGTATCTGTCTGTAAAGTTCTCCATTGCACTGGTGAGGTTTCCTTCTCTCTTGGGTCTTATGTACTTATATTACGATTTTTGATTGGTATTTTTAAAAATTAAATGATTTTTAATTCTTATGGCAACAATTTTTTTTCTTTTTTTTTAGGCGTAGTGCGATGCTTATAAGGCAGTGTACCAAGTGTGGATGTATTTGAGATCCCGAAGCCTTCTGTGCTCTCTGTCTATTTGCATAAATGCAAGTATTATAGTCCTTTGTTATAACCTTTGATGTGTTTGCACCATATTCCCTCATGCACCATAATGATACATACAAGTTTTAACAGGGGTATAGAGAATTTCTTTATCTAAAGTTTCTGTCAAAATATTTGGAAGTTTTTGAAAGACACATGCAGGTTCCTTTGGTTTATGTGCAACAACTTTCACTTTGACCAAACAAATATATAAATGTGTTGGTACAGAAACATAATAGACAGTTAAACTTTTAAACTGCTTTAACTGGATTTTCACTGAAAAATCCTCATTTAGCATGAACAAGTGCTTTACACACTTTTGACATCTCGATTGCTTCTCTAAACATTTAGCTGAAATACTTAATGTAAAACCTAGCCTCATGTAACATGTGACAAAGGTGTTCTTTACTAATTGGATATTTCTTTCTGACCTTGCAATCCAGTTCATCCCAGAGCAGTTCAACAGGATTTAGGTGTGGTGACTGAGCAGGCAATTCCATGATAAATAACACTCCAAACGACTGTTTGATCTCTAAATAACAGAGCTGGAACATATGCTTCTAGTTATTGCCTTGTTTATAATAGTTCCTATTGTGTGAGTGTTGGCTCCAGTCAGATGCAGTCCAGATGGAATTACATGTGATGATAAGTGTGGAATAATAGCCATGTTGGTTCAGTATTTATTTTACCTGGAAGAAGTTATGGAGAAAGTCCAACCTTCCCTATTCCAAATCAAATGCCAAACCATTAAACTTCCACCTACATGTTTGACTGTGGGTGTGAGGCATTCAATCGTGTGTTTTTGCCATTTACCTAGTTTGTTGCATATAAATAAGGAAAGTGAATGTGTCTCAAAAACCATAAAACACTACATATTTCCAAAATTTGGACAGTAACTGTACACTATGACATGTTCCTAAAGTGTTGTCTCCCCAGGCGTCCAAGGAAGCTGGTGGCTGCACCACTTTAAAGCTATTATATTTATCATTGAGATTTTATTCGAGATATATATCATTTCAGTACTTGGGTTACATTCAGAAAATATCTTGAACTGTTAGGCAGGTCTGTAGAATTGATTTCTTTATTTATGTACAGATATTTTAAGAGCTTCTGCCTGAAGACATTACAGGCAACTGTGTGAATACATTTTGAAAATTAAAAACACATTGTGATGCAGCCATCTTGTTGTATCTCTGTTTTTGCCACATCTCCTATCTTTGTTTACTACATTGCAGTTTCTGCTAGATTTTTATTAAGACTATAAACTTAGCATTATGCAATAACACCTGTCTTGTGATGTGCAGTAAAATGTAAACACAGACAGACTATACAATAATATTCAGAGATTAACTTTTGTTCCTTCACTATGATTGGACAGGATTCTGGATAAGGCGCATGCTTAAGGTAACTGAAATCTGAGTTCTGAGTTCTTTATATAATGAATTGTGCTTTTGTCTTTTCTTTTTAGTTCTTCTTTCTGCAGAAATAAACTATCCTTCAAGTAAATAATGTTTTTCAAAGATACTAATATTTATAGACACAGATATAATATTAATAGACCTTCTTGCAAGGAACATCATTCTTCTACAGTTCTATTCTAATATAAAAGCACATAAGAAATTGAGGCAAATTCTTCCTGAGATTTTTGCAATTTAGAATAAAAATACATTCTATCAATAATAGATAAATGATCTACAAATGGAAAAGAAAGATTCAGAGGGCAAAAACTCTGAAAACTTAATAATTCCCCTGGTCCTCCTGGATCAGTGATAAGAACGAAGTATTTTGGAGTAACAGGAATTCTTCTGTTTTAGTTTTAGTGCAAATTCTTTTTTTTCCCTACAGAAAGAATACAATTTACAAACCAATTGCCAAAGATTAGATTAGCTTTAATATAACATGTCCTTATTTTTCCTGATATGTGTAAGATGTGAAATTGTGTTTAATATGTGGTAGCAGGTGAATAGCATTTGTTTCAAAAATAGATTTTTTTTGACAGGGAAGCAATGACATTGCGGAATAATATAAAACTTAAGCCACCCAGTTCTGGGAAAATATGGTTGTGTTTGGGGAGGATGAGCAGTGAGATTAATAATATCAGTGGCTCAGAACCACAGGTTGCATGAACAAGTACACCTCAACAATGATGGAATTGTAATGAATGGAATTTTGTTGCCAGCCAGATGAGGATGAATTCCCTTTTGAGTCTGGTTCCTATCACGGTTTCTTTACCATTACCAATACCATTTCAGGGAGTGTTTCTAATATTAGGGGAACCAAACTTATAGCCACGTATCCCTTCTTTTATATAACTTTATAACCACTCTATCTGTGCAAAGCTGCTTTGAGACAGTGTCCATTGATAAAATGATGGACAGTTACAACGTTAAAAACTGTACTAATTAATGTACTTAAGTATTTTTTTCACGTATCTGTACTTTACTGATGTATTTCCAATGATGATGAACGTGATGACGATTAAATGAATGTACTGCATACCCAAGAAGAGCATTACAGCTCTTCTGAAAGCTTAATTTTCTAGGCCAGAAAATGCTTATTTTACCACAAAAATATTAAAAATAACTCTTAACAATACTACCTATATACCGCAAAATCCCACGATAGAGCGAAAAACCCGCAAAACAAAATGTGATGTTCCATGTAAAAACCCGCGCTGAACGAGGGATTACTGTATCTTACTTTTTACTCAACTACATTTCGCAAAATCAGTTGATTCTTTTTATTTATGAGGGGATAAAAACTCAACTGGTCAATCACACAGCAATCACACCAATCAGGGTAGAGCACGCGCTCTGTTTAAATTTGTTTTAATATCATTTATTAATATCATTCTATTCATAGATTGATGTGTTAAGAGTAACATTAAAGTCTTTTTACATAAACTAAGTTGATTAAGCAACAGTCTTGTGATAAAAATGATAATAGGAACATTACAGCCATAATAAATCATAGTACTTGGATACTTAAGTACATTTCAAGGCAAATATATTTGTACTTTTACTCAAGTGTAGGTTTAAAGGGACAATTTTACTTTCACTGGAGTCATATTTTACCTACTGTATCTCTAGTTTTATATGTAGTTCGTCCACCACTGGAAAAGCACTATACAAATAAAACTGAAATGAATAATAAAATGTCTTATCCAGTAAAGTTTAAATAAGTTCAGCAAGGTTACAGCTGTTCAGCTGGGTTAGATAACAAACAAAAACACTGACACAAAACTTGGCTGTACAGAATAATTAGTCAAATCATCAACATTTTTATAATTTCCTCAGAAATGCTACACTGTAGAGCTAAAATAGTACATAGTACATAAAATGCTGGTTTTGTCTGTCTGTCTGTCACTCTTTCTCTGTTGGTGCATCAAAACAGTAATTCTGTTTCCATGGAGATTTCATGTGACAGTGCATGTGCCTCTGAGAAACTTCTGCCTCTCTACTCAGGCATTCATACCATTTCTTTCTACTGATTATATATATAAATATAAATATAAATATATATATAATTATATATATATATATATATATATATATATATATATATATATATAATATATAATATATATAATATATTTTTTTTTTTTTTTACAATTTATCTGTTTAGTATCTTAATCCGCTGAAACATGAACTGCTGTTTAGTTCTGTTTAGCAGTTCAGGGGCCCTATCTGTAACACGCACGCGCACGCACGCACACGCACGCTCAGCCAAAATGCGTCACAGAAGCAGCTATCGCGAGATATGGAGGAGTCGCGCTCTGATTTGCTGAACTGTAAACTGCGTCGTAGTATCCTGGTCAGCGTGAAGTAAATGTGAAGTTAAGGTTCATTTCTGGAGAAATCAAAGGAACTGACGGAAAGCAGAAGCTCACAGGGACGTCGCGGTTCTTTCGCAGCTATGAGGAGAAGTAAGGCGGACGTTGAACGCTACATTTCTTCAGTGGAGAGCTTCTCTCCCTCTCAAAAAGAGGTACGCCATACCGGATTCAAAACGCGCTAGCTAGCCGGTTAGTTAGCATGCTAGGTGTTTAGCTTGGGTAGGCCGCTGTGTGGCTAAAAGTGATTAGCGCGCGCCGACACACACCTACGCGTGTTTACTGCGTTTAGTCGGTGTGAGTGTGCAGTATAATACAGTAGATTATAATACAGTTGTGTGTGTGTGTGTGTGAGAGTGAGTGAGTGTGAGAGAGCTGTGCGCCTTGCTGACACTTGAAAAACGCGCTGTGTGTGAGAGAGACATTGAGGGAGACGCGCGTGCGCTCGTCTGTCTGTTTTTTGGTGCACGTGTTCAATGTGTATAACTAAAGGACTTATCAATGGCGTGTTGACTAAATGCATGTAACAAGGATCGGGAAATAACTGACGAGAGCTGAGTGCATTAAGTGTTGGTTTCACCAAAAAAGTGTAAACATGAATGAAATCTTAACTGCCTGAGAGTCTCATTTCCATCAGACTTTTCATGGATTTGTTTCAAGTTATAAAGGTTTTCAGCACAAATCCGATGTTTTCAGTATGAAGAGCTCAGCAGTTTGCGTTGATCTCCAGAGACCACCAGAATAGTTTTTAACCTTTATATTATAGAAATATCATCAGTTTGGACATGTCCATTACAAATATGATGGGATTGAACTGTGAAATGAGTGTAAACAAATAACTTCTGTCACCTTGTGCTGTTCTCTAAAACTTCCTGTGCTGAAACGATAAGAATTTGAGAGCTGATTGATCAGAAGTCAATCCCTTGCTCCTGTTGCACTGATCGAGCTGCTGTGTTTAGATGGTTTTGATGTTTCTGCTGTATGATGATCATTCTGGTGGGTAGAGTCTAGAGATTTAGCACTCAGTGTGTGTGAAAGCTGGCAGGGGAAACTTTACTAAGTGCTCTCCATCTTGACCATGTATTGTGCTAAAGCAAGTGTTTTCCATGTCGTTCTATTTTATCGAGCTTTTATCACTGTTTTAGTTTCGCAGGAGTTTTGGGGGTTATTAAGAAAGCTGGTTACCTGTATGTTCTGTGTTAAATGCCCAGGTATATCAAACAACTATTTGTTTATCTCTTTTTTTTTTTTTTTTTTTTTTTTTTTTTTGTGCCAATGCAGAAAACAGCGAAGGGATTTTTATTTGCAAAATTATATTTTGAAGCCAAGGAGTATGAACTCTCTAAAAGGTAACCTATGAACACATTTTTTCTCTTTTGTGAAGGTTTTTTTTTTTTTTATTAAATTTTTTTTTTATTTATTATGAATTAATCTGCTGGTCTTTGTCTCTTTGTTGTATGTCTTGCCGATAGACATGTATCAGCATATTTATCAGTCCAGGGCAGAGATCCCAAGGCGCATCGATTCCTCGGTCAGCTTTATGAACAAGAAGGTGAAATTGAAAAAGCTGTCGGATGTTACAAGGTGTGTAGTATACATGTCACTTTACACTATCTACACTATCATTTTGCAGTTTGGTACTGAATGTCTATTTTGTACGTGATGCTAAAATGATAATAAGAAATGATGTAGTTTGAACTTTAATGGATCCTTTCTCTGGTTCCTGTCCCGTCTTTAGCGCTCTGTGGATCTGAACCCAGCACAGCGGGACCTGGTTATGAAAATAGCCGAGCTGTTATGTAGCAAAGCGGAACCTGACAGCAGGGCAGAATTCTGGGTGGAGAAGGCTGCCAAACTTTTGCCGGGTCACCCTGCAGTGTTCGACCTAAAGGTTTGCACATCAACGTTTTTTGTATAATTAGCTAATGGCATAATTATTCACATGTGAAGAATGAGGAAAAGTGTAATGCATATGTTTTAAACATCCTTTGCTTAAATTATTAATTCTTATTGCAAAAAACAGGCTGCTGGTAACTGTGTTTAGAGCTATGTTGTGTGTGAAATTAATTATTTTATAACTTAAATTTCTAATTATATTTCTGTAAAGAAAGTTAATAAGAAATAATAAACAGTGAGAGAAGCATTCCCCTTCAGTTGTATTTCCACAGTTTCACTATTCACAGATTTACAGTTTCACAGTTTACCATTCATAAGTTATCTCTGACATCACAATGCACCGTTGTCCACTAAGATCTTAAAATGCCAGAACACTGAGCACCAGTCCCCTATATTCCACAACCTGCCCCCCACGGAGCCACCTAGAGAGAGTTCCTTAAAGTCAGAAGCAGACACATATGCCTACAAGACAAGCCCACAGCCTGATCCCCTTCATAATCTGTTATGTCCTTCCTTGATAAGGCGGCCTCGGAGTACTGTATGTCCAGAGACGTCCGATAGGGGCCAACAATTACAAATTTCACCCGTCCTGACCCTGGCGAGTTCGCTCATTTAAAGTTATCCCTTGATATCCCTGTTTACACTTTGCTGGATCTAGCAAAGTGGCTTAAGTTTTAATCCTGGTGTCAAAACTGTGACACCTTGAATCAAAGGAAAGAGCAGAGAAGTAAGATGGTGCAACCAAGGCCAGGCCCAATAGCAAAGCCCAGACTCGCTTCTGTCGTACATGTAGCTGACCCGCTGCCCAGAAGCATCTGCCCAGGTGCTGATGCCCTCGTGTCAGTCTGAACCAGCATGGAGATCTAAACAGATCAGAGTTCTGTGGCCATTCTGCAACAGTACAGAACATTTACTTAAGCCAGTGTACCACTTTCCAGGCATTTAGTACAGAGCAGATGATCAAATGGATCAAAGATAACAAACGTTTTTTTCTAAATGTGGGCCATTACACTTAGCTAGAAATTGTACCCTAAAAAAGCCCTGTCATCTGTGCAGTGGGAAACACCTTCAAATCTGTTGTACTACAACAAACGAATTGAACCCTAAACACCTATGCAGTACTTGATGACTGATCCAAAAGGACCATGCTACTCCCAGCTGCAGTTCAGAAACTAGGGCTTCAAGGATGGACAGAGGATTTAACATTAATAACGATTCGACAAGATGTCAATAAACTCAATGGGGCAGCAGATTCCTTTAGAGTTCGCTCTACAGCCTTAGCAATGTTTACATATCTCCATCACCCCTCAAATGGAAGAACTATCCCAGAATGTAGAGAGACTTTAATCATACGATCAAAGCAGGATCAAGTGGCAATGGATTTGCTACAAACCAGAAATAAATCACAAACCGCGACAAAGGAAGTTCTTCAAACGGTACTTATCGAGAGAGAGGGAATTCTCAATAGCAAGCCTCTAGCTTATCTCCTCCAATGTAGCTGACTTGGACCCGATTGCCCCCCAAATCTCCTGCTCATGGGGCGGCCAGACAGCTCTTTACCTCGAGTAACATACTCTGCCGATGAGCTCATAGGACGACGTAGATGGAGACAGAGTCAAGTGCTTACTGATCATTTTTGGTCAAGCTTCGTGATACACTACTTGCCTAATCTCCAGCTACGACACAAAGGGATAAGTGATTTAAAGCATTTTTGCTCCAACCAAACAATAGTGTTATTTAGATGCTTATTTTTTTTGTTTACAAGTGTCGCATTACTCTGATTGGAATATTGTTTGTATATGTTTCGGAATAAACTTCGGGTAAAAAAAAAAAAAAAACGGCATCTTGCTGGTAAGAAAACAAATATGCCTGGTAGAATGTAGTTAGAAAACAAATGAAACCACGCACAAAAAAAAAAAAATACAGTAAAAGAGGCAGAATCTCGGGCTTCAGTATACATTCTATAGGCATGTGTCGTGACGTTTTTTCTGCATCACCTCTCATTTCAAACCTTTTATTTCCAGCCAGTAGCATTATGGAAACAAAATGATTGCAGGGTTGCAATGAGTGTAGGATTCTAACAATATATGGGAGGAAAGGATCAGACATAGTCTCAGATAAATGTTTGTAGGAATCTACAATATAAACTCATGAGACATGTGGATTTTAACCCTGTACTTTTCTGGATTGCTCTAGGACTGATTTCATGTATTTATAAATGAAATAAAACTAATGTTCAATGCAGGAAATGTGTATCCATGGCACTTCATCATCTATAACTTATTCTTTTGAGCAATTTAATCTTTGATGATTGACAGTAAAGCTCAAAGTGTCTTCTTTCCAAAAATATCTAAATTGTGTATAATAAGTTATAGACGATGAAGTGCCATGGATATAGCTGTTGTCAGGAAATGTTAACCTTTAAAGTTAGGTAGGGCATTTCAGCTGCGAGTCCTGAAATTTGGGCGGGGTGGGGCGAACCAGACATAGTCTCAGAAATGTTTGTAGGAATCTCATTTTTCATGATATCTTCATTCAATTTAAAATATAAACTCATGAGATGTGGCTTTTACCCCATTACTTTTCTGGATTTCTACAGGACTGATTATATGTTGGTCTAGTAGTTAGGATGCGGCGCTCTCACTGCTTGATCCCCGGTCAGGGAACCAACCCCAGGCACTTTTAGTGCCTGTCCCAATAAATGTAAACTTCCTTACATTTGGTCCCTCGAGCTAGATAGTAAACCTTCCTAACACCTCACAGAAATAAAAAATATTTGCTCAAAAAAATTTGGGCTAATTGTTGTTTTGTGTTTAGGAGAAACTGCTGAGTGCGCAGGGACAGCGAGGCTGGAACCAGCTTTATGACCTGCTGCAGTCTGAGCTCCGGCTGCGCCCTTCTGATGCCCATGTAAACCGGAGACTGGTGCAGCTTCACTGCTTGGATGGACGGTTGGAGGAAGCAGCTAAGCACTGCATGGCTGTGGAAAGCACTGGTGTCTTAAGACACAGTCTGGACTGGTACACCACTGTTGTCCATACATTTCAGGTTGGTGAAGTAATTTTCTACGCTGGGGCAATTCAGGTTTTCTTTTAAAAAAAGTTCATTTTATATAATTGAAATAAAATTGGCACCACAGCGTTACACATGTCTGAAAGCAGTGCAATTCTACTTTACTGAGAAATCTATTGTAAATATAAATGCTTTGCAGGAATACCTGGCTCAACCAAGTGTATCTTCTAATGAGAAGGCATGTCGCAAGTTCCAAAAGGAGCTCCTGCTAGCGCAGAGTAATCTGCTGAGGCTCACAATTGCAGAAAAAGATTGCAGGGAAAGCGTAATTGCGCTCCAGATGTAAGTTTCTTTTGTTCTGTTGCCCACATATTGGTTTCTAAATGTAATACTAAAAGCTCTTTTTTTTTTTAAATAATTGATGATTATTTGTTGTTATGGTAGATTTGACCATGCTATGCAGTCTTTAAAGAACACTGCCTCAAAAGCTGTGGATGAGCTGCTGGAGGTGTTCACGGAAATGAGAGCTCATCTGTATCTTTATGCTGGGACCCTGCTTCTGAAGATGGCCATGGAAAAAGAACAGCAGTGGAGAGCTGTTGTTGATTTAGCAGCCCTCTGTTACCTTCTGGCTTATCAGGTAAAACAGGAAGGGTTTTTTTGATATAATAATGTATTATGGAAGTGTAGACAAAAATCCTGTAAGGGTTTAACGAGCCACATTTTCATTAAAACACTTTGTTCTGATACTTTTAAAGGGCGTTGCCTGACGCTGTGCCTTAAGAGTCCATTTTCAGTTGATTTAAAAGGTTCAGTATTTGTGTGTTTTCATGTGGAATTAGTGCCAGTGTATTGTAACTTGTTGGATGATTGGACACTATTATTGTGGTCAACAGCTTAATAATAATAATGTACTGGAAAGCCAAAGTGGCTAAAAAGTAAAGCTGTGTTGAACAGTGTACTTAAAATAAATGGTAAGCATTCTTACTAGTAGTTTGACTACTTCTTATGTGCGTCCCATCATGCAGTCATTTGTTGTTACTTTTTTCCCCCTTAATAAATATCAGTTTTAGTAACACTACCAGCCCTGAATGCATGTTTAGCTCCTTATTGGCTCAAAAATAATGCTTACAAAATTAGTATGAAGGAATTTTGCATTGTAAATAGCTGTTCTACGGGTCTGCTATGAAAAACACGACTGGGGTTGATGCTAGGATTTCAGCAGTCAGCAGACACCACTTGTCTGAAATCAGGACATCTGTGGACCTTAAGTGTGATCATGATTCATTCATGTAAATCTTGGTAGGACAAGTTTTGCAGGAAATGAATCATGAGACTGAGAGTACCAGCTAAACCACATACTCTGGCTAACATGTTTAGAATTGCTGTTTTATTTATTTATTATTAATATTTTTTTTTTTTTTGCTTCCAACTTGGGGCATATAGAATTTGCAGTAATTATAAGTGGTCAGTAATTTAATCTAGGGCGGCAACTAACAATTATTTTGATAATCGTTTAATCGGACGATTCATTCCTTTTTTCCCCCCCTTTTTTTTCAGATTAATCAGATACAAAAAGTTATTTTCTTTTAATTAGATGTTTTGCTTATTATAACTATATAAGACCCTAATTCAGGATATTTATATATTTTATATTATAAGTGTTTTTAAAAAAAAAAAAATGCAAAAGCCACATATTGAGATCATTCATCGATTAGTCGTTGCAGCTCTAATTCAATCACAGCATGTTGGTCCATATGTTCCTAGAATGATATTACTGCGTAGTTCCCCCAGGGGTCCTGATTTTTGTGTTTTTTTAAACACTGCAGAAATTCAATCCACCATGTGAAGCTTATATTGTAGTTTTAGTAGATGTTTTAGTTGTCGACTTGAATAGTTCTGTCTCCTCCCCTTTAGGTTCCAAGACCAAAGACTAAACCTGAGAAAGATGAACGAGCATCCCTGAAACCTCTAGAGTCATTAGCTTGTTATCGTCAAAGCCAGGCAGGCCACATGCTGTTGAATTTAAAACCGGAGACTGAGCACTTTGTGAAGGAGGTGGTGGAGGTGTTTGGGAACAGAATTGGCCGGGACACCCTGTTCGAGACGCTTTTCAGTGCTCAAGCTCCAGTGGATCTCTCGTTCATTGGAAACGACAACATCTCCAACCTCAGCTCTCAGTCACCAGACATACAAGGCCTGGCTAAGTGGGACACTGGTATGCTTACAACAGGCAAACACATTAAACACAATCCTACATCGAATCCTACTGGAATTTAAAACACTAGTAGTATTTTGGTCAGGGTCAAGATTTATTACCAACCAGCAGATGGATTAAAAATAACATTCTTTAAGAATTCACAAAACTGAGAAAGTGACAACACTAAACACACCTGACCTCAAGATGTACACTGCAAATTTTTTTAATTCTGCACAACAAGGTACATGGTCCGGGAATTCAGTGTCGCTAAAGTCACTATTGCTCTGTACATGAATAATGGAACAATATATTGTTGTCCATTAATCATTCATACTTTTAGAATATAAATGTACATAAATCTACCATATACCCCACAGCACTAGTGTCTATCAGCCTGGTGTTGGGGATTCAGAGGAAGTTTCCCCACAGGCTGTGCTGCTCACAGAATCCAATTTCATTAAATCGATCACACTGAACGTTTATCGTTGAATCATTATAGCTACAGTTGAGACTACAGCTGGATTGCCAACGCAAGACTAGTGTTCAGCATGGTATTTTCCATATTCGTGTTCTTAGGCTCCATCTTGCATTGTGGAGATTTACAACACCTGACATGGCTGGGATTGCAGTGGTCAATGATGAGCCAGAGACCTGCTATAAAAGACTGGCTTAAACAGCTTTTTCCTCGTCTCACTCTGGAGACATTCAAACTGGACACCAATTCTCCAGAGTCAATCTGTCTGCTTGACCTTGAGGTGAAGACAAGATTTCTTTTTGGGTGTGTGTGTGTGTGTGTGTGTGTGTGTGTGTGTGTGTGTGTGAGAGAATAATTGCAAGCATTTCATAGCCGTTGCTAACTGGTTTGAGAGATTTTCTGTTAGAAATCATATGGATAATAGATAGTAACTGATTGCATAGTGATGTGCAGCTTTCTACTATTTATGGTTCATTCTGCAGTTGTTGAACTATGAGTTATTAGGGATGTACCTCTTTTCTTCAGGTGTTTCTATGTGGCGTGATATTCTCAAGTCACACTCAGCTCCAAGAAACAGCAAAGATTTCCGCTACATCACAGCTGCACGAGCCGAGATGTTTACCTCTGCAACTGATGAAACTCTTATCTTCAGAGAAACAAAGAGAGTGGTGGGAAGCAGTCTACAATCTTATTCATAAAAAGGCATTGTGAGTAAAAACAAAATGAAGAAAATTTCTAAGGGAAAAAAAACTTGTGCACAGTAATTTTTATTTTATTTATTTATTGGTTTTATTTTATTTGCCTGTTTTATTCCTTGCGAAAATGCTCCAGATTGCGCAAAACTCTTTAGTTATTCTACATAAGATTTAGCTTGTGAGGTTGTGTGCAGAACTACTTCTTAGCCCAACCTCACCCCTAATTTTTAGCAGTTGCTGATGGTAGCTTTAATTTTTAAGATTGGCACGTACACATGATGCTGGTTACAAGTCTACTGTAGAAATTAGCGAGTTTTGTTTTTGTTTATTTATTTTGTCTGCTTTCTGCTATTGAGCAGAAAGTAAAACTGGGGTTGGGCCTATAGATGCATAGTGTTTGTCTTTTTGTCAGTTGTGGAGGTACTTGTTCTTCGTGGTGGCTTTTTAAATTATTTTTTTTTTATACAGTGATCCATGATCCATCGAATTATTTTCTTTCCCTGATCAAATTCTAACAATCAGATCATGATTTCAGCAGTCAGATAAAGCCAAGATGATGTGATGTAAATTCTGCCGAATCAGCTGCTGTTTGTTTGTGTTTATTCAGAATCACTTCATTGTTTACCTGCATGTGATAATTACATTTAACCGAGTTTGAATATGAGTTCTGACCACATATACGTGTACAACCAGGTCCTTCCTTAGACTTTTCAATTTTCTTAATGGTTGTTACCTCAGGCATTTTTTAAAATAAGACTTTAACCTTAAATCTGTATTTAAAATAATATTTAAATCTATTTGGTCCTTATTTGTCCATCTGTAGACCCAATACATCTGCTAAATTGAGAATGATAGTCCAGCATGGCTTAAACACACTGCGAGCAAGAGAGAAACATGGTCTTCAACCTGCACTGCTCATCCACTGGGCCAAACATCTCAGCATCATGGTAATCATTTAACTTTTTTGGCCAATTATGAAATCTAAATCTATTATTCTTTCATGACTTAAAAAAATAATAATTATAAAGATATATACATACAAACACTTTTATCTACTTAATTGTGGAATTGTGATCTGTGTTTTTTGATGATTTTATAGAAGTGACTGAAGTACGTTCTTTTTTTTTCAGCTATTAGTATTGTATAATTGAGTTTTTTACAAATTGTTTGATTGGTTCTGTAAGCCGCGACTGTTTACTAAATAATGTATTTACCATTCATTGCATACATTCTGACCATGTTTACAGATATGAGAGTAAAATGTTTGAAGAAGTATGTAATATGACTGAACTGTTCGCAGGGTGATGGTGTGAACTCCTACTATGACCAGAAAGAATATGTTGGCCGTAGCGTGCATTACTGGAAAGTTGTGCTCCCTTTGCTTGAGAAAATTGAGCGCAGACGCAGCATTCCTGAACCTCTCGATCCTTTATTTATTCATTTCGCCAGTAAGAACATACAGGTAAAGTGATCTTTCCTGATCCTTGTTCTTTTCAATGCATTTCTGGTCTTGAATTGAATTTTTTGAACAACGCAATGTTATTTTTTTATTTATTTATTTTTTGCCTCTTCTTGTGTTAGGTTTCACAAAGTAAAGCTTATGAAGAGGAGGCTAAGATCGCATTCGCTACTCTTCTAGACATTGAGGGCAACACACATCAGGCTATCTCGGATCTTAATAAAATCAACAGTATCTCTTCCCACTGGCATCTTGCTCGGGTATTCCAGTTATTTCCTACCTCACATAACTGTGTGTAATTTTTGAGTGATTTTAAACTGCTACTTTCAGTAAGGGAATTTATTTCTAAACAGCCATGTGTTTGTCATTTTTCTATTATTGTTTTGATCTTTCAAAGATCTATCAGAGACTCTCTGAGGAGGCAGGAAATGGAGTTGAGGAAACTCAAGACAAGTACATCAACTATCTCCAGCAGTTAAAAAAATACATATTAAAGGTCTTGCATGCCAGTGAAGATGACACTGAGAAGGTCCAGTATCTAAATCTAACATTCATGAGTATTATCTTAATTGCAAAGATGCATACATTTAAAATTGTTTCACATTTTATTACAGCTGCCTGTATCAATGGAGGAAATTCTGGACTTGCTCAGTGATGTCAATCAGCAGCTTGGAGAGAACGGAGAGGCTGTGGATGGAGTTCGTGAAGAACATCCATTGACTTCAAGCCCAAGATCTTTCACAGAACCAACTGCAGCTGCTTCCCATAAATTCTCAATGTCCTCACCAGCCAAAAATCTTCTCTCCCCCTCTAAGAGATCAGTGGTATATTAGTTTTTTGGGTTTTCCAATGGGCTGTGTTATGCATGATGTTTACATTATTAATTTTTGTTTTATTTGTTATTGCTAATAGTTTTCTCCAAAAACACCCCCTCACTGGGCAGAAGATCAGAAGTCACTTTTGCAGTTGCTCTGTCAACAAGTCGAATCTTTAAAGGTCAGTTTGGGACCAGTAACTTTGGTTTACTTGGTATTTATTAAAATCAGACTTCCTGCCATACAGGAAAGCTGGATATTACTTTTGCCAAGACATCAGAGTTGTACTAGAAATGGTTTGCCTAATGCTCTGATAAGCATGAAAAATAGAAATGATTAAATAATATATAGACTTGAACGAGGGGAGATAATTAAATGTTTATGATGATCAATGGCAGTAATTTACACACAATGTAAATGTTTGCAGAATGAAGTTCATGATCTGAGGCACAATTCAGCTGTAGCAGCGGAGTCCCCATTTCACAGAGTGTATGGAGGGAATTATCCAGCTGAGACTCTCCAGGAACCTTTTCCAGCAGCACAGTCATTTCACGGAGTACCACTTACTGGTTAGGCTAACTACATTACTTAAGGTTCAGTGCAATGTGTTTGACGCTGTTAATTTTACTTTTATTTTTATTTTTATTTTTTTTCTTCTCAGTTGCCACTACAGGTCCTTCAGTATATTACAACCAGTCCCCTGCATATAATTCACAGTACCTACTTCGCACTGCTGCTAATGTAACACCATCCAAGGTAGGAGTGCAACTCTGGGACTGCAACTCTGTGTTTAAAACCTTACTTTAGCAGTTAAAAATTAAGCTAAAACTATTTTAGGCATTAAATGATTTTAAATTGATTGAAGGGTTTGTACTACCGTTTCTACTTGATGATTATATGTTTACCCTAAATTCTTTAGAAAATTTGTATTTTTTTTTAGGTAAAAGATTTTTTTGGCTATTCTTGAAAAACTTTGATAGTTATGGATTGCAGAAGAAGCTGGACCGTTCTTTTACCATATTTTTCTTATAGGCACCTGTCTATGGAATGAATCGTCTCCCTCAGCCACACATGTATGCCTACCAGCAACCAACACACACTCCCCCCCTTCAAACAGCAGCATGCATGTACCCTCAAGATCAGGTTTTTGGTGCTACAGGCTTGCTGTCCCCATACAATGAAGAATACTGCAGTCATAATGTTTCTCAGCCATCAACCAATCCAACATTGCCAGAGCCTGGATACTTCACTAAGCCATCTGTACTACCTGCTCAGTCCTGTAAGAGCAACGAAGGCAAGTCGGTAGACATAAAAATGATCTTTAACCAGCAAGTTCCTGGTGAAACATCTAAGATTGGGACCACAGCTCCAACCCAAAGCACACAAACAGCAGCTGCATTTAAGTTCAATTCAAATTTTAAATGTAATTCTGGTGACTTTACTTTCTCTTCTGCAGAGTTGAAAAATAACAGTGAAAGCCTTTTGGGGCTTCTGACCTCAGATATTCCTCCTAGAACTGAAGGCCATTCAGCCCTAAAGTCTCAGCCGCAAGACCAAACACCCAGTCAGAGTGGGGTCTTTACTTTTGGTAGTAAAAATGCTTCCGGGTTTTTGTTTGTTGAAGGGACACAGGGTAAAGCAACTCTTTTTGGAAAATCTGACAAAGCATTTGACTTTGCAAATATGACAAAGCCAGTGACTGGGGTGGAAAACGATGGGAAATGTGATGAAAGTGATGACAGCACCCATGTTGAAGAGGATGAGGATGGACCACACTTTGAGCCCATTGTTCCTCTGCCCAATAAGATTGATGTGAAAACTGGGGAGGAGGAGGAAGAAGAAATATTCTGCAACAGAGCAAAATTGTTCCGTTTTGAGGCAGAAACGAAGGAATGGAAAGAAAGAGGCATCGGATTAATTAAAATCCTGAAGCACCAAAAATCAGATAAATATCGGGTGTTGATGAGGAGAGAACAAGTTTTGAAAATATGTGCAAATCACTACATCACTGCAGACATGGCTCTAAAACCAAATGCTGGGTCTGATAAGTCATGGGTATGGTATGCTATGGACTATGCTGATGAAATGTCGAAGACAGAGCAGCTGGCTATTCGCTTTAAGACTGCAAATGAAGCAGTTTTATTCAAACAAAAATTTGAGGAAGCCCAGGCAGCTATTCTTGAACATCAAACAATGCAAGGTCAACTAAAGGAAAATGACACACGGTTATCAACGTCTGGGGAATCTACCAAAAAACCTGATCTAAAAACCCTTTTTGCTAAGAAGGCAGGTGACTGGGATTGTACAGTTTGCTGTGTAAGAAATAACTCCTCATCTAAACAGTGTGTTGCGTGTAGTGGCCCCAATCCTTTTGCTGATTCAAAACCTGAAGCTAAACCAGCTGCAGTATTTCAAAGTGCTCCTGCTCCATCAGCGGGCGCCTTTACTGTACTTGGAAGTACTGGAAGTTCCAAGGATGCCAGTGGTGCTTCCAGCTTCAAGGCATTTGGAGCTCAAATTCCTTTTTCCTTTAAATTTGGAACATCCAATCAGAGTGAAGCAGCAAAATCACAGGAAAGTTCCAGTTCCTCTGGTCCAGAAGTCAAGACCTCAAGCGTTGCAAGTGTTTCACTTGAGTCTGGATTTGCCTCTCAGTTTGGTAAGAAACCAGGACAGTGGGATTGTTCCACATGTGCAGTGAGAAATGAGGCGTCTGCAAGTATTTGTATTGCGTGTCAAACCAAAAACTCTGCTGCACCAGAATCTACCAAACAGTCTGCAAGTTTGCAAAGTTCAGCTCAACTAAAGGAAACTGACTCCAAGCCTTCTACCTTTGTGGATTCTAAAAAAAATATGGATCTGAAAACCCTCTTTGCTAAGAAGGAAGGCGATTGGGATTGTGATGTTTGCTGTGTAAGAAATAAATCCTCATCTAAAGAATGCGTTGCTTGCAGCAGCCCCAATCCTTGTTTTGAATCAAAACCTGAAACTAAACCAGTTGAGGGATTTAAAAGTGCTCCTGCTTCTGCTTCCTCAAAGGGAGGCTTCACTTTTGGACTTGCTGAAAGTTCCAAGGATACCAGTGGTGCTTCCAGCTTCAAGGCATTTGGATCACAAATTCCTTTTTCCTTTAAATTTGGAACCCAGCCATCCAATCAGAGTGAAGCAGCAAAACCACAGCAAAGTTCCAGTTCCTCTTTACAAAAAGTCACCTCTTCAAGTGTTGCACCATTTGTGATTGGACTTGACTCTCAGTTTGGTAGGAAACCAGGACAGTGGGATTGTGATACCTGCTTGGTCAGGAATGAAGCATCCGCAAAAAACTGTGTTTCGTGTAATGCTCCATGTAGCAGCAACCAAAATGAAGCACAGTGGGATTGTGGTGACTGTCTGGTTAGAAATGAAGGCACATCCAGTCATTGTGTGTCCTGCAAGAAACCTAATCCAAATTCAGACACAACCAAGGCAGCACCAGCACCTTCCTCCTTTAGCTTTAGTGCTGATAGTCAAGCTAACCATCCTCCAAGTACAGGGTTTACAGCTGGCAATTTTAAATTTGGTCTGGATAATAAAGATGTGCCAACAACCGCTCAAGGTGAAACATCAAGTGAATCAAAATTCTCTTTTTCTGTCCCTGCATTAACCAGTGAATTAAAATTCGGTTTGAAAGGATCTGAATCAAAGCCAGCAAACAGCGGATCTGCCTCTGAGTTTCTGAAAAACATTGCTGAACAACACCGAGAAAAAGAAGTTTCCTCCTCATCTGTCCAGTCAGAGAGCAATACTATTAATGAGGACTGTCCACTGATTACAGGAAAGCAAAATGCCCCCAGTTTCGAAGACTTGGCAAAGACTTCAGAAGGAAACTATCAGTTTGGTCATAAGGATACCAGTTTTAAAGGTTTTGCAGGAGCTGGTGAGCAGCTTTTTACTTCATTTCTGCAAAGCAAAAGGGCAGACGGCTCCGTTAACCAGGAAGAGGAGGAAATGTATAAAACTGAAGAAAATGATGATATTCAGTTTGAACCTGTGGTAAAGATGCCTGATAAAGTTGACCTTGTTACAGGAGAAGAAGATGAGGAATGCATGTACTCGGTGCGTGCTAAGCTTTTCAGGTTTGATAACGAAACTCATCAGTGGAAAGAGCGGGGGGTTGGAAACCTAAAACTTCTTAAAAACAATGAAAATGGCAGACTTCGAGTTCTAATGAGACGAGAGCAAGTGCTGAAGGTGTGTGCTAATCACTGGATCACTACAATAATGAATTTAAAGCCTCTTTCTGGTTCAGATCGTGCCTGGGTATGGTTAGCGAATGACTCTTCAGATGGAGATCCAAAGCTAGAACAGTTGGCTGCCAAGTTCAAATCTCCAGAGCTTGCGGAAGAGTTCAAGCAAAAGTTTGAGCATTGTCAGCAACTCCTTTTGGACATCCCTTTGCAAACCCCCCATAAGCTGGCTAACTCGGACCGAACAGCAAATCTTATACAGAAAGCTGAGGAAATGAAATCTGGTCTTAAGGACCTCAAATCATTCTTGACTTGCGATGGAATGAAGGGCAAGCACGAGGTACACAAAGCGTCATCTGCCAACGATACGTCCGAGCTCATTAGCAAACCCCACAGTGAGAGCATTGGACCCACTCTGGAATGGGATAATTATGATTTGCAAGCAGATGTTCATGATGAAAGTGCAGACACCTCCATATATGCTTCTCCACTCGCTAGCAGCCCCTTGCAAAAAAATTTGTTCCGGTTTGGAGAATCAACTTCTGGGTTTAGTTTCAGCTTTCAGCCTATTCTTAGTCCGTCCAAATCCCCAGCTAAGCTGAATCAGAGTGGGACATCTGTAGGAACAGATGATGAACAAGAAATAAGCCAAGAGGAGGAAAGAGATGGGCAGTACTTTGAACCAGTTGTGCCATTGCCTGATGTGGTTGAGCTTTTAAATGGAGAAGAGAATGAACAGGTAGTGTTCAGTCACCGAGCAAAATTGTACCGCTACGATAAAGACCTCAGCCAGTGGAAAGAAAGAGGCATAGGAGACATAAAAATCTTACAGAACTATGATACAAAGCGCACCAGGCTTGTGATGCGACGTGACCAGGTTTTTAAGTTATGCGCGAACCACTGGATAAAATCGGACATGAAACTTGAGCCGATGAAAGGATCAGAAAAGGCGTGGATTTGGAGTGCTTACGACTTCGCTGAAGGTGAAGGAAAAGTTGAGCAGTTGGCTGTGCGCTTTAAATTGCTGGAGACTGCAAATTCTTTCAAAGAATTTTTTGAGAACGCCAAGGATGCCCAGGAACAGGAAACCCTTCTGGTGTCCGCTTCCCCTAAAGAAGTCTCGACCTCTCCCAAATCCCTGTGTGGTAAAGCTGCTATTGAGGTGCTTGAGGAGACGACTAAAGAACAGACCGAACCGCCTTCTGAAAGCAGTCATTCAGCTGCAGTGAATCTCAGTCCACATAACACCTCTAAAACAGTGGTCTCTCCCCCCAAGTTTGTCTTTGGTTCAGACTCTGTGCAGAAAATATTCGGAAGCCCAGGATCTTCTAAACAGGTAGTTTCTAGTCCTGCTACAAGCCCAACACACTGTGCGTCAAGCTCCAGAACAGAC
This sequence comes from Silurus glanis, assembly GCA_014706435.1. Lineage (NCBI taxonomy): Eukaryota > Metazoa > Chordata > Actinopteri > Siluriformes > Siluridae > Silurus > Silurus glanis. The sequence continues at coordinate 247,686 of JAAIIK010000145.1, forward strand.
GAAAGCAAGATGATTACTCCATTCAAAGTGCCTGAAAGAGGTGAGGAATTTTGTTTAATGGTTTTAGCTTTATAGCCTTTATAAAGACTGTTTTGTTGTTTTGCTAATCAAGCGTTATTGACTTTTATGATTCTCAAACGATACTACCTCTGTTCTGGTGAAGTACCCCAAACTATTTTCAAATGTTTCCAGCATCAGTAAACCATGTTCTACCATGTTCAAAATAATGTTCTCTCTGTTCTCTTATCCAAATGGTCTTTGAGCTCAAAGAACATTTTGTTATAGTTCCTTCTGTCCTGGGTTAGAGTATTATGGTTTAAAATTTGATAGTTATTATTATATTACGATCAAATTTCCTTTCTACAATTTTATCAACTATTTAAGTTTATTTTTTTAATTATTATTAATTTCTTTAACTTTTTAACACATTCTACAGCAAAATGAAATCCCCTCTTCTATTTTTTTTATTTATTTTAAAAACACCATGCTTTTGACTACGTATTTGAAGACCAAGTTAAGCCACATATATAAAGATTACACAATCCAGCTTTTAGCAACATACAAATATAATTAAAACTTGTGCTGTAGGCTTTCATTCCTGTAGACACCTGCCTATCTGCTTTACTTCTAAATCTAAACAATTCAACATATTAATTTCTCTGTTCATAGCCTCTATTTTCCCTCAGTAGACTGGTTGCTCTAAATATTCAGATCAGCCATACTATTAAAACCACTGACGTTGAAAGAGAAACACAGATTATCTCATTACAATGTCACCAGTCAAGGGGTGGGATATATATTTTGCAGTAAGTGAACAGTCAGTTGAAAGTAGTAAAATGAGCATGCAGCAGTCTGATTGCCAAATTATGACTAGATGACCCTGTCAGAGCATTTTGGCAGGGAAAGGGAAGCACAATCCCAAGTGGCCCGAGTGGAAAATGTCCAATAACAGTAATTTTATGTGTTTTAGGTTAAGTGTGGTATTGGTGGCGTGAGTGAAACTACCACTTTTACATTTTTGATAATGTTTACTTTTTGACAGACGTCTCAAAACAAACAAAACAAAAAACAAAGCCTCTTTAACTGCACACTAAAAGTCAGAGTTATTGGCACACTTCAAGAAACAGTTTCTTTTTATTCCCTGCACCCCTAAAAAGATACAGAAATGAACTAAAAAAAGATTCTGGAAAATTAAATACGAACACAACACTTATGATTGATGGACAGATAATCATTTCCTGAACATTATTGTTGGTTTGAATTAAAGTTGGACACATTTGATCTTGTTTTATTTTTGTTTAATAGCTTTTAAAAATCTAGTGGTTTTGGTTGTTCACTTCTGTCTGTGTAGTTTGTGGTTCTATTCGACATTCACGCACACAAGTCTGCAGTCTGTCTGAAAGCTTCAATTTTCACTGTTCTGTTTGATCACCCATTGCAAGCAACAACCTTTTTTTTTATACTAATGAAATTAACACTATTGGATTGTATGTAAGATTATTGCTCTACTAAATATATTTTTTAAATGAGCGTAAAAACACAAAAGATGGTAGTTGGACTGCAAAAAAAGAATGACTAATAAAAAATTATATAATTTGTTAAAATACCATTAAAGGTCCCTCTACAAGTGTCTTCAATCCTCCAAATTTTGTTTGACGTTACACTTAGAGGCTCATTGGATTTGGTCTAAAATATCTGGGTGCTGATTACTTTAAACCAGTGCTTTGCTGCAGACATCTTCCTTGTCTTTGCTGAAAAAGCTTACTACGTTTTTTCCCTTATTTTTATATGAAGGGTGCCAATAATTCTGAAGTTTCATAAAATATTTTGGAAATAAAAAATTTTACGTAGAGATATATATAAAATGCTAGGCAAGTGAGTAGTTGCTGAATTGAATTTCTGTGTGAAGCTACCACTTCATTTGGTGCCTCACCTACCATCCACTGTGTTTTTAGGATTGGATTTTAGGCTTTTTAAAGATAACCCTATGGCTTTTTGGACATGCACTTCAGCTACCCAGTTTAAACCTCCAGGTATTTTGTCACCGCACGTTGTGTTCTTTGCAGTGTGGGACACTGTTCTGTCACCACCAAGCTTGTGCTGACCTTAACTCTGAGGAATAATAACCAGAACGCGTGTTTAAAATAACCTGCATGTGTTTGGAATTTGACAAATGACATACTTCCAGTGGTGTTCCGCATTGGTTATAATAACTAATGTTCTTTTTGGTATTGTATGAGGAAGTCAGGTGTGTCAGAGAAGTATGTGAGGGTGGTACAGGACATGTATGAGGACAGTGTGACAGCAGTGAAGTGTGAGGGAGGAACGACAGACTGGTTCAAGGTGGAGGTTGGACTGCATAAAGGATCGGCTCTGAGCCCTTTCTTGTTTGCAGTGGTGATGGACAGGTTGATGGATGAGGTCAGACAGGAGTCTCTGTAGACTATGAATTTTGTGGATGATATTGTGATTTTGGAGAGAGTAGGCAACAGGTGGAGAAGAGCCTGGGGAGCTGAAGGTAAGTGCTTTAGAGAAGGGGAATGAAAGTCAGTAGGAGTAAGACAGAGTACATGTGTGTGAATGGGAGGGATGGCAGTGGAGTGGTGCGGTTGCAGGGAGAAGAGGTGGAGAAGGTGGAGGAGTTCAGGTACCTGGGGTCAACAGTGCAAAGTAATGGAAAGTGTGTTGGAGAAGTGAAGAAAAGAGTGCAGACAGGGTGGAGTGGGTGGAGAAGAGTGACAGGAGTGATTTGTGATAGAAGAGTATCTGCGAGAGTGAAAGGGAAAGTTTATAGGACTGTGGTGAGACCTGAGATGTTGTATGGATTAGAGACATGGCGTTGCCATTTTTGTATTTATTTTTTTAAAAACACTATTCCCATTTAAATGGTTTGTTTGTATATACATTTTGTAATGAAGTAGCAGTTGAGGTGTGTGTGTGTGTGTGTGTGTGTGTGTGTGTGTGTGTGTGTGTGTGCGTGCTTTGTCCTAAAGCCCCATTTGGCATGTTTGTATATATTGTGAAAAAGTGGTAATTTGTAGAAGCTTTTTAAAATTATCTTGAAACTATTAATCATTTTCATTCTCAATCAGAATAGACTTTGCTTGTTGTTTTGAAAGGCAGCACTTTTTATTCAAACTGATATATGATATGATAAGATGTTAAAAAGTGAAATGATCCTGAGTGGGGTTTTGGGCAAACTTGCACCAAATAACCGTCTGTCTGGTGAAGTGCATGAAAGATTGTGTGTCTCTCTGTCGGCCTTCTGCATCAAATTAGTGGACATGATTAATCCTGGACTAATTGCTGTATTATATAATATATTGGATAAATATATATTTTGTTCTGTCATGATAATGCTCATGATGAAATATCCTACTTTGCATTAATGCAAAGTAGATGAAAATAAATGTGTTGTCATTGCCACCAGCGTCACTGAAAATGTAACTTAAAATGGTTGTCGGCTTTAATGCTATAATTCGCCTTTGTTTAAAATTGAGCATCAGGGCTAATTCTTGTTTTTGTCTCTTAGTTTCTTCTGAGATCCTGGACGACACAACTAATGCCGGGGACAGCTGTGACCCTGATATTAAAATCGTGTTTGAACAGAAACCAACTAAAGAGCAAGCAGAACTCGCCCGAAAACTGATGCTGCCACCAACGTTTTTTCTTTACAAAAATAAGCCAGGATATGTGAGCGATGATAGTGATGGTAAGAGTTTACTGCTTCTCCCCTCAACCCCTGATTGGTGCTTGAAAATTTATTTAGTTTTGTGTATCACCTAATTTGGAACACAATGTAGTTCCATGGCCTTAATTCATTAAGAACAATAATAATAAGCAAAATACAGTTCAGCATTGTGCAATCATTAGACTTTTGGCCTATTGTTATTTTGCTAACTTTGATTAAAAAAACAGAACTGATCTCAGTCTGTTCTTTGGAAGAAAACTTTGACATTGTTTATTCCGTTTTTGGCGATCAACAAATCCAATGACCCCAACATACATTTACTATGTAGATGACGATTTCGAGACTGCTGTGGGAAAACTGAAAGGAAAACTGTATCCAGATTGTGCCAGACATGGTCTAGGTAAGTGTGTGTGTGGTTAACATGTAGCTTATGAGTAAAATGTAATGATATATATATATATATATATATATATATATATAACATTATGATCCCT
>JAAIIK010000145.1:256870-268355 GCA_014706435.1 Silurus glanis
TCTTTCACACACACACACACACTCTCTCTCTCTCTCTCTCTCTCTCTCTCTCTCTCTCTCTCTCTCTCTCTCTCTCTCTCTGCATCTGGAAAGTATTCACAGATGCCCCCATTCAACTTGAGAGGAGTGCAAAGACGAATGGGAGAAACTGCCCAAAATGTGTGGCAAGCATGTAGCATCATACTATAAAAATAAATAAATTGAGGGTATAATTGGTAGCAAAGGCTGTGAATACTTATGCACATGATTTTATTATTTAAATATATATATATCTTTTTTTTTTAGCAAAGATTCTAAACAAACCTCCTTCACGTTGTCATTATGGGGAATTGTTTGTAGAATTTTTAGAACAATTAATGAAAGAAATCCATTTTGGAATAAGGCTGTAACAACAATGTGGAAAAAGTGAAGCGCTGTGAATACTTTCTCAGATGCTGTGTGTGTGTAAATAAGTGTGTGTGTGTGTGTGTGTGTATATGTACGTATATGTAAGTGTCAAATAAAAATGTCTCTGGCAGTAGTTAGGGGACCCTAACTTTAATTGACATTCCATCTCTCATTTGTCTTTTGCATAACGTTTGTTTACTTATCTTCTTTTAAGACTCAAACTTCTCCTGGGACAATGCTGGAGCAGCAGTCTTTGGCACCACCGTGACAGCTTCTCGAAATGAGAATGAAGATGAGGAGGGTAGTGATGACGATGTTTCAAACAATGACATTCACTTTGAGCCCATTGTTTCCTTACCTGAGGTATGTTCCTATTCCAGTCATTTTATGGATTAATCCCTCTATGTATATATTTCTGTGTGTGCGCTTAGATAAGAGAAAGTCTATAAAATCTATACAAGATGAAGCACAAATCTGTGCCTTTTTTCTGTTCTCAGGTCGAGGTGAAGTCTGGTGAAGAAGATGAGGAGATTCTTTTCAAGCAGAGGGCGAAGCTGTTCAGATGGGATCGCGATTTAAACCAATGGAAAGAGCGTGGAGTTGGTGATCTGAAGATCCTCTTCCATCCAGTAAAAAAGCTCTACCGTGTCCTGATGAGGCGTGAGCAGGTTTTAAAGGTGTGTGCTAATCACACCATCACAAAGGACATCGAGCTGAAACCCATGAACACCTCCGCTAATGCACTCGTTTGGACGGCTTGTGACTATGCAGGTTAGACCACTTGAAGATATTGTACAGTTATTCCACTATGTGTCTATTTCATGTGTTAAGTTGTACAACTTTTTTACATTTCTTTTTCCAAACAGAGGGAGACGGCAAGGTGGAGCAGCTCGCTGCTAAATTTAAGAACCCTGAACTTGCTGAATCCTTCAGGAAAACCTTTACAGATTGCCAGAGGTGCCTGACTCAAGTGGACTTGGCCCAGTCTTCTAAAGTCATGGAACTTTGTTGCCCAAGCAACCCATTGGTGTTTTTCGCTATAGCTGCTGATGATGAGTCACTCGGCATGATCACGATGGAGCTTTTTGCCAACGTTGTCCCTAAAACAGCAGAAAATTTCAGAGCTTTGTGCACTGGAGAGAAAGGATTTGGTTACCGGAATTCCATTTTTCACAGAATCATCCCTGATTTCATGTGTCAGGTAATGCAGCCACTGTGTTCTATATCCAGTCTGCCATCATAGGCAAATGGGCCAAGCACTAATTAATATATATATATATATATATAATTATTTTTTTTTTAATTGAACAAATCTTTTCATTTTGTCTGATGATTGAGTTGTCATGTTCTGTGTTTTGTCAGGGTGGTGATGTAACTAATCAGGATGGCTCAGGTGGGAAGTGTATCTATGGCGAGAGGTTTGAGGACGAGAACTTTGAAGTGCGCCACACAGGACCGGGTATACTGTCCATGGCCAATCGTGGCCGAGACACAAACAACTCTCAGTTTTTCATCACCGTAAAGAAAGCCGAACATTTGGACTTTAAACATGTTGCCTTCGGTGTTGTCAAAGAAGGCATGGATGTGGTGAAGCGAATGGAAGAGCTGGGCTCTAAAAAAGGCAAACCGAGCAAGAAGATAACAATTGTTGACTGTGGACAGCTGTAGTTTTTCCTACAATAAGTTCAATTGTAATAGTTTTTTTTTGTTCTGCTTGTTTATTGCTTGGTTGACTATATTCTTGTTAAAAACATGACAGGTGAACACTCTAGCTGAATAAACACATTTGGATAATCTTAAACAGTACATTTTTGTGTTTTTACTCTGTATAGGTTTCAGAAACTTTTGCTTTTTACAGCATTGTGAATTCTACATTTTTCTGCTTTTTTGCCAATATTAAAGGTTGAACAAGGAGTTTGTGTCTTTATGTGATTTTGTCAGGGAACCACCAGCCACGCCTCCCTCCACGGCTCTAACTCTCACTCAGCCTCTCCCTGCTCTAATCACCTACACCTGTTACCCATTACCTTCCCCCTTTATAAGGTCCCGATTCCACCTCACTCACGCTCGGATCTACTTGTTGCCGTGAGAGATCTACCAGACTTCCTACCACTAGTATTCCCCATACTTCCATATTTTTTAGAAAAGGCCCACGGGCGACTCATGTGGTCCTTGCGGGTGACCTGGTGCACCATGTTGGTGATCCCTGGTGTAAACTGTTTGAGAGGATGGTGCAGTCTGAAAATGTCCATGGATGATCTCCACCTGGAATGGTGGAGCTGTGATAGAAGCACCACCACACACTGCACTCACATACCTCCCTTTAAGAGTGAAATGATGAAACCATGATGAGATAATCAGTGTCATTCACTTCACAGCTAAATAATTGGCAACAAAAGTGAGTACATTTAAAGTGATAACAGCTGTATGTCGTGTAACCGTGCAAAGACACATGTCCTTTTCATCATGTTCATTGCTGCTTGACCGATCCATACAAATTTGTGTATCTTGTATTAGAGCAGTTAAAATGTGGTGCTTTGAGTACAATTCTCTCATACTGACCACTGCTGGCAAAGACTCTCTGAAGATTTGAAAATCAGAATTGTTGCTCTCCACAAAGATGCAGCGGCGTTAAGAAGATCAGTGACACCCTGAAACTGAGTTACAGTACAGTGGTCAGGGTCATACAGAGATTTTCCAAGACGGGTTCCACTCGGAACAGGCCGCGCAAGGGTCCATCGAAGAAGTTGAGTCTTCGTGCTGTGTGTCAGGTGCAGAAGCTGCTTCAAAAAACAGACACATGAGTGCTGCAGCAGTGCTTTAGAGAAGGAAAACATTGATTTCAACATGTAATGAGACATTCTGAAGCAGAACATGATGCCCTTCCTTCAGAAACTGGGTTTTTCAACATTAAAATGACCCCAAACACGCCGCCAAGATGACAACTGCCTTGCTGAGGAAGCTGAAGTTAAAGGTGATGGAGTCTTTAAAACTTGAACCCTATTGAGCACCTGTGGGGCATCCTCAAGTGGAACGTGGAGAAGTACCATGTGTCTAACATCCAGCAGCTCCGTGATGTCATTATGGAGGAGTGGAAGAGGAGGATTAAGGCAGTGCTACATAACAGTGATGCTCACACAAAATACTGACACTTTGGACACAGTTTTCACATGTTTACTCAGAGTGTATTAACTTTTTTTTGCCAGTTATTTAGACAATAATGGCTGTATGTTATTTTTAGAGGACAGTAAATCTGTACTGCTATACAGGCTGCACTTTGACTAAAATACGTCCAAGTTTCATTTCTATTGAGAACATATAATAAAATGGTTGCTGAAATGTGAGGGGTGTACTCACTTTTGTGAGATACTGTATGTGAATGTTCAAATGTTAAATTTTATTTTCCTTTAAAATCCTCCTTTAACATGAATAACAGCTTTACACACTCTCAGCATTGACAGTTACTTCAAATCTTTAGCTGAAAAACTTTGCCATGCCAATTGTACAACTTGCCAAATGTGCTTTTCACTGGTTATTATATATTTGTTTCTGACCCTGTGAACCAGTTCATCCCACAGCGGTTCAAATGAATTTAGGTGCCGGACCATTTCATGATAAATAACCCGCTGTTTGCTCCATAAATAACCCATGTACATTGTTAAAAGCTCTATACAAATAAAAATTAATTGCATTAAATTAAATAACACTTACAGAGCCTGTGTGCAGCACGGTGAAGTCGAGTCCAATGAGCCACAGTTCAGAGAGAATTGCATTGTGTTGTATAGAAAGGAAGCCATGTTGGTTTGCTTCTTTTCACCCAGAATAAATCTCCATCCTTCGCTCCATCTCTCTGTTCTCTATTTTACATAAGTTCTATTAGAGCACTAAACGTCAAAATTGGACTCATCTGTCCACAGAACATTCTTTCAATCATCAATTGTGCAACTATTGTGTTTTTTGCCTTTTTAACAAGTTTGTTGCAAGAGACATAAATCTGGATAAAGTCGGTGGCAGTTAAAGACATTAATAAAGCGCCAACAGCCAACAACTGAAAAAACTTTTCTTTAAAAATTCTTTAAAAATCCAAATGATCTAATATTGGCACTAAAACAAAGCTTTATGTGATAGGAGTACATTTATTTCTTGGCATATGACAATATATACAATATTTCTTGATTTGTTTGCACCATATTTTAAATGACATGCAATTACATGAGTATGTTAAAATTATGTCTTGTCTGTTTATTCCAAAAATTTGACATGAGTGAGTGAGGTATCAGCATGTATCAGCATTTTTTCTTGTTTAACTCCCTGCTTGTTTCTGTCCAAAAAAAAAATATGAAAATGCAGTACATGAAAATCATAATAAAATCAATCTTCTATGTACAAATACAAATGTTAACAAATGAAAGTTTATTGCAAGCATTATTGTTCCTCAACACAAACCAAAATATAGTTTATATTTTAACATAGACATCTTTTAATAGCCAGTGACAGCTTCAACATTCAAAGATTAAATAACGTTTGTAAATATTTGCACGATTTTCTGCATAATATAAAACAGAGCCTGCCCAAATAAAGATATTTACAAAGTGAATATATAAGTGATCAGATCCTTTCAACAGAGGTCAACCATCCATCAGACAGGAGTCACAATATATAATGTTATATGATGCATTTGGTAATTTCACTTTCCAGCAGCAGTCATCTGATATCCTGTTTATTACAGTGTATTAATTGTTTATTACTGTGTACATTCAATGATGGAATTAAAATGCGTTTTATAGTCTCCAGATCTGCAATGGCTCTAAACATTATGAAGTGGTCATTGAAGATGACTGAAAGTTTCGTTGTGCGGTGATTGTGCGTCAGATGAAAAACTCTTGCTTGTCCTCTTTTGTGCAGTCTTTATTTATACCTGAGCCGTTGCTTTGATTCCACTTTGAATTGTCTTGAGGAGTACATACACTTTTTGGAAGTGATGCTGTTTTATCTGAGGATTTTAGTGATGATGTGATGTTGAACATCTGTGGACGCTCAGAAAGAGGCTGTGGAACTTTCGCTTTTGAATGAATTTGTGTTTGTGGAAGCAAGTAAGCTGATACCACAGAAAGATCTACAGATCTGCTGATTACTGCTTGTCCCGTGTCTACATCAGTCTCTTCTGCTCCCACTAGTGTGTCTACGTTTATCCGGAACCGTGGCATTGTAAGAGAGATGGAACTGCAGGGACGAGAGGTGGAGGGATAGGTGCTTACTGAATGAAACGCTTCTGTTGCCATAGAGATCAGGGAGTGAGTGTGGAGATCTGTCCATCCAGCACACACAGTTTCCTGGTTACACTGAACACTCTCTATGTTCTCATGCTTACACTGTAGTGGTAGGGGAGTCAATGAAGTCTGCACGAGTGGATTCTCAGTGTGGGAGTGGGAGTGGGAGGTGCTTTGGCAGCAATTCTTCCGATTAGAGACATAACCATTTAATGGTGAGGAAGAGGGAGTCTCTAAGATTGGACAGGAGGGAATGGTGTCCCTTGACTGTTCTGGTGAGCCCTGTACATGAAGGATAAAACAATACATAGAAACGTTACTTTGCTGAGTGTAAAGTTTTGTTGAATCTATAGTGATTGACATTGTGCTAAAATCCCTTACATATTGTGCTAATGATATTATTGAACTTACATTTAGTATTGAAGTCAAGTGGCTGTTAATGTCATTTGACCCATGACCCATGTGCTACATAAAACAGCACAGATCGAAGAACTCACTAGTAAACAAAACTTGGACTATTAAACTGTGCAACTATGGCTGTTAATGTGACTGCTGATAGAAGTAGCAGAATGAATTCTAAAGTGTGCTGAACTATATGTTCTTCTCATATCCAATCGGATGCGCAGAACTAATAAGACAGTGCTTTAACATACAGAGAGTTAATGACCCAAATCATACTGCAAAAACAATCCAAGAGCTTTTTAAACAAAAGAAATATTCTTAAATGAATATTGTTCATTGTTCACTGGCAATATTGTTGCCAGTCACCTGATCTTAAATTAAAATATTATGTGTTATTATGTGTTTTGTGTATCTGACCCACACTGTCTTGTGTTGTCTGTTTGCACTGTCTTTTGTCTGCACTGTTTGCACTCGGCTGCACACGATGCACTTAATGTGGCGAGGACAACTTACTTTAGTCCTTAGCTTTGTGTTCTGTATGTATCTCTATGTTTTGTGACGCAGCTCTATGTTGTTTTATGTAGCAGCAGGGTTCTGGAGAAAAGTCTCATTTCACTGTTTACTGCGTCAGCTTAATGTGGTTGAAATGACAAAAGAAGTCTATAAAAGTAAGAGTCTTGACTTGACTCATAAAGAATATAATTTTTCCCTTATACTACTATACTTATATCACTTATTGGAACTGTCCTAAGCAAGCCCCACAAGCCCCACAAGCTTTTAACCTCACAGTTATGGAACAGCCTTTGAATTAGTGTTCATGACCCAAACACAGTCTCAATGTTTAGGGTGAAATCACATATGTTTTGTCAACTTTTTATTACAATTTTAGTTAAAATTCTGTCACATCTCCCCATTTGATGTGGTCCCCCAGGTTGTTGATGGTGGAGTGGCTGGCTGATTTATGTCCCAGAACTCCCCCATGTCTGGCTCTCCATTTCAGTAATGCTTTCATTGCTAGTCTCGCTGTCAATGCTGTTTGTACTCTGAACACAATGCACACTTTATTTAACCATTACATGACATCTCTCTCTCTCTCTCTCTCTCTCTCTCTCTCTCTCTGTCTCTCAGAATGAGATCCAGTTTTTGGAGTAAATTGCTTGTACAATCAGATTCTCCATAATGCCTATTGTATGCAAATTCTCCAATCGACCAAATGAAAGGATTAGTGAGCTGATAAAGATCTACACCTGTGCCTTGGAACAGTTACACTTACAATGAGGGACACTAAACCCCATTGCCAGTACTTTAAACTAAAAGAGACCCTTGGGACCCTTGAACATGGCCAAATGTTCCCCTTCCTGGATTTTTTCTCTCTTCCACAGATGAGATCAAGGTTGACTATTTTATGACAAATCAAACTTCATGAAATACTGAATATACATATTTGAATATGAAATAAACATTTCTACAACACTTAAATAATAATGGGGTCCACGTGGAACCTGATAACATGCATCTGCTTTAGTCATAGTTGCTGTTCCACCCAAATAAATTGGAACGCCCCCGAATGTGAAAATCTTCACTTCATAAATGTATGTGTTGCTAGACTTGCTACTTCCTACCACAACAAGCTCATCTTTATAAAATATATATGAAACAAAAAAAAATTATTAATTTTTAGAATATCTAAATTTTATATCTGATTTTAAATAGTAAAATCGTAAATTGCATAAGCATTTTTGCTTTAAGGTGTCAAATAGCATTACATAGCTGCATTTATTAATATATCAGTGTAAAGTTCACATTAGTAAGTTAGTACGACAAATGTGTGAGTGTACATATGTGTGTGTTGGTTGGGGCGGGGTGAGGGCGCTAGAGGTGGTGTGGAGGGATGTCAGAATGTGACAAAAGTCCACTGTTTCCTACTGCACACCTCGCTGCACAATGATCTGGGAATTTGCTGTCCTTTTTCTGTAGGTCCTTTCTGCTCTTTCCCTCTCTTTCTGCCTTTTCCCTTCCTTCCATACTGCTTTACTCCATTTCCCTACTGATCATAAGGATGAAATATGTATTATTATAATTGGACCTCATATCCATTTTTTCCCTTTATGATTATACATGATTATGATGTTCAGCTCCTCCTTTTCTGTTCTCTCACCTAATTATCCTATTTTGATTAGGGAATGAATTACTGTTAATTATTAGCATGAGAGGTGATCGAGGAGGGTGAGGTTTTATCACTTATACTTTGAGATATATACACCAAGTGAAAGTAGAGAAAATAAGGTTTGTTTCAACTAAAAAAGTCTGAGTTCAAACTCTTTTTGCAGGTCTGTGAAGTTTACAAAGGTGTCAAAGAAAAGTTTTCTTTGATAACTATAACTCTGTTATAAGTCATTACAGAAATTTAGAGATCAGTACTTTGCTTTCAGATAATTTGGAAGAGATAAATTCAAATGTAAGAATCTTGTATCCAGCTGCTGTACACACCCATATTGTTTCACTTGTATAACACAACACCCTAGGCAAAGGCCAAACTATCATATAAAACACATGCCACAACCCACCCACCCCAGTATAGGAGGTTTAGAGCAAAGGGGTCCTTCTGCAAACTTCAATATTATAGACTAGCTAGTTTATTCATGCGAATATTCAATCGATATGCAGACTCTCACCTGAAGTAATATCTTATTTCCATCGTAGTCCTTTGTTTGCCAACGAATGCTACTGATTGGTCTACAAGGATGGGGCAGAAGTGGTATGAGCCCACCCATATTTCTCACACGTATCTCCATAAAGGTGCATTCTGTAGGGGTAGGTTCCTGTCCTCGTGGCAACCGCTTAAATGATAGCTGAATCTCCATGTGGTGATTGGAGTAGACCACACAGAAGGTATAAAGCCGACTGCTCTGTGCTAGAGGCCGACGCAGAAGCAGTCTGTAGAGACGCACTTGATCACTGTAGGTCTCATACCTACAATGTATAGTGAATCGTACAATCTCCTTTCCATAATGTACCTGCCGCAGCGCCCAGAGCGGTGTACCGGGCGCTAGCATAAAGAAATCCTGCATTGCTGGGGAAAATGTTACGTTTTTTACTTGCTCTGTGTGATGGTAGTGCCAGGGAGGGCGCCTCAGCAACTGCTCATAGCTCACTTCTGCTAAACAATCTTCTTGCAGGAAGAGGATGATTGACAGGCATGGACGAAGAGATAGATGGTGGTCTGTAAAGCACCGTGATCTCAGTTGGGGTCTCTCTGCTCGCTCTGACACTTTGAAGAGGGTTAGTTGTGGGTGGAGGAGGGAGAGGAGTTGGTCTGCAGCACTTTGAAGTGTTTGTGCCTCACCTGGATCTGTTATGATGTGAACAGAAACGAGGAAGGGGTCTTGCAGGAAGTCTACAATAAACAAATCCCATGAACATGGACAATGAAAACAAATTTTAGTAAAAGCAAAGAAATATAAACATCAGATACAGTATATTATATTCACATGATCTTATTGACTTTCATCAGTTTTCAGTATGTAAAAACATCCAGTGAGCAGCAAAAATGGCTTGTTGAAGAAAGGTCAGAAGAGATTGTCCAGACTGGTTTCAGCTGACAGTAATGCTATGGTAACACAAACCTGTGTTTACAACCAGGTTGAGCACAAAGATATCGCACAGAATGCACAACACAACACTGGGTTCCACTACTATTATCCAAAAAAGGTATACAAGGACAGGCTCACCAAAACTTAAAAGTTAAACACTAAAATATTGTCTGTTTTTTCCCACAGCCTTTCAAAGGTCATCTGCTGTTTCGACCAACATTTATTTGTGATTTTTCTAGCTTCTTAAATGAAAAGTCCATGGCATCCACAATAGAATAGTGTTTCTTTAATTCTGTATTACCAAAAAAGGGAGAAGAATTTCTACTTTTAAATATTCCACGCGTAAATGGGGCTACTTACACCTTTTTCCTATTCCCTCTTTCTCTCGCTCATTGGGCATTTGCTCCCTCCTCACTCAGGGGACTTGTCCTACTTTGTTTGTTGTTCAAGGTTGAGGGCATGATGGGGCGAGGGAACGCTGTGCTCTTACAAACTTACACACATACAAACAGAACCCCACTATACACAAATCCACCTCTGTGCTGTTGCTGTATTGCCTTACCTGTCAACTGTAAATGATTACATGTAATTAAAGACACTTTCACACCATTACCTCTAACACAGTTTTCACCAGTTAAACACAAAAAGTAGAAGGGGAGAAATGAGCAATAACTAGTTTCAAGTTAATAACATTAGAGTAAAAAATGATCTTATTAGTTATAAACCATAGATTTCCCTCTGACTTTTTAGAAACGGGGATTGCAATATTAATGGCTAATTAAATGACTGCCTGAATTTACACAGTGCTCACTTTTGGTGCAGCTCCCTAGTGTCTACACTAATTGGCCCTTTTATCAGGTTTATAATATAGCCAATACTCCTCCACATTGTCCCCGGGAGTGTAAAATAGACTAAAATAATAATTGGCTGGCAACCTGGCAGTTACATTAAATGGGCTGATGCGAGTCAAGTGTGTCAATGTCAAATCAAATGGAACAAAATTGGCATAATATTCTCAGTGCTATCATGAGACGAAAAGAGGATCCCTGACATATTAACTAGCTGTTTATAATAACAAAGTACACAGGAATTCTTTTAAACTTTCCATTTCCTGCTATATTTTCCCTTCCAATAAAGAGGCACCTCTATCCTGCTTATACTGAGTAGTTTGAAGGTGAACAGATACACGGAGCAGACAATTTAAATAAACACTCCTTCATGACAGTAAAAGTTTTATGGCCAAGATTCAATAACAATTCCATTGCATGGATGCTTAGAGCTTCATTTTCTACCAGGAAAAAAGTAAAAGGCATTTAATACTTAATATTTAACATTTAAAGACATTTGTTTCATAGGCCCTCCATTTTCACACACTCAACATTGGACAATTGACAAGTTCCATGTTCCAAGGGGTCTAGAGAGGTGTCAATGTCAGTAAAGAAGGCCATCATTAGGCTGCAAAAAACAGTAGCTACCAAATCAACTATTTTGTACTTTAAAAAAAAAAAAAAGAATGCACCAGTTTAGAGCTTAGCGCTACAGTCAGGCTTGGAAGACTATGGAAGACTGTGGCAGCATCGGCATGGTCAAGCATCAGCTGGGGATGGAGAGGAAGAGGTTAGAACTGACAGGTAATGTATATTTCTCATCTGTTTATCATTAAAGCCTGCTACTTATTCATGTTTTTTATGCTTCAAGTGACACCCATAGCTGGTAGAAAAGAAAGAAGTAGGGTAACACAGCTTTTAGAGCTTGCGACACATGCACACACAAATAAATAATAATAATAGGGTTAGGGTTAGATATTTATAAATAAATAAATAAATATATATA
>JAAIIK010000145.1:268455-279128 GCA_014706435.1 Silurus glanis
TATATATATATATATATATATATATATATATATATATATATATATCTTAAATTAAGTTTTACTACTTTAATCTGTATTGTTGAAAGATTTATGATCAAACTCTTGATGTCACCCAAATGAGGATGGGTTCCCCTTTTGAGTCTGGTTCCTCTCAAGGTTTCTTCCTCATAACATCTAAGGGAGTTTTTCCTTGCCACTGTCGCCACGGCTTGCTCATCAGGGACAAATGCACACCATCCACCTTGATTGTTGATTTCTGTAAAGCTGCTTTGAGACAATGTCTGTTGTGAAAAGCGCTATAGAAATAAACTTGACTTGACTTGACTTGACTTAATCAACATGGACATGGACAAATATGGATGCCTAATGCATATGTGTTTATTATTAGTGAGACCATACTCAACATAGATCATGAAGACTAAATATAATTGTTAATGTTTTAAAGTAATTATGGTGTTATAAATTAGGTAAATCATCAGGGCACAAAACTTTTGCTATGTTTCCACACAGATGGTTTTAATTGCTGCATCATGGCGGATTTTCATATTTTAGTCTATGTTGTATGGATTAGAGACAGTGGCATTGAGTAAAAGACAGGAGGTGGAGCTGGAGGTAGCAGAGCTGAAGATGTTGAGGTTTTCGTTGGGAGTGACGAGGATGGACAGGATTAGAAACAAGTTTATTAGAGGGACAGCGCATGTAGAATGTTTCGGAGACAAGGCGAGGGAGGCGAGATTGAGATGGTTTGGACATGTGCAGAGGAGGGACATGGGGTATATCAGTAGGAGAATGCTGAGGATGGAGCCACCAGGAAGAATGAAAAGAGGAAGACCAAGGAGGAGGTTTATGGATGTGGTAAAAAAAAAAACATGCAGGTAGCTGGGTTGAAAGAAGCAGATGTAGAGGACAGGGGGGTATGGAGACGGATGATCCGCTGTGGCGACCCCTAATGGGAGCAGCAAAAAGAAGAAGATGGCGGATTTTAGTGCTTGATTAGAGACTTGCTGCAACAGTAAAACAAATATTTAGTGATTAAAAATAATTTTTGCTGTGTATTTTTATTTATTTATTTCAATATCTGACTAAAGAAAGGATGTCATGAATAAATGTGTGTTGCGTTTTAATTTAGCCTCTTTTATATTTATTTATTTTTTTTAATTTTTTTTATTCTTAATATTTTTTATAAAAATGGTCAAACGGAAATGTGTGCTGAAATGTGCGCTGCATTAATCGTATATTCAACACTATCCAACCCTTATTTTTACATTATTAAGAATAGGTTATATCGAGTGATGCAGGACACGAAAACCAAATTCAAAGTCACCTATTCGTTGCCAGCAAAGAGCTGTAGGGACTTCCGCTCCAGCTGGCTCACTGTAATTCCATAACTGGCCTTTCAGGCCAGAATACATTCGTAAACCATTAATTACTCATGTTTATTGCCTGGCAATTTGTAAGTTACTCAAGTAATTCGAATAAAAAAAAGTTTTGTTTTGTCCATTTAACTACACTGTAAAAGAAATTCTGCAAAATATACAGTAAAAAACTGGCAGCTGAAGTTGCCAGAAATCTAGCGTAAAAAATACGGTTGAACTGGTATTTTACATTGTAAAAAATTGTCCTGGAAATAAACAGTAAAATACTGTCTACAGCCTGCGCTAACTCATTTTGTTTGCAGAAACCGAGTGCACCTAAAATGGCCAATTGCCATGTTTATAAACTAATATTTATAATATTTAAATAATGTGAGCATATTAGTACTCAGAATGTATTTTATTTAAGTCAATGACAAAAAACTTGTCAAATCTCTTGTAGATAATAACAGCACACATTCATATGCAATTGAAGTTAATAAAGAAAGTCTCACTGCATCAATCCTACACGGTTACTGCCTTTATATAAACCAACATGCCGTATTACTGTACATCAATATTTCTCTGTCTGTCAATGACTTAAAGAGAGGCTCTACTGTCCTACACAATGGCAATCCACAAAACAAAAGGGTAAAATACAGTCAGCAGGGTTGCCAGTAATCTACTTTTTATTACAGTTTGCTTCCGTAAATTAAACTTACAGTATATTACTGTTAAAATATATTTCATAGTGTGTTATTTCATTAAACCACATTTAAAACCTTTAATCCCACAGCAGAATCCTGTTTTAAAAGAGTGCTTATGTGTGTCCACACAACAGAGTGTTGAAGTAACACTGAAGCTGTGATGAAGTTAATGAGATAATGAATTGACCAATTAAATGAGGATTAAACTTTGATGAACACCTGTGAACAAGCAGGATCACTGATGGAAAGAGAATCAAGAGCAGATAAACACAACCTTCAGCCAAAGATGAAATCAACTGAAATTAAAACACATTAAATCTCTCAAGATGTCAGCAGAGGATGATTAAACAATCCCCCCAAAAAACAGCTACTTGTGCTGCAATGCAAGTTGGGAGTTTTGTACTATTCTGGCACCCAGCATGCATTGTGGTCTATGTGTCTAAATGGTCTGTAGCTCTAAAGGTTTTGTGCATAAAATGTTTAATAATTTGTCAAGTTACCTTGAAGTCATATTACTATCTTAAAAAACAGGAAATTATTTAGAAACCACCTATAGAAATTACAAATTCTATAGAAAAGACAAATTCATTATGTGATGATTATATCATCAATAGCCAAACCAAACCAAACTTTCTTTAAGTGATTCTGCTTGTTAACAGCAAGTGTTTATCAGTGTCTAAATTTCTTTTCATTCACTTTGTCAAGTGGACTAAACTACTAAACTAATGTTGTGAATACAAAGCAATACAAAGCAATAATGGAAAAAGTATTAAGTGTACTTGTATTTACATTAACAGTATTTAACTGTTAAATAAAAAGTAATTTCATAAATTACAGGATTTTACTGTCGCTATTTTACATTCTTTCACTGTTAAAACAACTAAAGTTTTTTACAGTGTACACACGAAGCATTGCGTTTCCCCACGGACCATTATTACTGATGCACTACCCACTAAACTCTGGAGTGATCTGGAGAGGGAACACAGAAGATGCTGCAGAATGAAAAATGGGGGAACGGGGAGAAACAGCAAGGGATGGAAGCCTGTTTACGCCACATTAAAAAAAGGCATTTTTTAGCCAATCAGGCAGCGTCACCCCATCTGTAGTGGCAGAAAGCTTTACATATTGAAAAATAAATCGGCTAGAATCAATAGAATCACATGGTTTCAAACGATACCTACGATCCCTGGAGAGAAGTCTGTCTAACAATCAGCTCTGGAGGAGACGGAACAAGGCGCAAACACCTACAGCTTCAAACTTTATGCCAACAACATGGATACCTGTGGATGCACCAGAAAGGTCTAATGTTTACTAGAAATAAAGCCAGAATTGTTTGAAAACTTGGAATTAGGCTTAACTTTTTTTGTGTGTGGCGGAAACGGGCTTCCATAGGATTCAGGCCAAAGAAAACAACAGAAAGTTTCTAAAGCTGGCGATCATTTCAAACTAAAACATAAAGAAAACACAATACAGTGCATTTATTAATAATTAATTATAATATTTTTTATTTATATATTTGTATTTACATTTGGATCTAATATGGCAATTAAATGCACTAAATGGGTTTCGTTTTCACAGATATTCTTGTATTAAATTTCAGCAATAAAATGTACATTTTTTCAAAAATGGAAACAAATTAGTTGTTAATTTTAAGAGACTTAACTTATTTTCTCTTGTATATTTAGTATTTCTCTTTTATAAAGATAAAGTACTTTACTCCAATTACCTGATTATTCATTGCAATAATTGTTTACCAAAATAATCGGTATCTACAGCCCTACTCACAACTGTCACATGGTGAATCCATTAACCACCCCAAAAGTACCACTGCGCCCATTTCCCTTAATTATGGTTCCCTTTTAAAAGAATTAACATGTGGATGGAGACAAGGCGAGTTGAACCAGCAGGTAATATCTGATTTCCGTCCATGCATTTATCTATTTATTTGTGTTTCAGACGTGCACACACACACACACACACACACACACACACACACACACACACACACACACACACACACACACACACACACACACACACACACACACACACACACACACACACTCAGAACATACCCATATTCTTTAGATTTTGTTGAGTTTCTGAAAGCACATTAAAAATAAGAACCGTATTAAAACGAGTCTGAAGCCAAAATACTGCCTGCTAAAATTCATCCTACACATCCTCACACACGGGTTCTACAACTAAAGTGGATGATTGCAAAAATAGACCATTTTGCAATACAATCAAAATGGATTCACAACCATTAACCAAGTGAAGCACATTATGGCAAAGGCAGGAATATCATTGCTTATCAAGGCCCTGGTGAGACACTTTTTTGATTGTAAACTAAAAAGGTTTTGGAAAATTATTCTTACCAGAATAAAGGGAAGATATTAGCATAATAAAGAAATTATGCAACAGACATTGTCTCAAAGCAGCTTTACAGAAATCAACAGTCAAGGTGAATGGTGTGCATTTGTCCCTGATGAGCAAGCTGTGGCGACAGTGGCAAGGAAAAACTCCCTTAGATGTAATGAGGAAGAAACCTTGAGAGGAACCAGACTCAAAAGGGGAACCCATCTTCATTTGGGTGACATCAAGAGTTTGATCATAAATCTTTCAACAATACAGAACACTGGAGAGTGAGAACTAACATGAGTACTGGAGTATAAGATTATAAGTAATGTTCTTTCTACAGTCTTTGGTATAAAAGTAGGAGCTACTGAGCTCAACATTTGTGATCATCATAGATCCAGCATCAGCTTCTCCATGCCAGAGCCTTAGCAACTACCTGCATGTCTTCCCTCACCACATCCATGAACCTCCTCCTTGGCCTTGATCTTTTCCTCCTTCCTGGTGGCACCATCCTCGACATTCTTCTACTAATATAACTCATGTCCCTCCTCTGCACATATCCAAACCATCTCAATCTCACCTCCCTCACCTTGTCACCAAAACATCCTACATGTGCTGTTCCTCTAATAAACTCATTTCTAATCCTGTCCATCCTCGTCACTCCCAACGAAAACCTTAACATCTTCAGCTCTGCTACCTCCAGCTCCACCTCCTGTCTTCTACTCAATGCCACTGTCTCCAAACCATACAACATCGCAGGTCTCACCACAGTCCTATAAACTTTCCCTTTCATTTTTGCAGATACTCTTCTATCACAAATCACTCCTGTCACTCTTCTCTACCCACTCCACCCTGCAACATCTTGCTTCACTAACTCCACATCATCCAACCTTCTCTCTCTCTGATTTTCCTCATTCATCAGCTGCTCAAAATACTCCCTCCACCTTCTCAACACACTCTCCTCACTAGTCAACACATTTCCATCTCCATCCTTTATTGCTCTATCTTGCAGTACATCCTTCCCAGCTCGGTCCCTCTGCCTGGCCAATCGGTACAAATCCTTTTCTCCTTCCTTAGTGTCCAACCTCTCATATGCCTTTTCCTTGGCTTTTGCCACATCCCTCTTTACCTGCTGCCGCATCTCCTTGTACTCCTGCCTACTTTTCTCATCACTCTGTCGATCCCACTTCTGTTTTGCCAACCTCTTTCTCCTTATGCTCTCCTGCACTTCCTCATTCCACCACCACGTCTCTTTGTCTTCCTTTCTATTTCCAGTTGTCACACCAAGTACTTTTCTAGCTGCCTCCCTCATCACTCCTGCAGTAGTTGACCAATCATCCAGCACCTCTTCACCACCACCGAGCCCCTGTCTGACCTCTTCCCTGAACCTCACACTACACTCTTCCTCCTTCAGCTTCCACCATCTTATTCTTCTTTCCTTCTTTCAGACCACCATCCAATGCTGTCTAACTACACTGCCCCCGCCAACACCTTACAGTCTCCAATCTCCTTCAGCTTGCATCTCCTGCATAGAACATAGTCCACCTGTGTGCACCTTTCTCCACTCTTATAGATCACCCTATGATCATCCTTCTTCTTAAAATACGTATTCACCACTGCCACTTCCATCCTTTTAGCAAAATCTACCACCATCTGCCCTTCCACATTCCTCTCCTTAAGGCCATACCTACCCATAACCTCCTCATCACCTCTGTTCCCTTCACCAACATGCCCATTAAAGTCTGCCCCAATCACCAATCGTTCATTTCTAGGTACAACATCTACCACTTCATCTAATTCACTCCAGAATCTTTCCTTCTCCTCCATCTCACAGCCGACTTGTGGAGCATAAGCACTGATGACATTTATCATCATCCCTTCAACTTCCACCTTCACGTTCATCACCCTATCAAAAACTCTCTTCACCTCCACTACACTTTTACTGTACTCTTCCTTCAGAATCACCCCTACACCATTTCGCTTTCCATCCACACCATGATAGAACAGTTTGAACCCACCTCCAATGTTCCTGGCCTTACTCCCTTTCCACTTGGTCTCCTGAACACACAACATATCTACCCTTCTCCTCTCCATTATATCAGCTATCTCTCTCCCTTTACCAGTCATAGTACCAACATTTAAAGTACCAACCCGACCCTCCACTCTCCTACACTTCTCCTTTTCCTGCTCTCTCTGTAGACGTCTTCCTCCTCTTCTTCTCCTCCTTCGGCCAACAGTAGCCCAATTTCCACCGGTACCCTGTCGGCTAACGATACCTGTGGCGGTCGTTGTTAACCCGGGCCTCGACCGATCCGGTATGAAATTCTTATTTGTGATCCGCATGTTTGATTTGGCACATGTTTTTACGCTGGATGCCCTTCCTAACGCAACCCTCCCCATTTATCCGAGCAGTGCACTAAGAGTGCACTGGCTTGTGCCTCCCTAATGGCTGGGTTCTTTTCAGTACAGATAAATACTAAACCCAAATGTGCTGTAAAGCAACTTAAGAGCTTCAAGGCAAAGAAATGAAATGCTCTTAATTTGAACTTGAAATTAAACTGACCTCACCTTAACAGAGCATGCAGAATAGCTATGTAGCTGCCATCAAGTATATACTGTAGTAGGTCATAGATACTTTTCTACAATAGACTTTCTGCCAGCTCAGGAGAACAGCTCAGCTCTCCTCAGTTCTTCTCTGATCTCTCATCAACTTGGGGTTCCAGACTGCAGACCCTCCACTTACAGAATATTTCATGTTTTTCACACAATTCTGCAGAAACTTTAAATATCGTTGTGTCTGAAAATCCAAGGAGATCAGCAGTTTTGAACATACTCAGACCAGCCGAACTCAAACCCTAACCCTAACCCTGGCACCAACAAACAACGCCACAGATCACATTTTTCCCAAATGTGACATATTTTATGTGAAAATTAACTGATTCAAAACTCTGCATTATTTGATGTTCCTATTTATATATAAGCAGATGTCTGATATTGTCTATTATTTGACCATGTCAGATTTTCCTCAAACTCATATCTTCTACTGAAGCACGTATTCAGACATTACGCTGTTAGATTTGTTCTAAAATGGATTATGTTTTGCATAAACTTGTTCATATCAGCTTGAATGTACATTGTCATTAACAGAGGTGGCAAAAGTCCTCTTTAACAGCTAAAACAGGTAGAAGTAATAACTACTTTTTACTTAAGTACATGGTAGTTATTACTTCTACCTGTTTTAGCTGTTAACTGGACCTCACATCATAATTAGATAGATAGATAGATAGATAGATAGATAGATAGATAGATAGATAGATAGATAGATAGATAGATAGATAGATAGATCTATCAGTGCAGAGACGTGTGGACATCATTAAGAGCCTTTGGTTTGTTTCCACACGGACAGTTAATGAGGTGATACCGGAGAAACTGCACCTCTTCAAGTCAAGTCAAGAAGCTTTTATATATATATATATATATATATATATATATATATATATAATCATAGACATTTTACAGATTTGAATGATGTATTGTTTTTATCTGTACGATCAATAAAGACAGTAATTTAAGTTTGTGTCGCCATTATGAGGGAAAAACCCACAAAACGCCACCTAGAGGGTAAATTGTGTAAATCATTTGGTGTTTGATTTGAGACTTGGCGCATAAATAAAACAAATGTTTACTAATTAAAAATATTTGTATCTGGAGTTTATTTATTTATTTTATATCTAAGTAAAGAAAGGAAGTCGTGGATAAATGTATTTTTTGCCGAAGGTTTTAATTTCGCCTCTTTTATATTTAGATATTTATTTATGTATTTACATTTTTATAAAAATGGTAAAAACAGAAATGTGTGCTGAATTGATGGCGCGTTAATAAACTTTAGTGCCGTTTACAATTATTTGAATTTTGACACCATATATATATATATATATATATAAAAATACAAAACGAATTACAAATGTTGTTACCGAATGAATGTGTGCAGGCTGAACATCTACATATAAAACACAAGCAGAGAAAAGATGTTGATCATGAATGTGTCTGTTCTCAGTCATGTTTACATCACTGACTCCCTCTGTCTCATCCACATTAACCCCACACTTCTTTCTGCCTTCTGCCCTGCTGATTCTTAGCTTCGTAAACTAGTCTACATCTGTGGTGAGTGAGAGTCAGGACTTTATACACCAGTGGATTGAAAAAGATGCGCAGTGACAGGAAATCGGTTGTTCGGCTGAAATCGGCACGCAGTGAAAATAAAAAATATATATTTCACCAAATCAATGGATTAAAACTAAAGAAACGAGCCGGTTTTGAAAATGTAAGAAGTAAAAAGTACAGATATTTGTGTAAAAATGTAATGAGTAAAAGTAAAAAGTTGTCTGAAAAATAAATAGTGGAGTAAAGTACTGATACCAAAAAAATCTACTTAAGTACAGTAACAAAGGATTTGTACATCGTTACTTCCCACCTCTGGTCATTAAAGCAAACAAGGGATGTACAACATACCAAATATATAAGAATCTCTACCACTCATAAAAATATTAAAAAAGTATTGCCAATTTGCAATGAAAAGTAAATAGAAGGATTGTCATTCAGAAACAAGATGGGAAATTCTTCCACAGCCATTTAAAAAAATATTTTTGATCCAGGTGTTACTAGCAAAATACCTGTGATTTGGTTACCAACATTTTGCCATTTTGGTGTTCTGGAGCACATAGGTGTATTTATATAATAAGTGTCTCTCATTACCTGGGAAGGGTTATAAGGCCATCTCAAAGAAACCTCCAGTTATTGAGACATGAATCCCACTTTATACAAGAATTTTCTGAAGAGAACTGTGAAGCCATTAAACCAGCAGATAAACTGGGCAGAAATTAAATCATTAATCATCTGAATGGTTAACCCAGCCATTAGGGAGGCACAAGCCAGTGCACTCTTAGTGCGGTCCCAAGCCCGGGTAAATGGGGAGGGTTGCGTTAGGAAGGGCATCCAGCGTAAAACATGTGCCAAATCAAATATGCGGATCACAAATGAGAATTTCATACCGGATCGGTCGAGGCCCGGGTTAACAACGACCGCCACAGGTATCGTTAGCCAACAGGGTACCGGTGGAAATTGGGCTACTGTTGGCCGAAGGAGGAGAAGGAGATGAGGAAGAAGTCTACAGAGACGGCAGGGAAAGGAGAAGTGGAGGAGAGTGGATGTTCGGGTTGGTACTTTAAATGTTGGTACTATGACTGGTAAAGGGAGAGAGGTAGCTGATATGATGGAGAGGAGAAAGGTAGATATGTTGTGTGTTCAGGAGACCAAGTGGAAAGGGAGTAAGACCAGGAACATTGGAGGTGGGTTCAAACTGTTCTATCATGGTGTGGATGGAAAGAGAAATGGTGTAGGGGTGATTCTGAAGGAAGAGTACAGTAAGAGTGTAGTGGAGGTGAAGAGAGTTTCTGATAGGGTGATGAACGTGAAGCTGGAAGTTGAAGGGATGATGATAAATGTCATCAGTGCCTTTGCTCCACAAGTCGGCTGTGAGATGGAGGAGAAGGAAAGATTCTGGAGTGAATTAGACGAAGTGGTAGATGGTTTACCTAGGAAAGAACGATTGGTGATTGGGGCAGACTTTAATGGGCATGTTGGTGAAGGGAACAGAGGTGATGAGGAGGTGATGGGTAGGTATGGCCTTAAGGAGAGGAATGTGGAAGGGCAGATGGTGGTAGATTTTGCTAAAAGGATGGAAATGGCAGTGGTGAACACTTATTTCAAGAAGGATCATAGGGTGACGTATAAGAGTGGAGGAAGGTGCACACAGGTGCATGGAGATGTTTAGGAGAGATGGCAGTGGAGTTTTTAACCAGATTGTTTAACAAGATTCTGGAAGGTGGGAGGATGCCTGAGGAATGGAGAAGGAGTGTGCTGGTACCAATCTTTAAGCATAAGGGAGATGTGCAGACCTGCAGTAACTACAGGGGAATTAAGTTGATCAGTCACACCATGAAGTTATGGGAAAGAGTAGTGGAAGCCAGGCTGAGAGAAGAGGTGACCATCTGTGAGCAACAGTATGGTTTCATGCCGAGAAAGAGCACCACAGATGCCTTATTTGCTTTGAGGATGTTGATGGAGAAGTATAGAGAAGGACAGAAGGAATTGCATTGTGTATTTGTGGATTTAGAGAAAGCGTACGACAGAGTGCCGAGAGAGGAGTTGTGGTAATGTATGAGGAAGTCGGGTGTGTCAGAGAAGTATGTGAGGG
>JAAIIK010000145.1:294544-314813 GCA_014706435.1 Silurus glanis
CACACACACACACACACACACACACACACAAACACACACACACACACACACACACACACACACACACACACACACACACACACACAAAGACGCACACTCTAATCTTTCCTAGCTAGGTTAAAGATTTATGCATTAAAAACCAACTGTACAAAAACAATAAGTACAGGAATACCTGACAGATATTAATTAATGTAACACATTCAATAGCTGTGTATTAGCTGTATTACTAGTAGCTCTGTGTATCAAAACAGACATGTAAGAGGGGCTCCCTTCAAACAGGATGGGCAGCTAAACAAGAAGAATCCATGTCTATTAGGTTCTATAAAAGAGTGGTTACAAAAGCAATGGGTTCCTGCCTACTGAAATCACAGCAATGGTAATACTCTGATACTCAGAACCGACCTTATAGCCAGCCTCTAAAGAAAAGTTCTGCTTGTACATGTTTGACAGGATGTCAACAGGCTTAGTGTCCTTCAGCAATGTTCTCCATGCTGTAGACAGATAGATCTTACTGAATTTGGAAAGTTTTGAGCCTCTGGACCTCTCCTCCTCATATAGCACATTTATTGGAGGCATACCAACATGTTGGTCTCTGCATGCTTTCTACATGGGCTGTTGGACTTTACAGTTAATGGCCATTTTTAAACATCAATGACACTCAAAACAATAAAAAATTATGGTCACTCTCATTCCTGCCTTCTAGTCTGCCCCCAGCAATGAAAACAAAAGCATAGCAAGGAAGCAGAGTAGAGAGAGACTACTGTAATATGTACAGTACCAGTTTTGATTGGACACACCTTTTCATTCAGTGTTTTTTCTTTATTTGTTATTGTTTTTAACTTTGTACATTAATGCTGAATACACCCAAACCATGAAAAAACATGTATGAAATGATGTAGTAAACAAAAGTTAGCTGATATGATGAAAAGAAGAAAGGTAGATATGTTGTGTGTTCAGAAGACCAAGTGGAAAGGAAGTAGGGCCAGGAACATTGGAGGTGGTTTTTATACTGTTCTATCATGGTGTGGATGGAAAGAGAAATGGTGTAGGGGTGATCCTGAGAGAAGAGTTTAGTAAGAGTGTAGTGGAGGTGAAGAGAGTTTCTGATAGGGTGATGAATGTGAAGCTGGAAGTTGAACTTCAACTTCAAGTTTGTTGTGAGATGGAGGAGAAGAAAAGATTCTGGAGTGAGTTAGATGAAGTGGTAGAAGGTATACCTAGGAATGAAAGATTGGTGATTGGGGTAGATTTAAATGGGCATGTAGGTGAAGGGAACAGAGGTGATGAGGAGGTGATGGGTAGGTATGGCTTTAAAGAGAGGAATGTGGAAGGGCAGATGGTGGTGGATTTTGCTAAAAGGATGGAAATGGCAGTAGTGAACACTTATTTTAAGAAGAAGGAGGATCATAGGTTATGTATAAGAGTGGAGGAAGGTGCACACAGGTGGACTATGTTTTATGTAGGAGATGCAACCTGAAGGAGATTGGAGACTGTAAGGTGTTGGTGGGGGACAGTGTAGCTAAACAGCATTGGATGGTGGTCTGTAGGATGGTTTTGGAGGTGAAAAAGAAGAGGAAGAGAGTGAAGACTAAAAGAAGAATAAGATGGTAGAAACTGAAGGAGGAAGACTGTAGTGTGAGATTCAAGGAAGAGGTCAGACAGGGGCTCGGAGGTGGTAAGGAGATGCTGGATGATTGGGCAACTACTGCAGAAGTGATGAGGGAGACAGCTGGAAAGGTACTTGGTGTGACATCTGGAAATAGAAAGGAAGACAAAGAGACGTGGTGGTGGAATGAGGAAGTGTAGGAGAGCATAAGGAGAAAGAGGTTGGCAAAACAGAATTAGGATCGACAGAGTGATGAGAAAAGTAGGCAGGAGTAGAAGGAGATGCGGCAGTAGGTAAAGAGGGATGTGGCGAAAGCCAAGGAAAAGGCATATGAGGAGCTGTATGTGAAGTTGGACACTAAGAAAGGAGAAAAAGATTTGTACCGATTGGCCAGGCAGAGGGACCGAGCTGGGAAGGATGTGCTACAAGTTAGAGCAATAAAGTATGGAGATGGAAATGTGTTGACTAGTGAGGAGAGTGTGTTGGGAAGATGGAGGGAGTATTTTAAACAGCTGATGAACGAGTAAAATGAGAGAGAGAGAGAGAGAAGGTTGGATGGTGTGGAGATGGTGAAGCAGGAAGTGGATAGGATCAGTAAGGAGGAAGTGAGTGCAGTAATTAAGAGGATGAAGTATGGAAAGTCAGTTGGAGCATGGAGATGTTTAGGAGAGATGGCAGTGGAGTTTTTAACCAGATTGTTTAACAAGATTCTGGAAGGTGAAAGGATGCCTGAGGAATGGAGAAGAAGTGTGCTGGTACCGATCTTTAAGAATAAGGGAGATGTGCGGACCTGCAGTAACTACAGGGGAATTAATCTATGATCCTCCACGCCTACTTAGATCAAAAGGTGTTGGCTATCTGTTGGTTCCTCAAATAATGAAGACTACAGCAGGGGGCAGAGCTTTCTCTTATAAAGCCCCACAGTTATAGAACAGCCTTCCAATCAGTGTATTACCTTCTGGTTCTCCCTTTTAGTTATGCTGCCAAAGCGAGTCTTGCCGGAGTCCAAACTGCACAGTGACATTAACTTTCATACAACAATAAGGACACTTAATAATCCATATCCTTTTCTTCCTGTCATCCTCTTCTCTCTCTCTCTCTCTCTCTCTCTCTCTCTCTCTCTCTCTCTCTCGGTCGAGTTAAACTTGCTCCTGAGGCTCCAGTGACCACTGTTCTTGCCCCTCTCCCCTCCGTGGATCTTCCCACTTCGTCCAGGCCTGCCTCTGGATAGTGTTCTCTTCGACTGGAGGCCAATCTGTGCAGCTTGGGACGGTTTCTCATCAACGCCTTGGGTGGTTCCATGAAATTCCGGAGTAAGAACGGGAGCTTTGAGGATGGATTGGACTGTAGTTAATGTCAACAGTCTCCTACACTGACTCAGGAATACAGTTCGCTTCTGATCATCATCACTGTACCCCGCAACATTGTATATCTGCTACAAATGGACATTCGGTGGAACCCAGATGAGGATGGGTTCCCTCTTGAGTCTGGTTCCTCTCAAGGTTTCTTCCTTTGCCATCTCGGGGAGTTTTTCCTTCCCACAGTCGCCACGAGCTCACTCATCAGGGACAAACTTACTTATAAAGAACATATTCACTTTTAATCACCACATTATCTGTGTAAAGCTGCTTTGAGACAATGTTCATTGTTAAAGACGCTATACAAATAAAAATGAATTGAATTGAATCGAATTGAATTAAGCTGGTCAGTCACACCATGAAGTTATGGGAAAAGCCAGGCTGAGAGTTGAGGTGACCATCTGTTAGCAACAGTATGGATTCCTGCCGAGCAAGAGCACCACAGACGCATTATTTACTTTGAGAATGTTGATGGAGAAGTATAGAGAGGGTCAGAAGGAGTTGCATTGTGTGTTTGTGGATTTAGAGAAAGCGTACGACAGGGTGCCGAGAGAGGAGTTGTGGTATTTTATGGGGAAGTCTGGTGTGTCAGAGAAGTATGTGATGCAGGACATGTATGAGGACAGTGTGACAGCAGTGAAGTGTGCAGCAGGAACGACAAACTGGTTTAAGGTGGAGGTTGGCCTGCATCAAGGATTGGCTCTGAGCCATTTCCTGTTTGCAGTGGTGATGGACAGGTTGACGGATAAGGTTAGACAGGAGTCTCCATGGACTATTATATTTGCGGATGATATTGTGATTTGTGGTGAGAGTAGGGAGCAGGTTGAGAAGTGCCTGGAGAGGTGGAGGTACACGCTGGAGAGAAGGGGAATGAAAGTCAGTAGGAGTAAGACAGAGTACATGTGTGTTAATGAGAGGAAGGGCAGTGGAGTGGTGCGGTTGCAGGGAGAAGAGATGGAAACGGTGGAGATAATCCGGTACCTGGGGTCAACAGTGCAAAGTAATGGAGAGTGTGTTAGAGAAGTGAAGAAAAGAGTGCAGGCAGGGTGGAGTGGGTGGAGAAGAGTGGCAGGAGTGATTTGTGATAGCAGGGTATCTGCAAGAGTGAAAGGGAAAGTTTATAGGACTGTGGTGAGACCTGCGATGTTGTATGGTTTGGAGACAGTGGCATTGAGTAAAAGACAAGAGGTGGAGCTGGAGGTAGCAGAGCTGAAGATGTTAAGGTTTTCGTTGGGAGTGATGAGGATGGACAGGATTAGAAATGAGTTTATTAGAGGGACAGCGCATGTAGGATGTTTTGGAGACAAGGTGAGGGAGGTGATTGAGATGGTTTGGACATGTTCAGAGGAGGGACATGGGGTATATCGGTAGAAGAATGCTGAGGGTAGAGCCACCAGGAAGGAGGAAAAGAGGAAGACCAAGGAGGAGGTTTATGGATGTGGTGAGGAAAGACATGCAGGTAGTTGGGTTGAAAGAGGCAGATGAAGAGGACAGGGGGGGTATGGAGACGGATGCAAGCTCGTGGTATTCTCTCAGTCAGCCTCATAAAGTAGTCACCTGAAGTGGTTTTCAACAATATGGAGGACTTCCCAGAGGTGTTGAGTGATTTTCCTTCTGTCCAACTCATCCCAAACCATCTCAACTGGATATAGATCAGGTAATTGTGGAGGCAAGGTCATATATTTTAGCACTCCATCACTCTCTTTTTTGAACACTGCTGTACAGTAATGAAGTAATTGTAATTCTTTACTGTACTTGAGTAGCTTTTTTTAGTGTATCAGTACTTTACTGAGGTATTTCCATTTGGCAAGACATTTACTTTAACTTCACTACATTTCAAAATCAAATATCTTACTTTTTACTCAACTAAAGTTTGTGAAATCAATTGTTCCTTTTTATTTATGAGTGTATAAAAACTCACTTTTACTTTTAATTGAGTAAAATTTTACATAGTGTTTTTCTAGTTTAACTCAAGTACATCGTTTGTGTACTTTGTCCACCTTAGACAAAAAGCTCTTTCAAAAGCCAGAGGTGTGTTTGGGGTAATTGTCCTGTTGGTAAACAAATTATGGTCCCACTAAGTGCCGATGAGATGGCACGACATTGCACAATGTGGTAGCCATGCTGATTAAGTGTGCCCTCAAATTTGACCAAGCTATTTACAGTGTCTCCAGCACCTTCACCTTCTTCTCCATGCTTAACACTGAGAACCACACATTTAGGAACTAGTTCTTGGTAGTTCTTGGTCTTTGTTTCCTGGGACAGTCCTCACAAAAGCCTGTTTCACCATAGCATTTGATGGTTTTGGAGACTGTAGTTGTGGATACATATAAGTTTTTGATCATTTCTTAAAGTAATGATGGACTTTTCTCTTTACTTAGCTGTGTTTCTTGCTAGATTATGGATTTGGATTTGGATGGATTTGGATTTGGATGGATTTGTACACTGGTTGTGGTAGCACTAATAGGGATATTGACTTTACTCAGCCTTTCCTTGGTCTATAACACAGCAAGAAATGTCACAAATGAATTCATCAAGAAACACACCTGTGAACTGAAAACCATTTTTGTGACTTCCTTATGAATCTGTTGCGAGATTGCATTTTTCAAACAGTCATCAAAGCAAAATTTTATTCATATTTTGCATGTTCAACATTGAAAATAATTAAAAAAAATAAAGAAAAGACACTGAAGGTGTGTCCAGACTTTCGACTGTTACTCTATATATAAATAAGTGTATACATAAATATGTGACTGTGTAATGCTTTTTAGACAAAATAGACAATGCTGATTTATTTGCCTTGTTTTTTCCAAATTAAAGGCTTTCAAATCCCACCAAAGGATAAGTAAGTGCTCAAAGTCATTGTTTTGATTTTTTCATCCATTTAACAGTTTTTTTTTTTTTTTTTTTACGTTAATTGTTGCATATAATACTAGGGAAATCTTCACGGGATGTCCCCTCTGTCCAAAATAAAGGCATAGTGCTATTAAAATACAGTAAGGTGATTGTAAAAAGATTTATACTAAATATAATTGATTAACTCTATCAGCAGTAGCCTGGCTTCAAAAGTTTTATCAAATCTTTTTGTGCTGACTAAACATTCATTTTATTAACAGTGTCAAAATAATACAATTGCGTACATTTAAACAGAGACCTAAAGATTCTGGGGAATATTTAATATTAAATATCAAGATGTTAAACATTTACTAATCTTTTAAACTAAATTGTGTAGCAGTGGAATTCTAAGACTCACCCACCAATACAGCTGGTGGAAGCTGAACATTGGGGTCTTTTATCCAATCATCATTGGACAACTCAATAACAGCATCTGGATTTTTCTTTGTCAGCTCTTTGAGGAGGTTTTCCACACATTTGAAGTCCTTCCTGTCCTGGGCATCTTTTAGTGTCCGTACAATTTCTGAGTGAAGTGAGAAATCCACCTTTATTCCTGAAGACATAATTGTACAGCTGTACTTTATATTTGCTGTAATATTTAAACATTAGTTCATTAAAAATAAGACTGAAATGGTTTTAACATTGTGAAGATTTGTTTTCATTCACTGGACATGCAGCTTAGAATAGCACAAATTGAAAGTCAGCTGAGCAGATGTCTCAAAATATCACTGGTCTGGTTTAGGCTACCCAAACACTACAACATTGCAACATGTACTTGGTACATATAATCTTCAACTCTATACACAAAGTACCACTGTTATACTCAGAACTGATAATCTTGCTTAGTTGTAGTGCATTTTCTTAAACCACTTGGTCCAAAAAATAAAAAATAAAAATAACAGGATTACAAATCCATTTAGTCAGACATAATGTATACTGTAGATACAATATTCGATCTAAAGAACACATTTTCTAAGTAATTTGTACTACAACGAAATAAATAATGTAGAAAATATGTAGAACAGGATAAAAATGTTTAAACATTGGCCTCAGCACAAGTGTACATGTTGCTGAGAAAACCTGGAAAACTGCATTTATAGGCAGTTTAGCCAGCTCATTGGAGCTTGTTAAAAATAAAAAAAGAAGATACCAAAGGAAAGAAATTCGATAGAACAACGTAGCGTCAAGGAAGAACACCTCTCCTCCCAACAACCAGGTGCTCTGTCTAACCATGGCTGAAGTGAGAAAAACTCACTTAATTTACGGAAGTCTGCTGTACCAGACAACATTCCTGGCAGAGTGCTAAGGGAATGCGTAGAATAACTAGCAGATGTCTTCACTGACATCTTCAACCTCTCCCTGAGCAGCGTCGTCTTGTTCCTACGTGCCTCAAGACAGTGATCATTATCCCCATGCTAAAGAAGTCTACAGTCTCCTGCCTCAATGAGCACTGGGACCCCTCACAGCTGTGTGCTCAGCCCACTGCTGTTCACTCTGAATTCACAGCTCGAACCACATTATCAAGTTTGCCGATGACACAACTGTGGCGGGTCTCATCAGCAAGAACGACAAGTCAGCATACAGAGAGGAGGTTCAACAGCTAACAGCCTGGTGTAGAGCCAACAACCTGTATCTAATCATTGACAAAACCAAATATATGATTGTTGACTTTAGGAGAGCACAGAGCGACCATTCTCCACTGAACATCAATGGATCCTTTGTGGAGATCATCAAGAGCACCAAATTTCTTGGGGTTCATCTGATGGAGAACTTCACCTGGTCACCAGCTCCATCAGCAAGAAAGCCCAGCAGCATCTCTACTTCCTGAGAAGGCTGAGGAAATCCCATCTCCCTCCCCCCATCCTAACCATGTTCTACAGCAGGACCATTGAAAGCATCCTTAGCAGCTGCATCACAGCCTGGTTTGGGAACTGCACCATCGCAGACCGCAAGACTCTACAGAGAATAGTGAGGTCTGACGAGAGTCTCTCTCCTCTCTATCATGGACATTTACACCACATGCTGCATCCACAAAGCCAACAGCATTAGACGACCCCACACACCCCTCACACACACTCTTCACCCTTCTGCAATCAGGAAAAACGTTCAGAAGCTTCTAGGCCTCACATCCAGACTGTGCAACAGTTTTTCTTCTCAAGCCATCAGGTTCCTTAACACACAGAACTGAACTGGAACTCTCTCACACACACACACACACACACACACACACACACACACACACACACACTTTCTCACTCAACTGTGTGTTACTGAACTGTTACAACCCGAAACTCAAACACACACTCAAATACACATCCATGTCTTCAGCACCACCCATATTATTTTATAACTGTTAACATGATGTTTTTACACACTTTCTTTATTGCCACTGTTGCTGTTTTGCACAATATTCTGTGTTTCTATTTTCTAGTACACTCTTGTTTACAGTGCTCTTTTGCACATTGGACCGTATAGCACATTATACAGTAGGTATTATCATATTTGTTTAGTTGACATACGATTTTGACTTTGATGCCTGTTTTACCAATAACTGTATCAGAGTGACATGTTTAGATCATGCATCGCTCTGAAAATTAAATTTAATGGCATAAATTGACAAAAGCAATACATGTACATGAACCTTGAACAAAAATAATCTATAGCAGGGGTCTTCACCTAAAATTGCTTGAGGTCCATTAAATGAACCCTCCTCGCCAGCTGAGGTCCGGACACTTCTTCTTCTTCTTTTTCTTCTGCTTCTTCTTCTACTTCTTCTTCTTCTTTCGGCTTCTCCATTAGGAGTCGCCACAGCGGATCATCCGTCTCCATACCCCCCTGTCCTCTACATCTGCCTCTTGTAACCCAACTACCTGCATGTCTTCCCTCAACACATCCATAAACCTCCTCCATGGCCTTCCTCTTTTCCTCCTTCCTGGTGGCTCCATCCTCAGCATTCTTCTACCAATATAACTCATGTCCCTCCTCTGCACATGTCCAAACCATCTCAATCTCACCTCCCTCACCTTATCTCCAAAACATCCTACATGCGCTGTCCTTCTAATAAACTCATTTCTAATCCTGTCCATCCTCATCACTCCCAACGAGAACCATCTTCAGCTCTGCTACCTCCAGCTCCACCTCCTGTTTTTTACTCAATGCCACTGTCTCTAAACTATACAACATCGCAGGTCTCACCACAGTCCTATAAACTTTCCCTTTCATTCTTGCAGATACTCTTCTATCACAAATCACTCCTGCTATCACTCTTCTCCACCCACTCCACCCTGCCTGCACTCTTTTCTTCACTTCTCTAACACACTCTCCATTACTTTGCACTGTTGACCCCAGGTACCTGGACTCCTCCACCTTCTCCACCTCTTCTCCCTGCAACCGCACCACTCCACTGCCCTACCTCTTATTAATGCACATGTACTCTGTCTTACTCCTACTGACTTTGATTCCTCTTCTCTCCAGCACGTACCTCCACCTCTCCAGGCTCTTCTCAACCTGCTCACTACTCTCACCACAAATCACAATATCATCCACAAACATCATAGTCCATGGAGACTCCTGTCTGACCTCGTCCGTCAACCTGTCCATCACCACCAATGACAAATTTACAATTATAAAGAAGCCATTTACACCTAAATTATTATCAATTACATTTTTTTAAATACATATATGTGCCAAGCTGTTTGACTGGTACAAAGGACTGTAACGAATTCTTTGCTTTCTAATGAAAGCAATATTTTCTTTAAATAGAGAGTAACTTCATGAGAAGAAAAAACAAACAAGTCGTGGTCAGTAAGCATTTGTTAACTACTGATCACCAGTAATCGGAGAAGCAGGTATCTAAATATATGTATAAATCTTATGATTTGTTGCCAGCAGGAGGCTTAAAGTTATTTTTCTTAGTTTTAATTTCAAATTAGAAGGCTGAGATTTTTTTTAGGTTTAGATGAATTGAGAGTAATTTGTGATCTTGCAGCATTTACCACCTCAGACATATTGCTTTGACTACTTGCCTCCTAGGTGTTGATTTTAAGATATTACATAGACTCACATAGATTTACTATAGATTTCTCATACACTCATAGATGCACTGCAGTAATTAGTTATGATTGCAACTGTCATCTGAAAATGAATAGATTCATACATTTGCTCCATACAAAGTGACCTGATTAAACATAGAATTTTGTTTCGACGTATAAACTGTCATCAAATCCGCACTCCATTAATTTGACAGTAGACTTTGCAGTAATATGACCTCCAACTCCGTTTTTGCTTTGGAGGTTAAATGCCTCTCAAATATGTTACTCACCCATGAAGTTGGTGATTTTGTACAAGACCCCTCTTCATTTCATCTCAATAGGAATTCAATAAATTTATTTGGTTTGTGTAATGCTTCACCTGAAAAAATAGAAGATTATTGGCACAGTTCACAAATGGTACTTGGAGCCTGTAGTTTGACAGCTGGCACAGAGACTGACTTAATGCATTGTTTGACTGAAGCAGATAAGCCACAGTGTCATATGAATCGTTAATGATTTATAGTTTTGAACTCTCAGACATGAACATTCCCTGGAAGCCCTGTCTCTCATAGGCTCTTAACTAGACTCATTCCATTCAAGGTTGTCCAATTTTGGACAGTTGCACTTTATTAGATAATAATTATAAAAAAGGCAGACTGTTTTTTGCCTTCCTAGAATATGAATGTATATGGTGCCACAAATGATTATTCCACATTCTTGTAGTTTTGTGCTAGACCATTTGTCCTCAGCTGTAACCCTAGGTTAGGGTTGCAAAAGCCAGCGCACTCTTAGTGCCAGTCCCAGGCCCGGATAAATGGGGAGGGTTGCATTTGAAGGGCATCCAGCGTAAAACATGTGCCAAATCAAATATTTGGATCACAAATCAGAAATTCATACCAGATCGGTCGAGGCCCGGGTTAACAACGACCGCCACAGGTATCGTTAGCCGACAGGGTACCGGTGGAAATTGGGCTACTGTTGGCCGAAGGAGGAGAAGGAGAGGAGGAAGCTGTCTACAAAGACAGCAGAAAAAGGAGAAGTGTAGGGGAGTGGAGGTTCGGGTTGGTACTTTAAATGTTGGTACTATGACTGGTAAAGGGAGAGAGATAGCTGATATAGAGAGGAGAAAGGTAGATATGTTGTGTGTTCAGGAGACCAAGTGGAAATGGAGTAAGGCCAGGAACATTGGAGATGGGTTTAAACTGCTCTATCATGGTGTGGGTGGAAAAATAAATGGTGTAGGGGTGATTCTGAAGGAAGGAGAGGAATGTGGAAAGGCAGATGGTGGTAGATTTTGCTAAAAGGATGGAAATGGCAGTGGTAAATACAAATTTTAGCAGGAAGAGGATAGGATTAGTGAGGATGAAGTGTGAGCAACGATTAAGAGGATGAAGAGTAGAAAGTTGGTTGGACCAGATGACATACCAGTAGAAGCATGGAGATGTTTAGGAGCGATGGCAGTGGAGTTTTTAACCAGGTTGTTCAACAAGATTTTGGAAGGTAAGAGGATGCCTGAGGAATGGAGAAGTTTGCTGGTAATGGTTTTTAAGAATAAGAGAAATGTGCAGACCTGCAGTAACTATAGTATGGTTTCATGACAAGGAAGAGCACCACAGACGCCATATTTGCCTTAAGAATGTTGATGGAGAAGTATAGAGAAGGTCAGAAGGAGTTGCATTGTGTGTTTGTGGATTTAGAGAAAGCGTATGACAGGGTGCCGAGAGAGGAGTTGTGCCAGGCTGAGAGATGAGGTGACCATCTATGAGCAGCAATATGGTTTCATGCAGAGGAAGAGCACCACAGACTTTGAGAATGTTGATAGAGAAGTATAGAGAAGGTCAAAGGAGTTGCATTGTGTGTTCGTGGATGAGAAGAGGAGTTGTGGTATTGTATGAGGAAGTCAGGTGTGTCAGAGAAGTATGTGAGGGTGGTGCAGGACATGTATCAGGACAGAGTGACAGCAGTGAAGTGTGCAGTAGGAACGACAGACTGGTTGAAGGTGGAGGTTGGATTGCATCAAGGATCGGCTCTGAGCCCTTTCCTGTTTGCAGTGGTGATGGACAGGTTGACAGACAAGGTCAGACAGGAGTCTCCCTGGACTATGATCTTTGCGGAAGATATTGTGATTTGTGGTCAGAGTAGGGAGCAGGTTGAGAAGAGCCTGGAGAGGTGGAGGTATGCGCTGGAGAGAAGGGGAATGAAAGTCAGTAGGAGTAAGACAGAGTATATGTGTGTGAATAAGAGGTAGGGCAGTGGAGTGGTGCGGTTGCAGGGAGAAGAGGTGAAGAAGGTGGAGGAGTTCAGGTACCTGGGGTCAATAGTGCAAAGTAATGGAGAGTGTGTTAGAGAAGTGAAGAAAAGTGCAGGCAGGGTGGAGTGGGTGGAGAAGAGTGGCAGAAGTGATTTGTGATAGAAGGGTATCTGCAAGAGTGAAAGGGAAAGTTTATAGGACTGTGGTGAGACCTGAGATGTTGAATGGTTTAGAGACAGTGGCATTGAGTAAAAGACAGGAGGTGGACCTGGAGGTAGCAGAGCTGAAGATGCTGAGATTTTCATTGGGAGTGATGAGGATGGACAGGATTAGAAAAGAGTTTATTAGAGGGACAGCACATGTAGGACATGTTGTGGACAAAGTGAGAGAGGCCCGATTGAGATGGTTTGGACATGTGCAGAGGAGAGACACGGGGTATATCGGTAGGAGAATGCTGAGAATGGAGCCACCAGGAAGGAGGAAAAGAGGAAGGCCATGGAGGAGGTTTATGGATGTGGTGAGGGAAGACATGCAGGTAGTTGGGTTGAAAGAGGCAGATGTAGAGGACGGGGGGTATGGAGACGGATGATCCGCTGTGGCGACCCCTAATGGGAGCAATTGACCTTGTTTTTCAATCTTTTTTTAACTTGGCAATAAATCTTTATAAACAGACTTTGTTGACTGCTTCATTGTGAAGTAGCACTCAGTGTCTCTTACCAGAATGTATCAAGTCTTTTGATTCTGTGATTTATGATCTTGTTTTTGACTTTGTAATGTTTTCTTGTCTTTAAATCTTTTGTAGATTTGCCTATTGCTGATAGCTGTTGTTTGCTGATCAACTGATCCTGCCTGTTCCTGATTATAATTTTTGCATCACATTTATTTATTTGCCAATTTCTTAATAAAATCCATACTGTACTTGCATCCAACTCTGAATCAGACACACAGCTTATTTACTGGTAGCAGCAAAAACAAAAAACACAAATCAAAGCTCACAGAGTAAAAAACTTTGTTTTGACTCATAAAAAAAGCAGCAATCCTAAAAATGCTGTCTTGGAAAAGCAATAAACAATCACTCAGACTGGTGAAGGGCATTTCAGCAACTCTAAGAGACATTAATTCCATTTTAATGCAAATATGGCAATGATTGTAAAAATGTGAAGGTAAAAGTTTGCAATGTAATCTAAACAGACGGCTGAATTTCTTTCTTTACAAATAACAGATAGATATTGACATAAAAAGACATCGACATGCATTAACCTTATCTTCACTAGAGTCTTTATTTAGGGCTAGGGGGAAAAATGCACTGTGATGATAGCAGCCTATAGCAGTGGTCCCCAACCCGGTCCGTGGATCAATTGGTA
The DNA here is from genome assembly GCA_014706435.1 of Silurus glanis. Taxonomy (NCBI): domain Eukaryota; kingdom Metazoa; phylum Chordata; class Actinopteri; order Siluriformes; family Siluridae; genus Silurus; species Silurus glanis. The sequence continues at coordinate 308,050 of JAAIIK010000145.1, forward strand.
CCGGGCCGCACAGAAAGAATACATAACACATTATTTCTGTTTTATTAATTATCTGATTCTGAACGATGATTTATTTTGGAAATTTACCAGATTCTCTCCGCCACATCTGTCTATGACTCGCTCTTGATGCATGTAAAGATGCCTCGGTCACGTCTTACCAATATCCGCTACCTTCTTTAAGGGGCTGCTCCGGCCGGTAACACATAATACATTATTAAATTGAAACCCCCAAGCGAGCAAAATGAACAAAAACAACACAATGGATTCACTTTAATAATTTTATATTTAAATTATTATAATACCAGTTTTTATGTCGTCGTATGATTTTATTTTGTTGTATTTATCCGCCACACCTTAAAGGCCGGTCCGTGAAAATATTGTCTGACATTAATCCGGTCCGTGGCGCAAAAAAGGTTGGGGACCACTGGCCTATAGTACAAATGGAAGTGTAAACTCAAAATGCTAACTGCAAGGAATCCAAACACTCAGGAATCTTGGACAGGCACAGGATTAGCTGGCTGAATTAGCACTGGGCATAAAGTGTTGCACAGCATTCGAAGCAGATGTTGTGACAAACTAAATTGATTTGTAAACCAACTTTCATCCTCCAAAATAACAACATTCCATTCTGTAAATATCTATTTCCTCCTTAAGGTCTCTTTACCCACACCTCCAACCACAAATGCTGCATCTGCAAGACCACCAGCATTGTGGAAAAACCAGACCACCCCTCATATGGCTATAGTTTCCAGAGAACAGCTGGCAGTGGTTTCTTCTCTTATATACTACTCTGATGTGAAGTAAATGTGCACTGTTCTATGTACTTATTTATACTAGAATTGATTGCCTTTTTTTTTTTTGCACTTGTCTGAAACTCTATTTGTGTCTTATTCAGTTTAATCTACCATTCTGCTTCATTAATAAATGTAATAGACTGATAGAGAAAACAGCTTTGTAGGACTGTCCAAATACTTTTTCAGTGTTTTCTTTTTATTGAAACCTTTCCTTCAATACATTTTAATACATAATATTTTAGCATGAAAAAAAAAAAACATGGAAAAAAAAAGTAATGGTGATACTACGGAGAATGGAACAAGGAATTACACACATTAGTGTATTTAATTAATTTCAATTCTGTTTTACAATTGAATGGACAATGATTATTGTCCCAAAGCAGCTTTACATAGAAAAATATGTTAGAAAATATGAATTTATATATTAGTGCCTAAATGTATAGTTATTTATGTCTGTACTTTTGAAATTCGCCAAAAGCTGGAACTAATTTCCTTGAGTGTCAACACTGTTTGCCAATAGATCTGATTCTGATAAGTTTATCCCTTGTAAGTTTATCCCTAATGAGCAAGTCAGTGTTGACAGTGAGAAGGAAAAACTTCCTGAGATGAAAAGAAGAGGAAACCAGATTCAAAATCTGGGTGGCACCAAATGTCCGAATGTGGTTTTTGTAGATTCCCAGTCAGCAAACAAATTTGGCCCAGATTTGGCATTCATCTGGCACAGCTGGCATTCATCCGGCACTGGCATACAGCATGTGGGCCAAACATGGCCAGGTTTGGCAGAGGTGGTATACCGATTTTAAGGCGGCTCACAAGACATGGGCCAGAGAAAAGCTGGTTGTGTGGGCCGAAGGTGGGCCAGAGAAAAATTGCTATGTGGGTTAATGCTTTTACTTTTTATACTTAAATAAATTTAAAAGATACTACTGTATTATATTGCCATTCCAAGATAATAATTATGGACACGGAAATGTTTGGGGGAATAGGAACTATAGGTGTTACACAGATGGATGAGGAGGGTATAAGGACTGTGTTTTTGTTTGGATACTTTCACAAAACTGCCTGTTTTTTTTTTTTTTTTTTTTTTGCTGATTAACCTGGTTTAGTTTTTGTTACTATTGATACACGTTCCGAGTAATATTTTAGCAAGTGTTTGTAATTGAAAGGTCTCCTTCATCCATCTACCCACACATCTATTTCTCTTCCACACTCCAGCCCAGGTGGTGGCGATAATGAACCAGTATTACGAGTAAAAAATAAGAAACACGAAGAAGTGCCCGTTGTGTGTACTGTTGGTTCTATTCAATAGGTGGCGATACTCGCGGATGTGATCGTGTTCGTAAAATGAAGAAGAAAACAACAACATCCGCTAGCATTTCGCTTTAGTTTACCGGTTAGCAGGAACATAGACGTCGCGTGTATCGGTGTGAGAAGTTTCTCAAAGATGCCAGTGGCAGTCATGCTGGGAGAACATTATGAGAAGCTTCTGGAGCAGTGTGAGACTCAGGAGCTGGAGGTAACACTGAGAGGAGAGAAGCCTGGTGTCCGGGTTCCTCTATGATTTTTCACTTACACAGAGCTTCAAATTCGCCTGTTCACATGAACCCCATGCTCATGAAGTGTGACTTCAGTGTCATTACAGCATCAGCCGGCCTTATAGTTAGTGGACCTCATATTTATACTATTATTTAGAAATATATACTTATGAACTTATTCTGGAGAACATCCTGGTCGAGCTATTTAACATAACAGATGTGATGGTATGGAAAGGAAAAGACAGATCTGACAGTGTTTGAATGAAGAATGAAGGCAGATCTCCTAATGCAGAGGAAAGAGAGCCATAATATAAAGCTTTTGAAAAGAAATCCTACATTTGGAGCAATTTTACATGCTTTAGACTTTTTCATTGTTATTTCTCTGGTCACACAGGGGTGTCAGGAATTAGGACTGGGATATACTGTAGAAGTATAGTCTGAATGCTACACAGGCATGAGCAATACAGGAAATAAAACACACCATGACCCCAGAAAAGCAAAGTAGTATTTATGGTTCAACATGTAAACTATCCTGAGCAGCAGTACACACATTTGTTAAATATTAATTTGCTCTATTAAAGTGATCAGTCTGTAGGAATGAACTGTTCCCGAATCTGATACAATCTGTAAACCTCTTGCAGTTAAAGGAATGTGATCGGTCTATAGGAAGGATGAGAGAAATCCACATGCTTCGACACACTATGAGGTGGAAATATTTGTTGGGATCTTTATCATAATACATATTCAATGTGATCAGTGAGATTTTTAGACAGGATTAACTGCATAGGAAATGATACTTGATTACGTCATATCAATCGTGTTTTCCAACTCAAATCAAATCAATTTTATTTGTCACATACACATACATACAGGGTACGACATGCAGTGAAATGCTTATTACGACGGTCCGGCATGAGGGAATAGGATGGGGAGAAAAATAATACAAAGAAAAAGAAGACCGATAAATAAAGTATAAAAACTATATAAAATGAAATATAAGAATATATAAAGATATATATGAGAGAAAAAACTGTCTTAATAGTTAAAAAATATAAGAAAAACATTCAAAATAGACACTAATAACAATCATTTTTTTCCCGTTTTTCCCGTTCAATCAAGGGTTTTCCGTTAATGTTAGCGTCCCAAATTTCCCAAATAAGCAATACATCTGTAGATTTTTAAATACATTTAACTGTAGTTTATATTCTGTGAATCCTGTACTGATCTTTTTGTTGGCAGGTAACGTTACAGTCACAATTCACAGGTCTGTTTTCATGATTCAATTCATTTATTTAGTTATTGTTCGAATATTTTCAACAAGATTTAAATGAAGAAACGTAAAACAACCAGAAACAGAATCAGAAACACTGCAAAAACATACAAAATAAACATTACTCTGAGCTTTAACGTTTGGATTTACGCTTTCTTATAAATTAACAAGCGCATTTATAAATCTTACCCGAAATTTGATTGAATACATGAAGTGTCTGAACAGGAGAACGAGATCAACTCCATAGCGTTGTCTGAGGCATCATGTTTACCAGAATTAGATCGGCCAAATTATCCCACTTTCATGGAAACATTGTAGATTACAGAAGCGTGGGGATGGTGGTGTTTAAAAGAGAATTCAAATCTCTGTTTTTATTCATTACAGAGTGCAACCGCAATGTATGTTAATGACGCATGTTTAAGTAAAGTTAGATGCATGTTTTTCGTTTATTCACGCTGAAACTGATCATTCGTCTGATTATAATGAGTTTACAGATTCTGACACCATGGCATGTTTTTATTGTTTTATAAATAATATTTTAAAAGTAGGTTTAGCCGTCCCTCATCTTTGTCCACAATTTTTATTGAAATGCATGATATCTGCTATTAACTGCTCCAGGCTCCAGGTGGCATTGCAACTCCACAAGTGTATTGCCAGCTGCTGTCTCTCTACCTGCTACACAATGATATGTGAGTGCTTGATCTTTATTATTATTATTATTATTATTATTATAACATTTTTAATTACTGTTTTTATTGCTTATTATTGCTATTTTTTATTTATATTTTTTTTTTACAATTTCACAGGAACAACGCCAGGTATCTTTGGAAGCGGATTCCACAAGCAATCAAAACGGTAACACATTTAGATATTTGTTCTAATGAGAGCCTCAGGTTGGCTATAATTAAAATAATAAAGGAAGGTAGCTAGCTGGTTATTTGTTTACACATTTATTTATGTATTTTAAATGTTCTCCAGTATAAGGCAGTCTTCAATCTGACTACTCATAACCACTCATAGCTCTGAGTCATATCCATTCTGTGATATGATTAAGAAGCTTACTGTGTTATGGGCTGTATTTCAATCTCTTAAAGTGCCTGTTCACAGTGCCATTCGACTTATTGATCCATCGACCGTCCCCTTAACCACAATATAATTAATATCACCCAGACACTTTTATAAAACACATCGATCATTAAGAAAAATAGAGGGAAATTCTGGCTTGTTGGAAAATGAAAAAGACATGAAATAACGTGAAATATTAGTAGATTTTTGTTTTACAAACATTTGTCTTATGCCAAGTGGTATTCCCTCTGGTCCACATTGGAAATGAGCTGAAATAAAGTCATTTCAGAGGCTTGCGCAATATGTAGTAATTCTGAATTGCAGAATGGTGCAAATCAGTAATATTATTTTTAAACAAACTTACTTCGAATAACACAATTTTATTTTTGCATTTTTATTTGCACAGGCAACCCCAGAACTGGCCGCTATTTGGACAGTAGGACAGTGTATTTGGCAGAGAGATTTCCCAGGCATCTACAGTGCAATTGCTGCCCATCAGTGGTCTGAACCGGTTCTCCCTGTAATGGAGTCTCTAAGAGGTACTTTTTTAAAAGCTATGTGTATGTATAACTGTGCACTTGGAGTATGTTGATTATGAGGTCTTTGACACCATACACCAAATACTAATAAGTGATCTATAGAAGGTGATGTGATTTGTTTTGTCTTGATTTGTCTTTGCTGCTCATGAATGCTCTTTTGTTCTGAGAGGCTGTAGACGTTATTTAACAACGTTAACAACAAATATCAGAAAGGGAATAGCATCTTCTTCTTCTTCTTTCGGCTGCTCCCATTAGGGGTCGCCACAGCGGATCATCCGTCTCCATACCACCCTGTACTCTACATCTGCCTCTTTCACACCAACTACCTGCATGTCTTCCCTCACCACATCCATGAACCTCCTCCTTGGCCTTCCTCTTTTCCTCCTTCCTGGTGGCTCCATCCTCAGCATTCTTAGAAAGGGAATAGCATGATCAACGTTATTTAACAAGAAATGTGATGTCAGAGCGTTCTATTGAAAATATGAACCAGAAAAAAAAAGTTGATTTAAATTGCCATTTATTTTCAACAACATGTTTCATGATGATATACACTTCCTGTGTTAAGTCGGTCAAGTGCTCTGTTTTTACACAAGGTCAATTTACACATAATGGCTTAGAGATTTATTTCAACTCTCATTTACTATATATGAATTTCATTGGTTAAGTTTTCACTTTGTCAGTATTTCATGGTGTTGCCATTCCTCCTGACAGGTCTGGTGTAACTGAGTTTGGTTTGTGTGTCTCGTTGCTCAAATACACCTTTTCATTTTAGTTCACAAGGATTCAGGTCAAGGCTTTACTAATGTTTTTTTTTTTTTACTTTGGAGACTTGCTTAAGAAGTCCCTGGCTATCTTCAAGCGACAGGTGAAGACCTTCCTCTTCCTGAAACACTTAACAAAACAAACTTGGAAAGTGTTAGTTTAAAAATCTGGCTGATTTATATTAAGTTCCAGTGTAGATTTTTTCATTGATAGACACTCGAAGAACTTTTGTACGTTGCTCTGGAAAAGGGTGTCTGCTAAATGCCGTAAATGTAAAAGTAAATCCCTGTGCTGCTGGAGGAACCAGTTCAGAGCAAGATTTAATATGTCTCAATGTCCTGTAATTTTTCTTTAGAATTTCTAGATAATCCTCATTCCTCATGATGCCTTGACATAATATGTGAGTGCTTTCCCAGTGTTTTTCAGTAAAAAAACCCCACGTTGTCCCGCTTCACAGTTGAGGGAGTGTTTTCGCCGATTCTCGAATCACCGAAATTAACAAATTAATTTGATAATTAATGAGTTTGTCGATTTCATTGCGCTCTTGAATTACCTCTGTGTGACCACTTTTCAGGCTGTAGTGATGTAGGACATTCTTGATGGTGGATGTAATTGATGCCTTCAGCACTTTGAATTGTTCCTCTGTTGTCTTTTTTCAGTTGCACTTTTCAGGCAAAGTTCAATGTTCATAAAATTAATATATGACCTGTGTCATGTACACATTACACATATACCCTTATTATTATTATTATTATTATTATTATTATTATTATTATTATTATTATTATTATTATTATTA
>JAAIIK010000145.1:314823-327069 GCA_014706435.1 Silurus glanis
TATTATTATTATTATTATTATTATTATTATTATTATTATTATTATTAATGACCTGCAGCAAGTTCAGGAATGCTACAGACCAGACTGTAAATAAAAAAATTAAAATGCTGCATTTGGCTAGACATTTGTCTATAACTCCTTATTCTTGACATCTGACCAGAATTTATTTGGAAACATTGAACAGACTCCTCTAAGTTCAACAAGAGTTCAGCAAATGATGTATGATCAACACGGCAGCACACATCACCAGCAGTAAACAAAGAAGCAGATCTTATCTTTAAATGACTTATTGAGTATATACAAGTATTTGTTTTTGATCAATCAACGTGCTGCCGATATTTTTTTTGGCTTAATCTACAACGCTGACTGTACAGTCCAGCACATCACTCATGTCAGTTAGTTGATAACAAAAGAAAAGGTAAAGGCATTCATGTTTTTCCACTTTGTAGCTGAAATGCACAGAGGATCCATCTTGTATTGTGAAGCAGCTCTGATCTGAACACTGTTTCATTTTCATCTAAATTTGTAAATGTTTGATGAGTGAAGACATTCACTGCTTTATCGGTTAGACAGCACAGACAGAGGGAATGTTCAGGCATCAGAGAAAGTTTTTTTTTTATTCTTTGTGTGTTGGATCACTGAATGGCTTAAGAAAACCTTCTTCTTTTGGCTGCTCCCATTAGGGGTCGCCACAGCGGATAATCCGTCTCCACACTACTCTGTCCTCTACATCTGCCTCTTTTTTTCTTTATTCGTGATCCGCATATTTGATTTGGCACATGTTTAGGCTGGATGCCCTTCCTAATGCAACCCTCCTCATTTATTAGGGCTCTGCTTGGGACCGGCACTAAGAGTGCACTGGCTTGTGCAACCCTGATGGCTGGGTTTGCTAAAAGAAACCTATATTATGATTATACAACACAATTCCAAACCGTCATCCCTCATCTCAAGTATACATTACATTGTTTACAGGTTTTTTTTAACAATCACGTATTCAGGTTCTGCACATAAACTTTATATTATAAAATAAGTATTTGCGCTAAACTGAAATTCCATATGCCAGACTACAGTGGTAGTGTACATCATTCTCTCATGCTGAAAGAAATCCATAACCCTAACCCATTCCACCTCACACTGGTAATGCACAGACAATGAATTTGTGTGATGGAACAAAATAATTTAAGTTAAATGTAATAATATTTATTTAATAATAATATATATTTATTTAATAATAATATATATTTATATTGCAGATTTTAACATTGCTACAAAGTTAGTTTATAGAAATCCCGTTTTTACAATGAACAAACCAGAGGTAAAAACTCTGACATATCAAGATGAGAAGGAGGCATTGAGAGCTGTACCACATCACCATATTTGGCAACAACCAAATAGCAGAATGAAGCACCCCAGCAGGGTTGAGAGAAGGAATGACTTGGTGTGAAACTATTGTGTCATATGTCTTGTGGTAAACTCTAGAGACTGTTGTGTATAAAAATCTAAGCAGATCAACAACTTCTGACATATGCAAACCGGCCCTTTTTGTACCAACAACATGCCACACTCACAGGCACAGAGATCATGTTTTTCCCTTTCTGATATTTGATTAACTGAAGCTCTTAACAGGTATCTAAATGATTTTGGGCATAGTTGATGCCACATACGTGGCTGATTAGGTTACTAGGTTAAAGTGCAATGTACTGTTCCTAATAAAGTGGAGATTAAGAGTATATTATTATTCTGTCTAAGTAAGAATTTTTGATCGCAAATAAAGTGTTCACCTCATCAACATCTATTGCAATCAGCACTTTGTTTGTGGTTTATCAAAGCTTATCAAATTAGCTTCAAAGTAAATTAAAAGGGTTTTTCATATCCAATTTCCTGCTGTCTGGTACTGATTTTCAGTGCATTCTTCAGCAATCACAACATCCCGAAATAACCGTGACTGTTTGATGAAAGTTTAGCCAATTGTAAGTTCAAAGCTTGTATACAGGTCTGGGTGTGTTGCTGAGTCATGTTATGCAAAGTGTCCTAAACAGAACAGTTTAGAGCAGCAGATGGTGGTGTAAACCCACTTCGAGGCTTGGGGACATGTGCTTTGCAGCTCCTTCGTTTGGGATTTGTTATGTTTTTCTGTGCTTGTGCTAAACTTAGGGATTTTTTTTGCGGATATCTGTTATCCATCTGTGATGTCAAGTTTTATGCCTGCAACTGTTTAAAACTGTTCAGGTCTTGCTCTTAACAAAGTTCAGTACTTCGGCACTTAAAGTTATTTCACAACTATACGAGTTGAATGGAGACCCTTGTGCAGCATTTTAAAGTGTGTGAGGTTATTTCTCATTTCAAAACTCAGTCCTGCAGTTTCTTGCTATTGTTAGGTAGGTTTTCTGCAAGACCAGGTTTTCTGATAAATTATGTAGATAGCCACTTGGGTGTCTACATAATTGCTTGTGTACAGCATGTGTGTTTACTAAGGGGAAATTATTACATGTTTTGGAACAAGAGCACAACATTTCTCTGAATATTAGTTCTGTGCTAAGTGGAGGAATCACTTACACACACTATTCACTTGATCCTCATGTGCGTGCATGTGATTCACCCAGACTATGGCAAGAAGTTAAAAATAGTGCTTTGCCCAAGTAGCAGTGTGTTCCCTATATATTTCTGTTGATGTTAAAATGTGTGTTTGTTTCTGAACTGATTGAACATTGGTCAGTTTGACATAATGTGACGATGAGGATGTTTGTGACATGTATACCGTTTAGTGACATTCACACTTTTTTTCACAATTATTTTTATAGTGGAGATATAAACTATTATAAAACTAGTCAATACATTTTTCCACTGCTTTAAAGTCAACAAAAGATGGTAACAAAAAAAGCTTTTGGTCACTAATTAATGTTTATTGTTTTTCTATTTAAATGTAAGATCTGCCTTCTTTTTTATTGCCAGTGGTACAAATGCAACAAAAATCATTTGAACAAAAGTAAACATTTTAAAGAGTTATTTGTAATGGCTATTATTATAAACATTTGACAGGCTTGAGTCCAAGGCTCAACAGATGGTCCTTGTTCATCACTGCACAAATATTTATTCTTTAGAAATTTGTCACATTTGTCCCTGGAAGGGCTAATGTTGTGTCCCTGACTTTTGGAGCCATGTGACCTGTGGAGGCTGATGGGAGGTTGGGGGGTGTTATTTCTCCAAAAAGAGACTTAAAAACAAACCGTCTGCCCTAATTGGTTGGTGGGATTGAGCGTCACAGGCAACAAGACGATGGTATAAAACCGTTGGCCTCTGCGCTTCAACAGAACTGACAGCTGATGGGACATACCTCTGTTGTGTTGCTATAATTACGACAGACATCGCACCCAGCATTAGACACCAGCGGTAGTTAAAATGGAAATCCAGCGTACTGGCTCCCTGATGGGGTCACCGAACTCCATGGATAGTCTGGAAAAACAACTTAGTTGTCCAATCTGTCTTGATATGTTCACCAAGCCAGTAGTGATCCTTCCCTGTCAACATAACCTGTGTCGTGGATGTGCTAGCGATCTTTACGACTCGCGAAACCCGTACAGATTTTCAGGCGGGGTGTTCAGGTGTCCAACATGTCGTTTCGAGGTGGTTCTTGATCGTCATGGTGTACATGGACTTCAAAGGAATCTTCTAGTCGAGAACATTATCGATCTTTACAAACAGCAGCAAGAAGGTAGTGGAAACACCACAGCACCTGTAAAGGCTAAAGTCTCCACTGAACCATTATGTGAGGAGCACCAGGATGAAAAGATCAACATCTACTGTGTGACCCACCAGACTCCCACTTGCTCGATGTGTAAAGTGTTTGGACAGCACAAGGACTGTGAAGTTTCCCCAATTGCTAGTGTTTACCAGGCTCAAAAGGCCGAGATGAGCAATGCCATCGATACCCTGGTTGCAGGAAATGGGCGGCTGCAGGCCCTGCTAAAACAGATGGAGGAAGCTTGCAAAGCTGTTCAGGACAATGCTCAGCATGCTAAGCAAAGGCTAGGGGAGCGATTTGATGGGCTATATGTAGCTCTAGAAGAACGAAAGAACACTCTCTTGGAGCATATCAGCAAAGAGCAGGAAGAGAAATTGGCATCCTTAAGAAAGCTAGCTAGACATTATGGAGACCGTCTTCAAGCAGGCACGGATCTCACTGACACAGCAGTCCAAGCCCTTGAACAAAGCAGCGCTGCAGAGTTCCTGCAGTCCTCTAGGAGTCTTATTGCACAGACAAAGGATACAGCCAAGAGTTCCCTGGCTGAAGAAAGACCTGAACCTGGTTTTGAAAGGATGGACCATTTTACTCTTTTTACCGACCATATTGAAGCATTGTTGTCCAAGATGGACTTTGGGGCAGACAATACTGGAGAAAGTGAAGAGGGAGAGGAAGAAGAAGAGGAGTGATCTAGATACTTTATGGTTGAAGTGTTGGAGTCTGAAAGTAAAAGTGAAGGACCGCATCAAAGATGTTCCCAAATAATGTATTTGAACATATTTTAGAAGGTTTTAACAGGTGTGCTAAAACTACACTATGAGTAGGAATATGATTAAGTGCCATTTTATACTTTTATAATGAGAGTTTATATTTGTGTCTCTATGAGAATCATATTTTGAGAGTATACTCTGTATTCTGAAATAATGGAAATCATTATATTGTTAATTTAATATACAATAAAATAACACTGTAAAGGTTGTTGTATAAGTGTATATGACTGTATGCCATTGTTTGATTTCTTTGGCTATTATGCTGCATTAGAGTGAAATCTTTAATAAAACATTCATCTGAGATCTAGATGCATTTTCATTTATGTGTAAGAAGTGTATTGATAAAGAAAGCTTAGTTCTTTTCTCTCTCTTAAAAATCACTTTTGTTTGAGCTTGGTTTACATAGGACAGACAGCATGGCCTATTTTTAGGAGGCTTTGGAGTAGTATGTCAGTGTAGGACAGATGAACCAGCTCCTATTTCTGCCCTCTGATTCTCGAGTAACTTATACACCAAGTTAAAAAAGGATCATAAGCAACCAGATTTTTTTAATCATGTTTTATTAACACTTTGTTACTTGAGTTGAAAAACTCACCAAGCAGCAATGAACACTGAGTTGACCTGGGAGACAACGAAAAGCTGCACCAAGAAACTCAAATTGAGCTTGTGTGAGTCATATAGGTTATACATGTACATGTGTATTATGTGACATATATATTTCTGTACACATATACAGTGCAACCTCGATACTCATGGGGGTTGCGTTCTGTGACCCTCACGAGTAACAAAAAAAAAATGGTGAGGTTTTGACTCTCCTTTGATGGTTCCTTTTTCAAAGGGAATTGTACATGTACTATAGTGTAAACTCAACAAAAATTGTGAATTACTTGTAATGTTTTATTTACTACTTTAAATGAATAACACAATAATAAAATAGTTTTTCAAACATTTTTGTCATTTACTGGTACAAACTCGAGGTTCCACTGAATATAAAACACAAGTAGACTTGCACTGCGCAGAACATTTTTTGAAAAGTGCGATACTGGTTAATGAGTCTGTTTGAGATCATCAAGCACATCACACCTTGCACACCATTAAGGTCATCTGGATTTGTGTTTTATCCCCAACCAGAGTCTACCCGCAGGAGGGCATATGGCCTTGTAGCCCAAGCATACACCTCAATCAGTGCAGAGGACTTTGCCTCCTTTGTGGGATATTCTGTGGAAGAAGCTGTAAAGGGTAAGATATTATTCATAATCAAACAGCACATTCATTTAGAAGCGCATTACAAATGTGCCATTATGTAAGTGCAGAAAATGTTAAATGTTTACTATATTTTATAAAATAAGATATTTAAAACTCGTTCATGAATTGTACTAATTATACATGATCTAAAAATATAAAACCACAATTCCAAAAAAAAGTTGACACACTGTGTAAAATGTAAATGAAACCAGAATTCAATGATTTGCAAATCAAATAAAACAATATTTTATTTACAATAGAACAGAGAAAACATATCAAATGTTGAAACTGAGGAATTTGAGGGTCCTGGGTCTTCTTTGTTGTATTATTCATGCTTTTTTGTTGTATTATTCATGGTAAATGGTTTCACTTGTCCCTTGCACATAAAGATTTTCTCCAGATTCAATTAATCTTTGGATTATATTTTATATTATAGATGAGGTATTCAAAGTCTTTGCAATTTTATGTCGAGGAGCAGTATTCTAAAATTGTTCCAAGACACAGTTTTTCGCTTACTCTTTATATTTTACCTGATATATACTACCTGATATTATTTTACCTGATCGTGTTACTGACCTGTTGCCAATTAACCCAATTAATTCGAAAATGTTTCTCCAGTTGTTCAGTCACACTTATTTTTCCAGGCTTTTGTTACCCCGTTCCAACTTATTTTTTAGATGAGTTGCTTTATTTTTCTTTCAAATGGTACATTTCCTCAGCTTAAACATTTGTTCTATTTGTTCAGTTTTTTTATGTTCTTTTCTGAATAAAATATTTGATAATGATATTTGGAAATCATAATGTATTATTAATTTTTTATTTAATTTTACCCAGCATCTGACTTTAATTACACTCACCCTATTAGTCATCAGGAAGAAAAACAGATAGCAGAATTCTTGATCCCCATTTTTTGGATTTATGTTTTTCAGATTCCCAACCCACACTTTTTTTTTTTTTTTTTTTTTTTTTTTTTTACATTTCTTTTTATTGTATGGATCCAACAGTAATTTTCCATTATGTTCTTGTTTAAGACATTCTTGGTCTTGGATGTCCTGTGTTTTGTTTCTTGCATGACACTGATCACAAATGACAAATCTTCAATTTATGGCACAGTGCTGTTTCATGTGGCTGTTGTTGGAACCCATGAAATTCAAGCCTGCAACAGTAGAACATTGAATACCGAATTTTGTAAAGGATTCAGACTCTTTTCCCTCATTTGGTTATTGCCATACTCTAAAACAAATATCTTATTAATTAGAGAAAAGCATATGTAATTATGAAAGAACGTAAATGGATTTCCACAGCCTAAATATATTTTTACGCTCTTTCTAGCAGCTGTAGATACAGGAAAACTGAGAATGCCTCATTAGCTGCTTTGATGTAGCTAATTATTGTCCATCAACATGATCAGTATGGGATCTGCTGTGATTTAATTTTCAACATGTAAATCGAGCACATATCAATTTGCTGTTGTGTTATGGTGTGACATCCTTTTACAACTTGCCATAATTAAAAAAAGGCAACATTTGCATGTTTGAAACAAATCTTGTTTGTTCTGTGTCAAAAGGCGTTATCAGTCATGGGTGGCAGGCGGATCCTAACGCCCGGATGATAATACCACAGAAACCAGGTGGGGGCACTGTTTCTTTTTGTTTTAAGAAAGTTTTTTTCCTTTTTTCCCCTCATGTAGGTCTGAATCATCTGTATGTAATGTTCCAGTTATACTCCCCCTCCTACGTAGAAAAACAAACTGTTGGTTGTCCATGGTAACCACATAAAGTATTGCCCACACACTTTACCCTTTTATTCTCTGGTCTCTGGTTTAATTGTATTCATGACTCTGCTGTTTCGTGCATATTTAACAAGGTTAGTTTAACACACAGTTCAGCTGTATGTGTTTAATTCCATTATGTTCACAGGTTTCTATGTGGTCAGAGGTGATTGAGAATGTGGAGGTTTAATGAAACGTATTATCTCATGTCAGGCTCATGCTCCCTTCTTTGCTGTTCTTTCTCTTCAGATCCACCCCCGGTTTCATTGGTTCCAAACGAGCAGCAGCTGGCCAGACTCACTGACTACGTGGCCTTCCTTGAGAACTGATCCCCCCCTACTCTTACCCCCACCCTCTTTTAATCTTCACAGCTAAACTTTGTAATTTCGAAGGTCTTAAGAATGTTCTTCCTGTTTTTGACTGAGTGACATGCAGGACTTTCCCAGATGCTAGTCACACTATGCATGTGTTGCTTGATTTGGATTTAATTTAGCAGTGGTTTAACTTTATTTAGTTTGCGCTCCTTTTTTTTTTTTTTTTTTCTTTTCTCATTCATTTGCACAGAACAATTCCTTTGTTCTACACGTCACGATGGTTTCCATGTTTTATGGTGAAGAATTTCTTCTTAAAGCTCAGGCTATGATGCCCGGGCGAAAAAATTAATAAATGTTGTACTCGTTTCTGAAGGTACAATATAAAAGTATAACGAGAGTGCACATTTGGCAAAATCAAACCATGCGCGTGTTAGGTGTCATACATACGCTGACATTTGTGCACTAGGAATAAACCCAGTAGTGTTCAGTGCTGCATGTATTGAAATAAGGTTTAATCGGCCAGAATTCACTCAAGAAATAAAGACCATATCCAAACTTTCTTTAGGGAAGTTCTTTTTTACCGGTTTTCATGTCTGAGATTATCAGAGTTCTTGTTTGTCTGTTGAAGTTTTTTTTTCCAACCGGAATAAGCACAGGAAAAGGACTAAATAAAAATGAAACATTGACACTCTAGAAATGCCATTTTACATATCAGGATGTTGGTTTTTATCTTCTGTATTTATTTTCTGAAGGGGGCTCGTGTGGCTTGGACATAACAAAAACATCTGGCGTTGACAAGCAAATCTGTCTTCTAGCTTGCAAAATATAGATGTGTTTCCATGTGATAAAGGCATTAAGATTACTAGAATTTTATATATGGACTTTTTGCAGGTTCAGCAGAAGCATTGGATGTTACACACATATCTGTTTTCAATGATGAGTTCATCAGTTCATGAAGTAATGTACAGTACACATTTACAAAATCTTGCAGTTGAACTACTCTGTTTTCCCATGCACTCCTGGAACATGTTCACTATGTCATACACGATTGCCTGTGCTATAGTTTATTATGCTATAGTAAACCTAGAGACCGCGCTACAGAGTTTGCAACCTTAGAAACACTCTTAATGGTTAACAGTAAAAGAGATTTCAGCATTGCATTAAACGTCTTTATGAATTAGTGGCCTTCAGTGTTTGAGAAAATACGCTTTGGATGCCAATTTACTGTACTGCAAGTCATAAAATGATCAAAGAAGTGTGCAGCTGACAAGGACTTTGAACTCCGAAGATGTCATGGGGTCATAGACAGCTGAAGCATCTGGTACACGTGTGTGTGTGCGTGTGTGTGTGTGTGTAAAGGATGTTCTGCCACAGGATTTTATTTAAAAAGTTTGTCCAATATGGTCTTGGTTATTGTAGACAAAAGTATATGCATCACCCTTTGAATTTTATCTGTTGCAAGATGTTCATTATTTAAAAAAAAAAAAAAAAAAAAAAAAAAAAAAAAAGCTAAATTAAAATTAGCGAATTACTAGTTTAGGTTATAATTGTTGTTCAAAAGTCAATTACTGTTTAAAAAAAAGAAAGAATTGAGTGTCACCCAGATGAGGATGGGCATCCTTTTGTGTCTGGTTTCAATCAAGGTTTCCTCTTTCCACAGTATCTTCTCTGGGAGTTTTTGCCATGATCGCCTCTAAGTTGCTGAATAGGGAAGAAATTGTAGTGATAAATGTATTCTTTTTAAATGTATGTCAAGCTGTTTATGTAACTAAACTAAACAAATAAAAATGGATTCCTTTATTATTGCATCAGTATAAATGCATTCTATATATTTCACATTGCTTTGTAATGGTTCATTCTAGGAGCTGCCAGAATAATTGTTCCAAAGTACAGTTATGCCAATATATAAGATGTAACAATGTCTCAAGGAAGTCTTAACTTTATTCACTTTATTTTTTCATTTTCTGTCTGTGTCCTACAAAGGAGTAGTAGTGAGAGTTTTAATGTAGTTAAAATTGTGTTACATCAGTATTTTCTGCCTCAGTTTCTAAGATCATAACAGTTTTATAATTTTCGGTCAAAGTGCTGACGATGCAGGTTGCTTGTATATACAAAGAAGCATTAATATCCGATTTTTTCAGAATGAATGAGTAAACTCTCCCTTTACTGCATCATACAGGAAAATGTTTCCATGTGGAAAGATGAGTCACGGGCAGAAGCTGGAACTAAGTAATGAGCAGAAACAGAGTTTGAATGATTTTGGGTATGGACAGAGTTAATCATTACATTTAGTTCCCCTCTCATGCCTGTTTTAATAGCCATAAGTATTTTAAATGAATTAATTTAGTGTCTTTATCTCCCAAACTTTATATGTTACAAAAGTATAAATCTGTAGGTGCCTGGCTTTACATATGTGTAATCACATCCAGATGATTCCAGCTGTGTAGCTTGATGTTATTCAGTGTGTAGGCTATTCTCTGCACTATACTACTCTCTGTGCTATACTAGGGAAATGTTTGCTATTGAAATGCTCTGGAAAAGAAACAGTTGCGCTCTACATGATTTTGGGCCATCTCGCTTTTAAAGTAAATACAATAAAACATTCAGATAAACAGTAGTGAAGGCATCTGCCTTATATGGAGAGTTATTCTAACATCCTTTATTCTTACATCCTTCCTAATAATAATAATCAAACTAATATTTACATGAAACCATGAAACACTAATTTCTGTTCATTAATTATTGAGTATATTGAGTTGAACTTTCTTATACTTAATATTAATTTAGACTAAGGCTGGCAAAATTAACGTGTTAATGCAATGTAAATTTATTTGAACGGCTTTAATTTTATTAACGCGATTAATGCAGCACCCATTTCTGTTTGACCATTTTTTAATCATTTTATTTATAGATATAAAAGAGGCTAAATTAAACCTTAAAATTTTTAAATGCAACCCACATCTATTCACGGCGTCCTTTCTGTACTTTTTCATTTTTAATCACTAAACATTTGTTTTACTGATGTGGCAAGTCTCAAATCAAGCACCTAATCAATATTTGTCCGTACCCACGTTTATTAGAGTATTAAAAACTTGAAAATAATTAATTTAAGTTACATTTGAAACCAGAGGTGGCAAAAGTACACACATCCTTCAATCAAGTAGAAGTACAGATACTCATGTTTTAAAATACTCTGGTAAAAGGTGGAGTCCTTACTACACATTTTTACTCAAGAAAAATAATGAAGTTTGGGCTCTGAATTGTACTTAAGTAAAAAAGGGTTTTAGCCATTACTACTGTTCCCTTTTTAGTGTCACACTGGTAACTGTACGGTGGCCGAGAAGTGCAAAACACATTAACAAATCCGAAAACAAATGAACAAATCTGAAAGCAAAATAACAAATGCAAAAACAAATGAACAAATCCGAAAACACAACGACAATTCAGACAAACCGGAAAAGGTAGGTATAGTTTGTGAATGGAACACTTACCGATCATTGGCTGAGACACTTGTCATTCAGACTAGACTACTAGAGCACAGCAAAATGTCTAAAGCGCAAGACAGATTTCATTATTAAAGAAAGGAACATACCACACAACAAAACCTGATCAGGAATGTCTCTGTTATCAGTCATGTTTACATCACTGACTCCCTCTGTCTTATCCACGTTAACCCCAGACTTCTTGTAGTCTTTTGCACGTTCATTGTTAACTTCGTAAAACTTCTGTAGCCCACATATGTGGTGAGTGAAAGCCAAGCAATTATACACCAGTGGGAGATTTAAAAAGCCATGAAATGACAAGAAAAAGGTTGACGGGCTGAAAACGGTGCACAGTGAGAAGAAATATTGATCATGTCACCAAATAGATTAAAACTAAAGTAATGAGTCTGGGTTGATAATGTAACTCAGGACGATTGTGTGATTAATCACGATTAAATTTTTTTTAAATCAATTTTCCTGTAACCTGTAGTCCTGGATCAGTGTTGCAGACTGTTAACATCAAGTACAGTCCAAATTCATCCTCAAAGCTCCTGTGTTGCAAAGAGAATCCCATCCGGAGTACACTGTACAGAGTGATTAGGGTGCAGTTGAGGACTGCGGAAAGACTCGCAATGACAGCATAACTAAAAGGGAGATCCAGAAGGTAACACAGACATCACACAGTTCAAACCTGAGTAAACGTGTGCGAGTAGGTGACGACAGCATACAATTATTCCAGTTCACACTTTATATCCATGATCCCTCTAGATCTGCTCTTTTACCTAAAACGATAAAAGGCCTAAATAAATAAACGTTTTAACACTGAGACTGTGACTGAGTCCTGAACATTCATTGGAAGGCTGTTCCATAACTGTAGGGCTTTGTAAGAGAAAGCTTTTCCCCTGCTGTAGTCTTCATTATT
>JAAIIK010000145.1:346005-362977 GCA_014706435.1 Silurus glanis
TATATATATATATATATATATATATATATATATATATATATATAAAATGCCCAAACCTTTCAGCTTTTGTTCCTTATCTTCCTTCTGTCCCTGATCATCATGTTTATTATTGTTCCTACAGTAAGATTTTGTAAAAAAGTAGAATATAAGGATTGTGCAGTACAAGTAAAATGTTAATAATTCTAACATTCTGAATCTTATGGGCATAAATCACTATTTCTCTTAGGAATAATGTCAGAAGGCTTACTTGTAAGTGCTTGCTTGGTCACTTTGGTACGACTGGCAGTGCTTTGACATTTCAGCAGACATGTAGAAGGCATTCTTCACTGTGTTGTGTGTTTCAAAATGTAAAATTAAAAACATGACTACTCATTAACTCACAATTTTGTAAAAGAGTTATACTTACAACTAAGGTACTTGGGCAGTAGTTGGGCAAACCTCTGAAGCTGATCATTGTAGAAACCTTGAGGTCCATCTATACTCTTGTAAAATACATCTGAAGGTTCACTAGCAACCTGGGCCAGGATACGAGCATCTCTGGCACTGATCTGCTTACCTATTCCTATCACCACAATAAAATAACCTTTACATTTCACATCAATGGCTGCCTTAAGCAGTTTTTCTTCATTCTCTGCCACTGGTCCAGTCACAAGGAGAACGAGCACCTTCAGTTGGCGTGGATATGGTGCTTTCTCAAACACATTCTCTACTGTACTCTCTAGTGCAGCTGCCAGAGCACGACCCCCTTCTAGTTGTTGCACCTTGTGCAGTAAGAAGCTCTGGATATCATGAACTGACTTGTGGTCTGTCAGGCCAAATGCCATGCGAATAGGTATCTTGCTATCATTGTACAAATACTCATATGGGGAATGCTGAACCAGTGCTACTCTAGCATGATTGGCACTTGTGGCTGGTTCTGCTGAGATCTCCAGGTGATTCACCATGTCAGCAATATATCGTTTCATTTCTGTAAAGACAGTCAGCCAAGTGCTTTCAGAGCTGTCAATGATGAAAGCCATATCAACATCTAAGTCTGTGGTTGAGGCCCTTCTTCCCCTACTTCCTGCGGAAGGCCTATAATCACATTGCTGATTAGGAGTACATATATCTGCAGAAAAAAAAAACATTTCAGTGACACCACTGTTCATTAAATGTTGGTATATGTTTTTAGGTTACTGTACATAAGCCATGCATTTAAAGGTGGATGCTTTTTAGGTTAAAATGCACTGCATGTGATAAAGCTTTACCTAGGCAGATGTGGCACTCATGTATCTCCTTAATAATTGTGTTGATATTTGCTGAAGAGGGCAGGTCTTTGAAATATGCTAAAATTGTGTTATTTACCTGAAAGATAAACCAATATAAGAAAGATTTGAAAAGAATTGGAGTGCATTTAACAAGCAAGCTTAATAATGTCTTTGTGTATAATTTGTCTTAGGACAGATTTATTTGCATTTTCCCAAGAGTTTTTGGTGCTGACCCCACCTGCAGGAATTTCTGTGTCGGACGAGGCATGAGGAAGACACTAGTGATTCCAGCATCGTAGAGTCGCAAAGCAGCATTTGTGAACTCTGTTGTAAAATCCACAGGTTCGTTCACAAAGAATACAGCTAACTTGCGCACCAAGAAGCCACTGCGCACCCTCTTAAAGGTGTTTTGGGCCAAAAAGTTCATAGCTGATTCCAGGTTGCGCTTTTTATTTGTTCTCAGAGACTGCAAGCCTTGCACTCGTTCCAACAACATGCGTTTCCTAATGGCATCAGAAAAGCGTATGTCAGTGGTGATTTCACTGTTGTAGAGTGTTAGGGCTACTCGAGCTCCACGTGGACAGTTGCTCTCAGTGATGGTAATGCCATTCACGAGACTGTGTGTGATGTTTTTCATGACATCGAAATTAGCCCTTGATACCCCAGTCGATGTATCCAAGGCAAAGGCCAGCTCAGTGGGATACAGGGGACATTCCAGAGCTCCTGAAGAACAGAGAGTTTCATGGTTTGAGAATTGTCAACCTATAAAACTTGTACGCCAGTATAGAACGCCAGTTCTTGTTATGTGTTTAATTAAAGGGCTGGTTCACTTACCATAACAGCATGCTACAAGAGAAAAAAAAAAGTCAGGTTAATTTTTTTTTTACAACAAGAAACACTCTTTGAATGTAATACTACTACTATATTATATACATACGACAGTTATCTCTGATTTTCTTGACCAAGGCACAAGCCTGCAAAAAAACAACGGATGTAGTAGTTTAGCAAAGAATTCCCATGTTTTTTTCCACTATCAAAAAGTTCAATTAAAATAAGGACATATTCTTACTGATTCAGCTGGTCCTCTGGGTCCCTTTTGGCCCTGTGTGAACAAAAACATTATTTTCCAAGATAATTCTTTATCTGTTTTAGGGCTGTTTAATCTGAACCAGCACTGGTCACATTCCAAAACATTTTCCTTCTCCCTCTTTGCGTACTGATCGCAAATTCATAGTTTGTAATTTGCTCCAATACAATTCAACATTCATTAAAAAACATCCTGATTAGTCACTATGAATTGACTTGCTTACTGATAATAAAATCCATTAATTTAAAGAAGAATACTTACATAAGGTCCTGGATAGCCAACCTCTCCCTTCGGTCCAGGATCACCAGCACCTCCTGCAATACCCTAGAAAATAAAGTGCACAATCCATTACTTATACTATATAGAATGGATATAAAAAAATATTAAATAAGCAGTAGTTGTAGAGCTCACTCTCTGGCCACTGTTTCCTTTGGGTCCTGGTCCGCCACTGGTTCCAGGATCACCAGATGCCCCCTGTGAACAAAGAAAAAAACCCACTAGTTTATAACCTTTGTGCAATTTTAGAGAAATTTAAGCAACCAGGGAAAAACACTTATAGCTTTGTTGTGATGACCAGATCTTACCTTTGGACCTGGATATCCAGGGAAGCCCGGATCACCCTGTAAAAGCATATCATTAACTTTTTAATAATTAATGGTGTTTCATGTATTACATATGATTTACTCTATTTAATATAATTATAGACAGGTATACAAACACAAAAATGTATTTCTTTAACGGTTTATTGCCCCTCTAAATTCTAGCATTTCTTACAAAAAACATCATATATTAAATTAGCTGGGTGCTGACAATCATGCATAAGCATGTAATTATGTCTTACAGACCTTTCTTCCATTAGGACCAGGTTTTCCAAAGCCATCTCGCCCATCTTCTCCCTAGTAAAATGACATTTAATTTGAGCTACTTTGATATGAGGCATGTCAATAAAGACATGAAGTAACATCATGGAACATACAAATGTTCCACTTATACAGTGTTACTTACTGTAACATATTCCACCATTCTCATTTTAATAAAATATACATGACTAATTTAATGTTTGCTATCACATGTTTAAATGTCTGAACATGGTTTTACAGACTTACAGGTTCTCCTCGAGGTCCAAGTGGTCCTATAGAACCCTTAGGTCCTGGTTCTCCAGGTTCACCCTACAAACAAGTTAGAGAGACTACTCACCCAAAAAAAACTATACAGTGAATGCTTTGGGGTAAGTTTTGGGATCCACAGGATGAAATCATTAGGTAATTTATTAGATTAGAATCATTCATAGATGAAATATCAGTACATTTTCCATCTGCAGCTATGTGACATACCTTCCGACCAACAACGCCTCGTCTCCCCTTTTCCCCAGATGGTCCTTGAGGTCCTCCTGGGCCCTAAAAACATACATCCCTGTTACAATTGCAGGTTTTCATGGTGTAAAAAAAAAAAAAATCCCTAGGTAATTCATGTTATTAATTTTTCATCACCTTTAATGTAAAACAGCAATCAACAGAATTCAAGTGGACATCAAACATAAATGTTTGTTAAAACCTGCTAATCATAGTGCTTTACCCATGTATATAATTAAAACCTAAATTAAATATAAAAATTGGTGAATCTTCCAGTGTGATGAATAAAACATACATCAACCTGGCATAACTTTATGACCACCTGCTTAATATTTGTGTTGGTCCCCCTTTTGCTGTCAGAACAGTTATGACCCGTTGAGCATTAACTTCTTAGCAATTTGAGCTACAGGAGCTCGTCTGTTGAATCAGACCACACGGGCCAGCCTTCGCTCATCACGTGCATCAATGAGCCTGTTGCTGGTTCACCACTGTTCCTTCCTTGGACCACTTTTGATAGATACTGACCACTGCACACTGGGAACATCCCATAAGAGCTGCAGTTTTGGAGATGACCCAGTTGTCTAACCATCACAATTTGGCGCTTGTAAAACTCGCTCAAATTCTTATGCTTAACAATTTTCCTGCTTCTAACATGTCGAATTTGAGGACAAAATGTTTACTTGCTGTCTAAAGTACACTATATTGCCAAAAGTATTGGGTCACCTGACCTTTCCTGCTATATGTGGTTCTTTTCCAAACTGTTACCACAAAGCTGGAGGCACTCAATTGTATAGGATGTGCTATAGATTGGATGTACTATACTAAAATTTCCTCTTTACTTGAACTTGGAAACCCAAACCTGTTCCAGCATGGCAGTTCCCCTGTACACAAAGTGAGCTCCTTGAAGATGTGGTTTACATGCTTTGGAGAGGAAGATCTTGAGTGACCTGCTATTGAGCTCTGATCTCATCCATACTGAACACCTTTGGGATGAATTGGAACGCTGGCTGCACCCCAGGTCTCCTCACCTACATCAGTACCTGCCTTTCGTAACACCCTTGTGGCTGATGAACACAAATATCTATAAGCACACTCCAAAATCTAGTGGACCATCTTCCCAGAAGAAAGCAAATTGGGACTAAATGTGGAATGCAATTGTTAAAAAAAAATCACATACTATACTTATGACCAGGTGACCCAATACTTTTGGCAATATAATGTATCATATCCACTAACAGGTGCCATGATGAAGAGATAATCAGTGTTATTCACTCGTTGTTCAAAATGTTATAATATCATAATGTTATGCTTGGCCGGTGTAAGTTTTTATATTAATACTTATAAAATATTTATAAATGCAGTTTCACAAAATAATGAAAACGTTCACGACTAATTAAAAAATACCCAGACATGAATAATAAATGTCATTTTATGATTTAGTGCAAAGAATTCAGAGATTTAATCTACACCAAATACAAAGAGCACTGTAGTGATGTGTTGTATTTTTAAAGAAATATAGCACCTATAGAGTACAGATTTACAGAATATCAGCATGGCTGTGATTTGGCTTCAGGTAATCAGAGATGTGGTGATATTTGTCATGTTATGAGAGGATATCAAATGCAAGTGAAGACTTCATATTTATAGTTGAAACTTAGAAACATGAACACACAAAAAAAACCCACAAAATAACTTGAATAAAAATAACAAAATGACAAAATAAAGCAAAAATATGGACCTTAAGCAAACATCAGGATCATAAACTGTAAAAAATTTACATGACTGACATCAATGACTAGGAAAAACAACCATGGGAAGACAAATGTGAGCCGAACAGTGCAGTGCATAGTAAGGATATGGGCTAATTATCTATAAATCAGGTGCAGAGAAACCCTGAACATAATCCATACAATAATCAGTTTAACAGCACAATTTCATGCACTTACTCTTGGTCCTGGATTTCCGTCTTCTCCCCTGGTTCCTGGAGCTCCAACTGGCCCACTGGGACCCTGCCACAAGAACCATAAACAAGTCAGCCTTATTTCTTATTAAGTCATTAGTGTCAAACTACTGAAACATAATGTAAAGTATTCTTTTTTTCACAGAAAAGAAAAAAATCGGAGTCGTATATCATTCATTCTAATGATACAAAGGTTTTTGTTCTTCTCTTCATGTCTCTGTTTTTTGTGTGTTGATATATAAGCATCAAAGGATGTCTCTCTGTCCTGGCAGAGGATTGGAGCGAAGATTTAATTGCATCAGTTCTCTCATTAATGCTAGCACAGTCCACAGGAAAGATCTGTTGGAAATTTCACTTTGAAAAACAGTATCTATTACAAAATGACAATGCTTATTCCTACTTGCTGTAAAACTCTTCACATCTCGAACACTGCAAAAATCTGCCTTTACAACTAATAAAATGAATCTGCAGTGGGAGAAACCTGGAAAACCTGAAGGAAGATCCTAGTGGCAGTTGAAGAACCTGCCAAATTCTAAGCCTTGCTTCAGCTGAAGTGACTTATAAAAACTCACTCTAGACCCTCCAATTCCATTCTCCCCTGCAACGCCATCTGCTCCAGGCTTTCCAACAGAACCCTAAAACATGGAATTGTACAATCTTGTAAAATCTGGTAAACGTAATCATGTACAAAGTGTTTGGTGATAAAAGTAACAAAGCAAAATGTTAATTTACTTACAGCTTGTCCAGGTGGACCCCTTCTCCCATCAGGACCCTGAAAAAAAAAATGTACAATACAGCATATTAATTGTCAGAATATTAACTGTCATCTTCCAGACGGTCATCTTTCTGCCAACATATTTTGCATATTTTTAGACAGAAGTTTGTAAGATAAGTCGAAAGATAAGAGAAAAGAAAAGGAAAGAAAAATAAAACGTAATAATATGTAAGAAAAGAGAGAAAATCAAGAGAAAATCAAAGAATTAGAAAACTGAATGTGAGTTAAAACCGGAGCTTTAATGTTTTTTTAATGGAAACATTTTAACTAAAATTGTTAGCACTATTTATATCATTTTTTCTAAATTATTATTATTATTATTATTATTATTATTATTATTATTATTATTATCATATCAATAATATAATATTATACAACCATTTTGTTTTCTAGACAGAGAAAACATACCCGACTTCCTGCTTCTCCTGGACCTCCTTTCTTACCATCTTCTCCAGGCTCACCCTTTAGAAAATAAAATAGTTGGCAGATTTAAGCAATAAATATGGCAAAGATCATTAACATTTTTTTAATCTTTCTCTCATGCAGACACACATGTAGTGTTAAACAGAATAACAAAGTGTTGGATCGTCTATTATACATGTGTCAGATTAAAAGCACATATTCCGAATTATTATCTCTTTCAAGCCATTTTTGTTGGTTGTGTATTAAAAAATCATAAAAAAAAAATCACAGATAAAAAAGAAAAAAATTCCCCATGGGTTTTACACATATGACATAACAGCTATAAAAGTGTATATTGCATATGTGTGTGTACTGGAATGTGTATGCAACTAGTTTATGTTGTGGATGCATGGAAAAAATAAGAGATTTTACTGGTGGACCAGCATCGCCTGGATCTCCTTTTGGTCCTCTTAGGCTATTGTCCTTTCCTGTAATGCCCTATTTAACAAAAACATTTATAGTATGTATTGTTTTTTTAACATCAGCATGTAAACTGCATAATGCAGGACATTATTTATCTAATATATTTAAGGCATATTATGATTTTAAATAGAAACACACAGGAATGAAATTTTCATTGAAAACGAGTTTGTACAACAAAAAATGTACATGCATTAAAACTGATGTCATGTTTTTGAGAAAACATTTAAACAACATTTTGCTGACTCAATAAATATTGATCTGTTAAACAAATGGCATTAGTACTGTGAATTCAGCACTCTTAGTTTGCAGTTAATAGACTTATTATAAATATTGCCTTATTATAAACTGGCAATAAAAAAATTACATAGAACTTACTGGATCTCCATGGATGCCAGTCTGACCAATATCTCCTGCCTGGCCTTTGGTACCTTTAGGACCCTAGATTTACAAAGGTTGTAAAACACCATTTTTATTTAAAGGTGAAAGATTAAATATTTCATTATTTTTAGTCATAAAACAAATTAAATATTTAAATAAATAAAATTAAAATACCCTTTGTCCAGGGTTGCCTCTGTCACCTGGTGGTCCAGCAACTCCACTCCTGCCCTAAAAAGTTTATATATTTTAATCAATACAACTTCATATCTTAATAATGTAATAAATTAAAATTAATGATTGCATTAAATAATCTATAACCTTAAAAATCTCAGACATCAGAACTTACATCGTCACCGTTGATGCCGTCTAAACCAATATCTCCAATATCTCCCTGGAATAATTCAATAAATACACATATCATATAAAATAACATCATCTAATTATATGAAAAAACATATATCAATTAATATGATTCATTTTAATAATATAAACTTTTCTCTTTTTGAAACAAATTCATTACCTTTTCACCATTGTATCCATGTGCACCCTATAAGGCAATAAAAACATGTTAATTATGCTTAAAAATATAAGAGAGATTGTAATTGTGCTACATTTTAGAGGTTTAATTTAATAATTTCAATAAGATATTTTCACATGGGTGATTAACAGTGTTTAGCTCTGTATTAACTACACAAGTAAAAATAAACACACCTTAGCACCTCTTGGGCCTGGACATCCTTGAAAACCTTGAGTTCCATTCACACCTGGAGGACCTCTTTCTCCCTGAAAGATTATGTTTTGAAGGAAAATACTAATGAAACATTAACTAATAAAATACTCAAATAATAATTCTTGTCATGGATTCACTAATAGTGAAACACTTTAAGCATCAATATTAATGTTACACACCGGTCCACCTTCATCTCCAGGATGTCCTCTGTAGCCCTCGTTTCCAGGTAATCCCTTATATGAAAAAAACCCACAGGCAAAACTGACATAAATAAATATGATGGATAAATAAGACAGTCTGTAGACAACTCAAGGTGAGGGAGGCGAGATTGAGATGGTTTGGACATGTTCAGAGGAGGGACATGGGGTATATATCGGGTGGGAGAATGCTGAGGATGGAGCCGCCAGGAAGGAGGAAAAGATAAAGGCCAAAGAGGAGGTTTATGGATGTGGTGAGGGAAGACATGCAGGTAGTTGGTTTAAAAGAGGAAGATGTAGAGGACAGGGGGGTATGGAGACGGATAATCCGCTGTGGCGACCACTAATAGGAGAAGCCAAAAGCAGAAGAAGTAGACAACTCAGTCATTTCACTGAAATACTATACTAATACTAGAAAAATATTAGTAAAAACAGTAAATGCTGGACCTTCGTTCCGGATGGACCAATAGCTCCTCTGTAGCCTCTCTGGCCAGTGCACTTGCATGGGACTGAGCAACACTCCATTTCAGCAATATTGTCCTACACAAAATGATAAATGTACATTAAGGTATTATTAGAAGAAACATTTTAGAGTATTTTTTAAGCAATTTATAAACATTTGATTTATTGACAAAGTTCTTAACATACCAATTCATCTACCAGTTCATATTCCAAGTCTATCAGATTCACACGCAGAGGTTTGGACCTAAAACCCCGTCCAAATTCCAGTAACATTGTATTCTCAAAGAGTGGAACCCTCTCCAGACCAACCAAGATAAAAGCATGGACTCCTAGAGAATATATATATCTATAAACAAACTGAACTTGCACAGCTTATGAAGGACATTTGCTTCTAATGCCTATTTGATATTAAACATAATAGAACAGCACAAAATCACAAATAATATCTAGTCATGTTTATTTTTTATATTAGACACAAATAGAATGGCAAGCCTTATTCATTTACTTTTGCTATACACTGAAGAGTGTATAGCAAAAAGTAAATGAATTAGCCTTTGTGCCATTCTAATTCTTTCAGAAGGGACATTACAATATGTAGAGAAAAATATGAATACTTTAGCCAAATTAAATAAATTGAAAAAATTTCAATCTTTAAAAACATTAACCTGTGTACTGGCGTAATTTAATATGTATTTTCCTAAACAAGTTCAAGACAAGAAACAAGAATTAGTGAATCCTATATTCCAAAATTCCCTATATCACTTATATACATCAGTATACATATATACATAATATGACTTAAAATACATCTACATACAACTTTTACTTATTAGCTACTGGTCATTATCAAAACTCCCATTTTTCTAAAATAGCCCAGAAAGGGTTAATATTACTAGTTGAGATTTATAGTACTGCCACAGTACAACTGGCCTCTGATGAAGGTTGTGTTTATAAAAGTTAGTTAATCTGCAATACACTGGTTCACAGTATAATTTTGCATAGGGTACAAAATACTACTAACCACCTGATAAGTTCTGATACTCATTCCTCTGTACCTCAATAAACTTTTGTTCTATTAAGATGCACAATGTCCACTTTAATCAATAGGTCTAGGTCCTTTATCAGTTGCAAACACAATGAAGTCTACAGTAGTGGACATACATCTTTACCACAATACTCTCAAATATGCTATTTCTTTTTAATGTGTGTTTAGAAATCAAGAGACAGGCTTGATATTTAAATCTAGGATGAAAACCTATTTTTAGTCATGCATTTATTAAAAATAGTGGTCTGCTTGCTCTCCCCTTTTGTTAAAATGCGATTGCTGGACCTGCAGGAGTTCACAGATTCAACTAAATCACATTTTATCTTTTAATTGTTAGATAAGAGCAGAACTTAGAGACTAAATCATACAATGAAAAATGTTATATACAATCGACTTATTTTTTATAAAGCTGGATTGAGATGCTTTATAATGCAATGTATAATAAAAGCACTATACAAATACAAGTTTTATTTAAATTGAATTTAACTAACTGGAGCATTCTGTGATGGCTGGTCCTGCTGTGGCTCCTTTTTCCCCTTCAAACCTGACTGATTCATCCTGATGCTCTACATAGTTTTAGTTCTTCTGCATTTTTGACTATCTGCTTTTGTGGATGGTCCAACATTACCATGGATCTCACCGGGATTAGATTTGTACAGTACATTCCAAAAAATTATTATTGAACAATTGTTTTTAGGGATTTTTATTTTATCTTATTTTAGCAAAATAGATTTTTGACAATGACTATTCTAGTTTTAAAAGTTTTTAGTTTATGAGTATACATATATAAAAAAAAAGTAATTTTCAGCATCATGTAGGTTTAGTATATTTAATACATAATAAAAAAAGGTAACAAAATTTTTCTTACCCCCAATACGCATCTCCTCAACTCGCTCTTTCATTACATTATATTGGGCATCCAATCCATCAGTGAGGTGAATAACAATCTTAGCAGGCAAATAATAAGAACAGTAAATTTATGTTAGTTCTCATATCAAAATTCCCCAACACTACATGGCAGTGTATTTACTTAAAATATATTAGATTTTTACTAAACAAATTGTGAGCTTACAGCAATTAAATTCAAAAACATATGCATGTATACCTTAACCCTGTCTGCAGGACGGTTCTTGAGCCTTGCAGCATAGGCATCAATAGTCTTTTCATTCAATATGTAGGGTCCTCGGGTCTGTAGAGACCTGAAGGCTGCAATGAGCTTGGTGTGGTCATTTGTAAATTCAAGATGAACAGGCTCCTGTGCAGAGTCCAATGCTGATATTCCCATCTGCACTGATGGAACCTGACCAGAAGTGCAGCTAATGGCTTCCATTTGGGTAATTCGCTGCAGAATGGCAGACATCTTGGTGTCTAATGATTTCTGAGTAGCAAAGATGTTCTGAGCAGACACATCAAAGCCCAGGAGAACATCCAGGTTGCAAGCTAGTATTGTTAGAAAAGTGGGTTTTTTTTTCATTACTGGATTTATAATGAAATACTTATTGAGAAAATTTAATGTAAGCAAGTGAGATGGGTAAATTAAAATGTTTTCATTGTGTCTCACCTTTTGTTACAGTTTTATCACCTGTACAGAGTTTTCCCATGACATCATCTACAAGAGTATCCAAAATCCGCTCATTCAACTCGGATAGCTCTTGGTAGGTACTGGCCCGGGCCACAGTGGTGGGCTCACTGCCCAAGTCATTGATCTCATTCTCATTGTCACCCACACCAATGGCATAGACACGTACACCAGTACTTTTAAGGGCTAATGCTGCTGATTTACCATCATCTTGTGAACGTCCACCTGTCAGCAGCATCAGGATCTGGGGAATTCCCTCCTCCTTCCGGCTACCTCTCTCCTTCACAAAGTGTTTTTGCTGAACATGCCTAATGGCATTTCCTGTATTGATTATCCAACCACCCTTGTACTCAGTTTTGGTAATTGCCTCCAAAATGTCATCCTTGTTGTTATATGTGTTAAAGTAGAAAACATCTGTCACATCTGTGGCATAGTGAGCCAGCCCGATCTGAAGGTTGTCACTCTCTGTGACAAAAAGGTCAATAAGCTCTCTGATAAATTCCATGGCCACTTTAAAATTATCTTTCCCAAGGTTCATTGAACCATCAACCAAAAAAACAATGTCAGCAATCTTGGGCATTGGACTAGAAGCTAGAGAAAGATGTGAGAGAACAAACCAATGTTATACATTGTTATAAATTGAATATTGTTAGCAACAAAATTTTAAAAACAGTTGTACTTACGTGTAGGGGGTGCAGGGGTTACAATCACAACTGTTCCACTGAGTCTCGCAATAAATTGGCTCTCTATATTTTGCAGTGCTGGGAAAGTTGCCACTTGGAAGACATCATCTGGGGTGGTTGCAATCTCCCTGAGTTGCCTTGAATCTGCTGCCCCAGCACCAATTCCAATACAATTCACCTGAGATCTCTTAAGAACTGATCCATAATTAGAGACATCAGAGGTAGATCTTCCACCTGTGAGTACCACCAAATGCTGAGAGGCTTTGTCCAGCCGAGCTCCTGCAGACTCCTTTAGTTCATTATCAATCACATACTGAATAGCCTCTGCTAAGTTTCCACCACGACCTTTCATTTGACGCAATCTTTTAATAGCTGAAATGACTGCCTTCTTGTTGCCATGGGATATAAGAGAGAACTCAGTCTTAGGTCTCTCTGCATACTGTACCACAGCCACACGCACTTGGTCAGGGTGTACATTGAGTTGTTGAACAATCTTCAGGATAAAGTCACGTATGTGAGCAATTCCATCTGGACCAACATTATCAGAACCATCAATAAGGAAAACAATGTCCTTTTTCCCAAGATTTAGTCCTAAAGAAAAGCAAGCACTTGAGTACAACAAACCTTTACAGAATTTACATTTATAAAAGAATACAGTAATCCCCCGTTTATCGCGGTGGCTACGTTCCAAAACCGCCCACGATAAACTCGATAAACAAACGCCACAACAAATATGCTATTTTATGTATATAGTACTGAACTGTATTAACATTTTACTTTATTTTATAATGAATAATTATATTTTTATTAATAAATTTCATTATTTCAACATAAAACTCCATTAAACAATTCCCTATAAGTTTTCTGGTCTATCGTGCTATCCTTGAGAGACCAGTAAAATCAGCTAAACAAATTAGTTATGTAGTAAATGCAACTATCCGCGATAAACCGGGGGATTAATGTAGCAGCTATTGATTTCGGCTTAGTAAAAGTAACAGAAGAATAATTCTCATGCAGATATCTTGCTTTTTGTTATTTTGCTCGTCTGTTATGCTAAAAACGTATTTATAGTTCAATTAAATACTCATGTTGCATATAAAAAACATTGATGTACCTATATCCATTGTTTCAATAGCTTCTACAATCTCTTTAGTAGTCAAGGTTTCAACTGAAGTTAAAAGTTGCTGTTCAACTCCTGGTTTCTGTTGGAAGTCTCTAATGATATATGCCTGTTCTGGCCTTAAAGAAATCCGTTTCAGCTCTTCAGAATCAGCATTTTCCGACCCAACAGCCAAAGGAGCCACATGACTCAACTTCAACTGGTTAGCAGGACCAGACACATCATCATTAGATTTTCCTCCAGTCATTAAGATGAGAAACTGTGGAACACCATCTTCAATTCGGCTGCCAGCTGATCTCTGGTAGATGTTTTTTGAGACCCAGCTCAGTGCTTGGCCAGTATTAAGTATTCTGCCACCTTTACTTCTCATTCTTCTGACTGACTGGCGAACCTCTTCCTTGGTTGAGTGCTCATTGAGGAGGAATTCCAGTTTGGGGTCTTCACTGTACTGTACTACTGAAACCCTCACTTTGTTCAACCCAACATCTAGCTTCTCCACAATGTTCAGAATAGTGTCTTGAATAGCAGGGAAATCTCTCTGCATCATAGTTGTTCCATCAATGAGGAAGACCACATCCTTCTTTTCATTGGTTGATACTGTTGTTACTATTTTTGAGAAACACAAGACAAAACAATTATGGCATAAAATTCTTTTTTTGACATATCAAAAAAGTACACATTAATTTATTCATTACATTTGACACATCTTATTGAAATAACACCTTTACATTAGCAGGTAAATTGTTTAATGTTTAAAAAAGTTATTAACCCAAGCTAGGATGATTATATCAAGACAATTTATGTCATAGTTTGCATACAGTAGTTATGCTATATACACAAAGTGTGCCACAGGCTCACACTTGTAAAGATAAACTATATGTTGTAGCAGAAGACATCATAGCAATCCACATGCTTAATAAATACAATGCAAATAATTAAATTTTCACATAGAACAATAATGGCATCATTACCTGTGTGATAAACAGGTTTCAGTGTCCTCAATTTGTCATCAGTCAACTCTTCAAGGGTATTAATGAACTGCTCTTTCACAGTATAAAGGCCAGGCAAATCTTCCACTTCGTAAGCAAATGTGGGCACATAGGAGATTAACCGAAGCTCTTGAAGACCAGTATCTCTTGTCCCTATACTGAAAGTTACAATTCCTAACTCTTTCAATGTATTTACTGATGCTGCTACAATATCCGTTGCTTTTCCTCCTGAGATTGCTATAAGAAATTGCGGGACACCCTCCTGCTTCCTGCTCCCACGATTTGAATCAAGGACATTAAGACGGACAAAATCTATGGCCCTACCCAAGTTTCGTTTTTTGCCTCCCTGTTGTCTGATGTTTGTGATTGCATTTAAGACCTCCTCTTTTGTCTTGTGGGAATCGAGGTGCATATCCACATGTGGATTGTCTCCATACTGCACTACGCTTACTCGAATTGCGTTTTCACCTATATTTAGTTGGTCTACAAATCCACGAATAAATTCCTGAATGATGGGAAAATCTCTACCAACACCTTCAGATCCATCAATCAAAAAGATGATATCCTTCTTAGGACCATAAGATATTTCTGGGGGAAAAAAAAAACAGGGAAAAATACAAATATCAGTGATTTTTCTTAATTTTCATTCAGTTTATATACAGATCTGGTTCACACCCCAATAATGGTCAGATTATTCTGTACAATACTCTTGACACCTTTGTGTTGCTGCTGTTGAAGCCATCCTGCAACAAGGTAAAATTTACAGTATAATTGTTCATTGACCAGGCATAACATTGTGACCACTGAAGTGAACTGACCACTGATTATCTCTTCCTTACGTGCCATGGGTGGGATACTGTTAGTGGGTGGATACTTTAGGCAGCAAGTAATAATTTTGTCAAAATGACAAAGTTGATGTGTAAGAAGCAGGAAAAATGGGCATGCACAAGGATTTGAGTGAGTTTGACAAGGGCCAAATTGTGATGGCTAGACAAATGGTTTAGAGCATCTCCAAAACTGCAGCTCTTGTGGGGTGCAATGGTCAGTATCTATTAAAAGGTTGAGCGAAGGCTGGCCAACATGGCCAGTTAATGCTCGACAGGCCAGGACTGTTTTGGCAGCAAAGAGAACACTAACACAATATTAGACAGGCGGTCAGTATGCTATGCCTGATCGATGAATAATGTATTGGTAAAAAGTACTGAACAGGAAAAGGGTTCCAGAAGAATTTCCAAAATATTAGATGTGCCATGGAATACCATCAGCTATCATTAACACGAAGAACAGATCAATGTGTGAAAAATGGTATGCTCTAATGAGAAGGCATGGACATAAAATAAATGACTTCATCATCCTGCACAATAAGGACCAAAACACAATGCACAAATCATATTCAGAAAAGGAATCACTTCAAGAGATTATGATAAATATTTTGGAATGGGCAAAAGCACTGTTAATCATCGCACAATTTGAATGATCTGGAGATGTTAAACTAAAGTTGATAGATACGTTGCAAAAACGTATCTGACAGAGTGCTGTATTACAAACATATATGGCTAACAAAATATGCTTAAACAAAGTATACAAAGAGTGTGCACACCTACAAAAAGGACAATCATTTTAATATGTAGTTTAAATCAATATTTAGATTGTAGGTTGCTATTTAACATTGAAAGTGGATGCAAAATGATTAGTACAGCCGTAAAAAACCCAACAGAATCAGATTATTTTAGACATGTGAATAATATCATGTTTCCAATCAAAACATAAAAACTGTATAAAAAAATTAATAAAAAAATATTTAATGACAGCCTATGACAGGTACTGAATTCTGACATTTTATTTAACACACATAGACTTTATTTATTGAATTTAGATAATAGTAATTATGACATTTCTTAAATGAGACAATGCAAAAAAAATCTAAGATCACATATGTCTGTAAAAATATTTACTACAAAAAGAAAGAAATAAAGAAAAGAGGTAAAGAAAGAAAAACTCAGGTATGTGTCTCTGGAGACATTTTGATCGCTACTGTCAAAGTTTGCCTTACCTATAACTGTAGGTATCACTGGAGTTATGTCTAGAAATGCACTGCTGAAAGAGGAGTAAAATTGCTGCTGGACATTGGCTAGGTCAGAGAGCTCAGAAACAGTGTGAGCATATGAAGGACCATTTGCAATTCTCTGAATTTCACTGCTCAATTTCCTGGGGCCAACACCAAAAATTAACACTCCAATCTCTTTGAGGGCAGAGGCAGGTTGATTAACATTATCTGTTGATTTTGATGCCCTGAGCAGTATAAGAATATTAGGCACACCGTTCTGACGTCTACTGCCAGCAGAGGCAGTGAAGACATTGTCCCTTACGTATTGGAGAGCCATTCCTGTGTTGAGAGGTCTCCCTCCTTTATGTCTCAGACCTCTAATGGCGTCCACAACGCTCTCCTTTGTTGTGTATGTATTGAGATAGAAATGCACCTC
>JAAIIK010000145.1:362987-384736 GCA_014706435.1 Silurus glanis
GTACATGGGTCTCAACTAGGGATAATTACGGAAGAAAAATACAGAACATTGTAAATGAGAGATTCAGTCTCTCCCTTCTGACACATGCACCATCTCCGCAATGTTTTGAACAAAATCACGCATTGCCGTAAAATATCTACTACTGTCACCTGAACCATCCAGTAAAAGTATTATATCATGCTTTACATTTATTATTCCTAGAACATGAATAGCAATAAGGAATTACAATAACAATATGGATTTATTTTTACATCTCTGCTTCTCAAGCAACAGTAAAGTACATTTTTTAGCATTGATATTACTCACCAATCTCTGATTCCTTTTTTGTTGTTCCTTTTGACCAGTCTTTTGTCAATGCCTCTATTACTTTCTCTTTTATACTGGGTAGGTGATTATAATCATTCACTGACAACGATGATATTTTAGCTGAAATCTTTTTTAGCTCCTGTGCATCTGAGTTTTGTATGCCTACTCCAATTATCAAGACTCCAGATTGTTTGAGAGCAGTAAGTGGCTCATCGATACTATCTTTTGATTTCCCCCCCACCAGGAGAATTAGTATTTGAGGGACTCCTTCATACTTTCTACTGCCCGAATTTGCAGCAAATATATGATCATTAACATACCAAAGAGCAGAACCTGTATTAAGGGGCCTTCCTCCTTTGTGTGTTAGACCCTTAACAGCATTCAATACATCTTCCTTTCTCAGAAATGAATTTAGATGAAAATTCGGAACCGCTATGTTGCTATACTGAATTATTGATATTCTGTTCTCATTTGGTCCAATAGTGAGATTTGCAATAATATTGTACAAAAAATCACGTAATTCTGGAAATCCTCTTCTAGTATTGTCTGAGCCATCCACAAGAAAAGCAATGTCTTTTTTCAGATCTTTACTTTGAAATTGATTTGCTGAGGAGTATAAAAGTATAGGAAAAACAATTAGAATTCATTCATAAGGTTGATCAGCTACATTGATATGTACAAAGTCTACAAATTCTCTCACTCTATTCCTTTCACCTACCACTTAATCTTGTTAAACTCACTCACTCATTTATTAACTCTATCATGACCAGGGTTGCATTGGATCTGGAGCCTATTTTTGTGAGGCAAAAATTCACCCTGCACCCTGCCATGCACACAAATATTTACACAGAATTTTACATCTGAGCATGAGTTAGAACACCTACTGGCCTTGCAAAGAACGTTCACAAAAACCCCTCTAAATAATATAAGCTCTAAACAAAATCTCTTTAAATAATGCATTCTTTTTAAATTGATCTTCTGTTCTTTCTGCCTATGACATCAATGTAGACTTCTTTTGATTTAGTTTCTTTCATGAGGTTTGTCATCATATTTTGTTGAATATTTAAAAATTTCTGGAATTTAAGGACAGCATATGTGCATCATATCTTAGAGGAAATTAAGGCATTATTTCCTCTGGGAATTGTGCAAATCACTACTGCAACCTTATGGAGGGTGTGAACTATGTACAAAAATCTATGTGCTGTATTTATACAAGACATCTTACCCTCAAATGTTGTAAATTCCATTGAACTTCCTTTAACACCAGTGATAGAGGCAACTACTTGATAGATGTTTTCAAGGAAGTTAAAGTCAGGGAGGGTGAAGGCATAGGTTGGGGTAGAAGACATTGTTTGCAATTCCAATGCATCAGCATTTCTTGTCCCAAAGGTAACCACTATGACATTACTTTCCCTTAATGCTTGTGAAGCACCTCTGATATCGTCATTTGATCGTCCACCAGAAAATACGTACAGTATCTGACGTGCTCCCTCAAGATGTCTGCCTCCAGATGATGGAATGAATATATAATCCTTAATAAACTGGAGGGCAGCACCACTGTTCAGTGGCCTCCCTGCTTTGTGTTTAACAGATCGTACTGAATTCTGCACTTCGTTTTTGCTTGAGTATGAGTTGAGATAGAAATTGGCAGTAGCATCCCGACTGTACTGGACGAGGGCAACCCTGTCACCACTTTCTTCTACATTTAGATTTTCAACAATTGTTTGCACAAACGCACGGATTGCCTCAAAGCCATTTTTAGTATCATCAGATCCATCCACAAGAAATACAACATCACTTTTTATAGTGTCTAGAATAAGAGAATGACAAATTACACAATATGAATAATTACAGTATAATGAACAAAAGAAGGTAAATGAAATAAATAGAACACTATCTCTTACCTAAAGCAGATGAAATGCTGGGTGCCACTTGTGTGTTTGAAACCTCTTTTATTAAAGACAAAACTTCCTCTTTAATTGTGAAAAGGCTATCAAAGTTAACAATAAAAAAATGATTTGGTTGGTAAGATATTGTTTGTAGTTCAAGAGTATCTGCATTTGGTGAACCTATACTTAATGGAAAGACTCCAAGTTCTTTTAGGGCTTCAACTGGACCTCTAATATCATCTCTAGACCTTCCAGCATTCAGCATAAGCAAAATCTGTGGAACACCCTCTAAACGTCTGCTTCCTGAAAGGGCTGAAAAGACGTTATCCTTTACATATTGCAAAGCTGCCCCAGTATAACGTAGTTCTCCACCTTTGTGGTGCAGGTGTTTTATACTGTCAAAAACTTCATCTTGTGTTGAGGAATGTGTATTCAAAAAGAAATCAACTGTTGCTTTGTCACTGTATTGCACCACAGAAATGCGATCTTTGTCTTGGCCCAAGCTTAACCTTTCTGCCAAAAGCAGAATAAAATTTTTTATATGTGAGAAACTTTCCTTAGTGCTGTCAGAGCCATCGATTAAAAAAACAATATCTTTTTTTTCCCCATTTGCTGTAGAAGACAAAAAAATAAAGTCAATCCACATAAAACAACTGATTGAGAATTAGAAAGGAAATCACGCAATTATGCTTTCTATTATTTTCTATTTAGTGTGTGATAGTGAGGCTCATGGATACTCAGGGAAAATTCAGACCGTGAATGCATTACCCAAATTTCCTAAACCATTTTCCTATTAGTTAGTTGTTTTATTAATTTGAATAGCTTCTCTGATTGAAATGAAGTGTGCTGTAGTGCTAATAGACTGGGGAAATGGCAAAAGGTTCGGATTGTCTGAATAATCTAATATGTAATGTAATACTGAATTAAGTAATATAACAACTAATGGTTTTGAAAACAAAACATGAAACATATGTCCAGTCATATATGACGTACTAAAAATGTTCAGCTACAGTGTTAGAGTTGGTTTAGCAGGATTTGGAAGTTTAGCCTTTTGCTTTAAGCTTGGGTCATTTAGAAATGGGGCTGGAAATGGGCCTGAGTTAGTGTGATGCACTGAACCTTAAACACTCTCTATTTAATCCCTTACTGTATTTTTAGCCATTGACTGAAACTGACACATTATTAAATCAATTTTAGTGTGGTTAGACACATTTAAGAGTTAGAAAATGTTATTGTAAATCATCTTGAATGTGGGTTCAAAATTTTTGAAAAGTTTCACATTTTTTTCTCATGGAAAATAAACAATGATTAGGAATTTCTACACTGTAGCAATGAATTACCAAAAACAAACAGATAGCAAAGAAATGTAAGCGGATTATATGCTCCATCTTTGAAACATTTTTGTAAACCCAGGCGGAATAAAAAAGAGTTTTGAAATCCCCAGAAAGCTGTTCATTTCATGACCTTCCACTAGTCAGTAGCTGAGGAACTTCATGCTCAGGTTTCTTTTTGGAATTAGCAGTGACAAAACTTTACATGATGTGCCACTGGGCAAAATAAATGATTACTGATTAAACTTCTATTTCTCATGTTAGATGTCTTGTATTATAAAATATACTATGCCTTCAAATTAAACAGTAATTTTCTTATTGCCCATTCTTTAAAAAATTGATCATGAATAAAAAAAAAAGTGATTTGTTTGTCATCCAAATCAGAAATGGAAGAAATATATTACAGAAAAATTGAAATTAAGATTTTGTTCTAATAAACAAGTCCTGAAAATGTTATTTCCATATAGATAAGGTAAATAAGGCAGATCAAGTTACCCCCAAATGCATTTAACTTATTTGAATCTGCATTCTTAAATGTAACACAGAAGTACAGGCTAAAACAGGGGTCTCCAATCTTTTCCAGAAAGGGCCAGTGTGGGTGCAGGTTTTTATTCCAACCAAGCAAGTCCACACCAAATTCTACCTGTTCAAATCTAATGATCTTCATTTTCAATGACTATCAGGT
Source organism: Silurus glanis (assembly GCA_014706435.1). NCBI lineage: Eukaryota > Metazoa > Chordata > Actinopteri > Siluriformes > Siluridae > Silurus > Silurus glanis. The sequence goes on from JAAIIK010000145.1 coordinate 367,199, forward strand.
GTGACCATTGATTGGTTGGAATGAAAACCTGCACCCACACAGGCCCTTTCTGGAAAAGATTGGAGACCCCTGGGCTAAAGGGTATGAAACATCAGAAAGACAATCCAAATTCAATGCAAATCCAAAACAATGTTAAAAAAAAAAACAGACACAGATCAGGCAGTCAACAAACCCAAGAGCAGTGTAAAACAAAAATCTGAATTAAACTCTGGCCCAGCTGCAGTGTAGGACAGGACCGATGTTTGCACAACTCCCATCCTTGTGTTGAAGTGCTCATAGTGATTACAACATAATTTTGCTTTGATATTCACTGAGATGATATAAAAGTGAAATTGTAAATCAAGTTTTCTTACCTGTTTTAAGACTTTTAACCAGTTCTGTCCTTGACAGACTCACAACGCTATTAAGCTTTTGCCGGACTGTATCAAGCTGGCTGAATTCTTTCACACTGAAGGCAAATGATGGATTATGAGAAATAGCTGCAATCTGTTTGGAATCCGCATTTTTCACCCCAATACCAAAAGGCACAACTCCTTCAGTCTTTAACACACTGGCAGGTTCATTTACACTGTCCCTTGACTTTCCTCCAGTCAAAACAATTAAAAACTGAGGCACATTTTTGTCTGCTCTGCCCCCAGCAGATGTTGATAAAACTGTGTTCTTCATGTAGGTTAATGCAGCTCCTGTATTCAGACTCCTGCCACCAATCGGGCTAAGCTGCGGTATAGCCCTCAAGACTTCTTCTTTTGTTCTGTAGGTGTTTAGGAAGAAATTAGCAGCTGATCTCTCACTGTGCTGGACAACAGCGATTCTTACTTTATCACTAGCAATGTCCAGGGGCTCAATAATCCTAAGTATGAAGTCACGAATATATGGAAAATCTCTTCTAACAGCATCAGAGCCATCTATCAGAAATGCAACATCTCTCTCACCACGATCATCAGTTGCAACATCTGAATAGAGAAAAAAAGAAAGTTAAAATCGCTCCATTTATATATATATATATATATATATATAAAAGAAATCTTTATCAACACAAGCTAGAACTCACCAGACACTACAGTGGTAAGTGGTATCATAATTCTTTCAGCAACACTTGGCAATTGAGCAAAGTCGTCGTTATAGTATGCCAGACTTTCAACAAAAGCAACTTTCTTTAGTTCACTTTCCTCCACCTGGCCAACTCCAACAGAAAAAGTCAATATTCCAGCTATTGCTACTTGGTCTGCAATGCTGCTGACCTCATCTTGAGATGGACTAGCAGTGATTAGTACCAGAACCTTCTGGATCTCTGGTTCCTTCCGAGAACCAACTGATTCCTTGAAAAGGTTTGTTAGAGCAAAACGAAGGGCTGCCCCAGTATTCACTGCATTTCCTCCTATTAATCTTAACTGCGCAATGTTATCAAGCACTTTTTGTTTGTTGTCATGAGAATTCAAATAGAATTCTATCCTTTGCTGCTCAGCAAACTGCAAAAGGCCAATGCGCACTCTTTCAGGTCTCACATCCAGCTTGTCAACAATACTAGTAATGAACTGTCGTACAGCAGGCAGATTAGCATTTCCAACATTGTTGGATCCATCCACCAAGAAGACAATGTCCCTAATTATACGCTGGACCTGTATGGTTGTTGTTTCTGTTACTGTGAAGATAAAATGTAATTAGAATTTTATTAGTGGTTATTTGAATAGATTCTAAAAGTAGATTTTACAAATATGGCCTTTTTACAACAGTTGCTAAATTAGAAAAGAAAAAACATTATATACAGAATTTTTAAACAAAAGTCAGAATAATTTAAGGTCAATAATATGTAAGGTTAAATTTAATTATTTAAAGTTAATAAAACAGATATAGTAATATTTAGAAAAGTCAAAATGGACATGACATAATGTACATTTGTGCGTTTAAATGAGGGAAATTAAGGAACAGACTTGTTTATAAAGAGTTTGTTTGCACTGGACAATGATATGCCTAGGTGTCTATCGCATAGCATCAGTGCACCTATGACAAAGCTCCTGCACAGATACTATGCATATATTTTCCTTTTAAGCCTAGTTGTAATGTCAGAAAAGAAAGAAAAGAGAAGAAAGTAATAAGCAGAGACATCTGGCAAATATGTTGGATATGGTGCAATAACCAAGTGGAAGCAAAGGTGCACTGATCACGACCTGACATTATTTTTTTATGCAGTTAAAGAGATGTACTAGGGCATGGTGGCCTGAAAAGCTTCACATCAATTGCATTCACCAGTATTTATCAGTTTACCATAATGAGTAAATGTCAATAAAGTACTTAAAATCAGAACTAAGGGTTTTTTTAAGTAAAAAATATATATATATTACCAGGGTCAGTTGGTGGAACAACACCTGCAACTGTTGATAGTGCAGACACAACCTCTTTGGGGTTGCGTAGTAACTGACGAAAGTCCTTAAACATGAAGACAAGTTTATTAGCAATTGCTAACTGTTGAAGTTCAGATTCTTCCGCAGCCCGTGAGCCAGCAGCCATGGTCAAGACGCCCATATTTTGCAGGGCCTCAGCTGGTTCCACGACACTGTCTTTGGACTTTTTGCTTGTGATCAGCAACACAAGCTGGGGTACACCTTCTTGAATTCGGCTTCCTTTTTCAGGGATAAGCATGTTGGTTCGTACAAAGTCAAGTGCGGCACCTATGTTTACATCAGGTGATGATCTAGGTTTGATTCGGGCAAGATCAGAAATTAGGGTCTCTTTCATGTCATGTGCGTTCAGGTCAAATTCAAGTCTTGGTATGTTGGCAAACATAGCCACTCCAATTTGCACCTGATTAGGTCCAACTGGAATTGTGTCAATGAATTTTTTAATGAATTCACGGATGGCATTGATTAATGTGGGGCCCATGGTGCTGTCAATGAGAAATATTATGTCTCTTTCCGAAACAGGGATTTCTGAAATGAAAAATGGCAAAATAGCATTAAATATTATCTCAAAATATATTCCCAATGTTACAAATTTGGTTTCCATTTAAATTGGGTAGGTTATTAGCATAACCCTTAAATAAATATTTATTATTTTTTATGAGGTTATGTTTCTGTATATAGCATTTGCATGGATATACAGTAACAGACAGTAATATATTTCTTTAGATATTGATAGTGATATTATTATTGTTATTGTTATGGAACATTTACATTTTATTCAGCATTAGAATGAAGCTTTTTGCAGATGTAACTTAAGAATTACATATGGGGTTTCTCAGTAAAGTACACAGCTGGTTCTGGACTTTATGCAAGCAGAATATTGATGTATTATACCAATATTATATTGATTGTTAAGTCCAGCACCACTGTCTAGCAGGTGGCTGTGACTACAATACTTAGGTAGTAAAACATATTTGGATAGAAGTAGTAAAAAAGTATAGATTAAATGCAATATTAAATACAATATATGGCCAAAGCCAGATGGAGTTACTAAACCAGCATTTACATATTTGATGGTTGAATATCCTATTCAATGTTGGTCCAATTCTATTTTTTTTTATATTTTGGCTATAACAGCCAGCAGTCTTCTGAGGTTTTCCAGCAGATTTTGCAACCATGCTATGGGGATTTGCCTTGGCCAGCAATTTTTTCATTGACATCGCTTTGTGCAAAGTGGGGTTGTCATGCTGAAACAGTTCATTGCAGTGAAGATACAGTTATTCTAAATAAGGCCAATTCATGCATCTCAGTCTATTCTCAAGCTCTGGGTTCTCCTTGCAACATGTGTATTTATATTGAGCTCATGTGACAATAATAATTACACAAAGGTGACAATCAGCATTCAATTAATTTAGGGGTTTCAAGCATAAGTACAGAATATGATAAACTCAAATTAAATATAAATAATGATTATATTATAATTGTTGTAATAGAATTCCTAAAATATGAATGGTTCAGTTCTGACATTATTTGTTCACTTTGGAATCCCCCTTGAATGATTACATACCTGTGATGTCATTGTGAAACACAATCGTGCGCTGGGCCACCCCATTAATATATGGAAGTAGCTGATCACCCAAACTTGCCCCTGCTCTGACATCAGGGATAAATAAAACAAAGCTTCTGTCACTTGCGATAGCCTCCAGCTGGGCTCTAGCTGAATCACCAATCGCAGCACCAAAAACAAACACGTTGGCCTGCTTTAGCTCTCTCTGAATCTCACTGACATCATCAGTGGACTGCCCAGCACTGATAATTACCACGACTTGGGGCACTCCCTCCTCTGCCCTGCCTCCTGCCTCTGGGCCCAACAGTTTTTCATTCACCAACTCCAAGGCTGCCCCCAGATTAGAATCATATCCACCGGTGAATTTAACATTTTGCACAATATTCTGCATGGCCTCTTTGTTGTAATTGTCACCAAGATTGAACAGTACCACTGGGGCAGCACCATACAGCACCAGGGCTACCCGGACCATGTCCCTGCCCACATCAAGCCCTTCGATCACTTTGAGAGTCAACTCAATGATGATATGGAAGTTGGCGGCTTCAATGTTGTCTGATCCATCAATTAAGAGCACAAGGTCTGCTGATTCTTGGGCTTTGAAAGAAGACAATAACACAAAGAAACAAAGAATAATGCTAGATGTGGGGTTAAAAACAGAAGAGAGGAAGAGTAGACAAGGTGCAGGCACATGACTACATGTCTAGATATACAGTAGTCATGGATATTACATTACAAAGCATTACATAAACACACCATGCTGCATGAGGACTGAATGACTCAATGAAGACACTAATTTATGATACATTTTGATTTTAATTTTGTGCAATTTGAAATTGTGCGTTTTGATTTAAATATAGATCTTGTTTATTTTTATAGTGTTACAAGCAGAAATAACCTAACAAACACTTGTAATTGATCAGTAATTATTAGGGACAGTTTTGTGGGCTGTAGAAAAATATTGAGGTTATTAGAAGAGAGCAGTAGTTGAAAGCAAAACCAATAAAAGAACCTGTTCAGTTACTATAGATCCTATAGATTTCCTTTTATTATTTAACAATAAAAATACACCCGAATGTCAATGCCTGAAATACAACATTTTAAATGAGAATTTTTTGGTGCATCAGTAAAGTACTTGATATATGTTTTATACACACTTGTTTGTGTCGGGTCCCGCGGGAATGCAGTGTCTCTAATTTGAGACGTGGTGCGTCAGTAAACTAATGTTTAGTGATTAAAAAAAAAATTTCAGTGGCGTTTAATATTATTTTTTATATATATCTGAGTAAAAAAAGAATGTTGTGAATAAATGTGTGTTGCTTTGGAGTTTTAAATTTCACCTCTTTTATATTTATTAAATTTTTTTATTAAAGCCACGTGTTAAAATAAATTTGCCTTAAAGCGTTATTAACATGTTAAATTTGACAGCCCTAATTTAAACCAAGGAAATGTTTTGAGAAAAAAAATTTAATTGAATGGAATTTTTTAATTTGATGGCTGCTAAAAATCGCAAAAAAAATTTGGAACGGGAGGAACATAAGGCTGGAAAAGTAAGTGTTACTTAAAACAAACAACTAGAGGAACATTTTGCAACTAATTAGGATAATTGGCAAAAGTTCAGTAACATGATTTGGTATAAAACATATATCATTGAGAAGCACAGTCGCTCAGGTTTAAAGATAAGTGGCGGTTTACCAATCTGCAAAAAACTGTCTACAAATTCTCGAACAATTTCAGAATAATGTTCTTTAATGTCAAATTCTGAAGACTTTGAATATCTTATTATCTAAAGGTACATAATATTAAAAAGATTATGATGATCTGGAGAAACATCTATGCTTAATAGTCAAGGGAAAATAATATTGGATGCCTGTGATCCTCAGGCCTCAGATGGCATGCATTAAAACAGGCAAGATTCTGTAATGGAAATCACTGATTGGGTTTATAAACACTGCTAGAAATCATTGCCTATGAAAACAATGAAAACCCTATAAAAACTATTAACAGTGTCATGCAGATTAAAGCTCTATTATGCAAAGAAGATGCCATATGTTTACTTATTTGGGCCAAAGCTCATTTAAAAAAGACCTCTGCAAAGTGGAACACTGTTCTTTGGTCGGAAGAATCGATATGTTAAAATCCTCCATTAAAAATCCATCCTCCACTAAAAAGGAGAAAGACATCTAGCATCCAGAGGGCTTTGCATATTTCAGCAAGACCATGCTAAAATGCATACTGCAACTATTACAAGTAGCATGGCTTCATAGTAGAAGAGTCCAGGTGTTGATCTGGCCTGCCTACATTTTAAACTTCATCAATTGAAAACATTTGTTGCATCATGAAAAAAAATAAATAAGTTGTTGAGCAGCTAGAATCCTGTATTAGACACAAACATTCCTCTACCAAAACCCCAGCAACTGGACTGATCAGTTCTCAGATGTATACAGACTGATGTTATATTTACAGGGGATGCTACACAGTGGTAAACATGGCCCTGTCCCAAAATTTTGAGATGTGTTGCAGCCATCAAATTCAAAATGACCTTTTTCATATTTCTTAAAATTGTACATCTTCTCAGTTTAAACATATGATATGTTTTTAATGTTATATTGTGAATTCGGGTTGCTCCAAACATCTTGGAGAACTAATCGCAGATCTTCTATTGAAGAAAGCTGCCTTGAACCCTTCTGTCTCTTAATGTAATCTCAGACATCTTAATGTATCCATGATATACTAAATAGTGTAATTGTAATGTGTAGGCTATTTAATTTTCTTTTGTATTTTATTTTAATATGTTGGATTAATAATGTTGGATTAAAATAATAACAATACAAACGTGCTTTGACATTCAGTGATTTAGATTAGTTTGATTTCTTTTACAGCAGATTATTATCATTATTATTATTATTATTATTATTATTATTATTATTATTAATTTTATTTTTATTTTTTATTTAATGTTCACATTTTCCGACTTAAAGCAAACTAACAGATTATTGTAAAAAGCATGTAGTCTATGTAACTTTGAAAAAGGGTTAAATTTAGTATCTTAATCATCATTCTGTATTCAGTCACATCATGCAGACTCATGTTACAGAATTTAAACATAACATTACCAGTCATGACACTGTCTTTCATCTTTACAAACCCAGCGATACCAAGACAAATGAACATTGAATGCTATTAACATTTAAATTTTCTTAAAAACTAAGCCTGCATCCAAAAGGTTTTTGTGAGGAGCTAGTAGAAAATTTGACTCCCATAACACAGTGGTTAAATCTTTTAATTCAATACTTTAATTCTAAATTGTTCACACCCACAGTTTTTGAGGTTACCAAGTCTGATTAACTGTGGTGTGACCTACCATTACCAAAAGGCCCAGATACATAAAACTATACTGATATTAATTCTATGATGGTAGGAAAAAACTGATCTTTATGTTATGCAGCAACATGAGCAATGAACTAATTATGTGCAATGCATTTTCTAATGCTTGCCTTCTCTTTTATCCCACTTTTAGAGGGACAATGCACAGTTTCTGCTAGTAAATTTGTCATGCACATTTACAACATAAAATACAATTGCTCATAATTCGATATTGGTCTAATGTTTGAGGCTGATATCATAACAGACCAGTGTACAACCCAATAATTTCTTTAAACTTCTGATGAAAATCTTCATTTTGTATTTTACTGCTACTTTGTAAAGATGAAAGAAAGTTCATCACTGTATTCATTTGCAGAAGACAATCTTAACAAATATGCTTTTACCAAACACACATACAGAATAAGACATTGAGCTCAGAAGACAAAAGCTGTGGTGGATAGTTAGCCATTACCAGTAGCTTGAGTTTGTAAAGTTATACTGTATTTATCTAAATATAGACTTCTTTATAGAGTCTTATATTTTTTTGTGATAGAAAGTGAACAGTTAGACTGAGTGAGAAAGAAAGACAAGACAGATGACAGGTAGATGGTTGAAACCCATGGTAGATGGTTGAGACCCTAATACTAGATTTTTTTATTTGACTGAAATACCATTTCCATAGAAAGTATGACAATATAATGCTACTGTAATAAAGAGAAAGAACACTAAATATGAATAATTGAAACAATAAATAGGATCTTAAATTTTCTACCAATATATAAATGTGTTATTAACTATTACACAAAAGATGAGTTTCATCTTGCAGCAAAAAAGTGACATTAGCAGTGCAGGGAAAAGGCTTGCATGTAATTCAGTATTAATAATTTTCTGTTTTCAAATTCAAAGTCCTCAGGCCTTGTCCAAAATCTGTACCATCCCAATGTCATTTAGTTTCAATTGAATGTACCACCACAATTGATCAAATCCTTGGACTGCATTAGGGTGGACTTACCATCCTGAGCATTAAGGTTTGGGAGAATGCCCAAAAACAGGACTCCCATAAGGGTGTACAGCAGCAACCAGTTTGTCCCCATTGTTCACAAAAACACCAAGAACACACCTGAAAAATAAAAGTCTGTCATTTAGAATTAGAATGTCAATTTTGGAATTACTATTAAGCAGAATTCTCTGGTAATGCTCACACATTTCTGTAATTTTGGGATTTAATTGCAATTTAATTATATTCATATGACCTCAACATAAACTTTATACTGCATTTAGAGTCAAAGAGATTTGATGAAATGTAAACATTGTCTATAAACAGTGTTTTCATGAGCTATCTAATGAATCTGCTCAAAGCCTTAATATTCATATTAAAGAGGTTCTGACTCCACTTGGAGGGGAGACCTTCCGAGTGCAATATCAGTATATTCTTGAGCTAAGAACAGAATTCCACACTGAAACAATCAACACAAGAGAATTTGCTAGAGACACAAGAACATAAATCCTGGCTGTTTAATGCAACTATCTGAGCATTCAGATGCAAGTAAAGTGATCGGCCTTCATTTGAGATAAAAAAAAAAATAAAAAATTCAACAAGTTACAAGTGTCATACACACTTTGGTTGGGAATGTCAGCTATGAGGTACTGCAAAAGTCGGGCAGTAGGAAGGGTTGTAGATATATTACATCAATTTCGTTAAAACGGGTAAAGTTTACCTCTTAATGTCTAAAATCAAGAAGATTGTGAAGGTGTAAACTGACTAACATGTTTTTGTCTCTACCCTCTAATCACACTAATCTCATATTACATCATATCTAATCTAAATTTACATCATATCTAATCTAAATTACACAAATCTCATAAACATTATATTGAGACGACACCAGGTGTGATGATACGCAGCCACCTCAACACTTGCTTGAACAAAAAAACAAATAGTGCTCGATATGGGACTAAACAAGGAGCACCATAGTGACTGGTCAAGTACAAAGGCAAATTGCTTGGTCCAGCTCTGTGTGGAACATTCTTATGAGTCATAGGTAATTTCACAAGTTTTAAAAAGCAAGTTCCCTTAAGGAACTTGAGCTGCGTCGAAAACGCTTTGGAAACGCCTTGAGTTGTTTACGCTCTGAATCACATGTAAAATCTGGCTAATAGGCAGTCCTGAAACCCAAAAGCAGAAAATTGCCACCCAGGCCCCTCAGATGCTAATTCGCCATTCCAGAACTCCCTCCAGAAGGAGTTTTGGAGACAAGGCAAGGGAGGCGAGATTGAGATGGTTTTGACATGTGCAGAGGAGGGACATGGGGTATATCGGTAGGAGAATGCTGAGGATGGAGCCACCAGGAGGAAGGAAAAGAGGAAGGCCAAGAAGGAGGTTTATAGAGAGAATTTATAGTGAGGAAGAACATGCAGGTAGTTTGGTTAAAAGAGGCAGATGTAGAGGACAGGGGGGTATAGAGATGGATGATCCGCTGTGGTGACCCCTAATTGGAGAAGCCAAAAGAAGAAGAAGATGACTGTATTTTAACGTTGAATTTTTGATTTAATTAATTATTGCCCCTTGAAAGATATAATACTTCATAAGACAAATCCAAAAAAAAAATTTTGTGAATTGTTGGCCTTTTAAAAAGAATGTTAATTTACTGTATATGTACTTAATACTTGGTAAGGGCTCATTTTGCTTTTAATACTGCCTTAATCTGGCGTGGCATGGAGGTGGTATGGAAGCCCAGATTTCTTTGACAGTGGCCTTCAGCTCATTTGCATTTTTTGGTCTCTTGTTTCTCAATTTCCTCTTGACAATACCCCATAGAGACTCTAGGTCAGGTCTGGTAAATTTGCTGCCCAGTCAAGCACACCAACATCATGGTCATTTAACCATCTTTGGGTGCTTTTGGCAGGTGCCAAATCCTGCTGGAAAATGAAATCAGCATCTCCATAAAGCTGGTCAGCAGAGGGAAGCATGAAGTGTTCTAAAACTTCCTGGTAGATGGCTGTGCTGACCTTGATAAAACACACATGACTCCACAAAGCACCACTGACTGTTCAACACTGGACTTCAAGCAACTTGGATTCTGTGCCTCTCCTCTCTTCTTTCAGACTCTGGGACATTGATTTCCAAATGAAATGCAGATTTTTCTTTCCTTTCATTTGAAAAGACGACTTCGGACCACTGAGCAACAGGCAAGTCTTTTTTGTCCTTTACCCAGGTAAGACACCTCTAGCATTGTCTCTGGTCAGGAGTGGCTTGAGACAAGGAAATTGTCAGTTGTAGACAATGGATAAGTCTGTGTGTGGTGGCTCTTGAAGCATTGACTCCAGCTGCAGTCCACTCTTTGTGAATCTCCCCCAAATTCTTGAAATGGCTTCCTACCACATTATTATCCTTTCATTCAACTTTCCATTAATGTGCTTGGATACAGAACTCTGTGAACAGCCAGCTTCTTTAGCGATGACCTTTTGTGTCTTACCCTCTATGTGCTCCATATACTTCAAAGCTCTTCTCTGTTCTTGCACCGAGGTGGTGGAATGAACTTCCCCTAGATGTCCATACAGCGGAGTCCCTGAATATCTTCAAGCGACGATTGAAGACCTACCTCTCTACCTGAAACACTTAAATTAGCACTTTCCAAGTTTGCTCTGTAGAATTTAAGAGTTATATTTATATTACGTTTGTAATCTGGCGTACCAGTGTAGATTTATTCGTTGCTAGAGACTCAAAGCACTTTTGTACGTTGCTCTGGATAAGGGCGTCTGCTAAATGCTGCAAATGTAAATGTGATTGTAAATATATATATATATATATATATATATCAATCGTTTAAAATATTGAATTGTGATTAATCACAATTGTCATGAGCAAATTAAATGCACATTAGTATCTGTTCTAAATGTACCTTAAATTAATGAAAGTTTAAATTAATTAAATTCAATTAAGTTTTTAATACTTAATACTTAATACTTTAATACTTAAAACATGGGAATGGACAAATATGGATGCATTATGCAAATGTATGTTTATTTGTAGTGAAACCATAGTCAGTAAATGTAAATGTAAATGTTTCAAAATTAATTATGGTGTTTTAAATTATGTAAATCATCAGGACACCAAACAGAACTTTTGCTAAAGAAAGTACTTTCTACAGTACATATAGTTCTACATATAATTCATTATGTTAAGATCTTTTAAAACTGTTTATAAATTACTTGTTTAGAAGCAGCACCAAGAATTCTGAATCTATCATCAAGTAATTAAAAAAAAGCATAGGAACTGTCAATGTTGATTCTGGTATTAATTATTCTCTTGTATTTAAGCCTTTTCTTTACAGCACAGCAGGTTTTTTGTACACTGTAGACACACTGTTTTTATTTACCAACAGATGGAAATAAAAACACGAATAAATTGACATTGGGGCCTGCCAATAAAAAGAGAGGCCTGCAAACACAAACAAGCACTTCAATATCGATTTTTTTCTCTTCAGCCCAGACCATGAAGCAATTTTACAAACAGGGTTTGGAACACAAGCCACATAAAAAAAAAAAATCCAGCTTTAAGTCTATTATTAGGAATCCCTGATTAGCTGTATTAAGCATTAAACTCTATTTTACAATAAATTGGATCCTTTATCATTGCACTATAGGTTTCATCTGTTGATCTGGAACTTTTGCTTAGCTAAGCAGATTTACTTATGTATGTATTTACCTTGTAATATTGTACAATCAAAACGAGAGGAACCATGACAACTTTAATTTTAATATAATGTTTGATATAATGCAACATTTATTTTCAGCCCACAGTCCTCAATCAAGTTTGACACACCCCATACAAAATGAAGAAAACTTTTTATAGTACCATGGCCATAAGCCCTAAAATAAACACAAAATTCGATTTACTAAAAACATTTAAAATTGAAAAGAAAATGTGAAACAATGAAAACATAAAAAATGAATAGAAATGCATATGCTTCTAGAAATGAAAAAAAAACCCCACTAAAAACCATGTTCCATATTAATATGCATTTGGCTTAAGTCAACATTACTTACTACAATCTTTTTTATTTTTGTGGGTTTTTTAAAGCTTTGTTAACATTTGCAATATAATATAAAATGTAACCCAGTAAAGTAGTAAAGTATGCTACAACTTTTACATTTAGCCATATATTTACAAATACAACCCCAATTCCAAAAGTATTGGGACCCTGTGTCAAATGTATATATATATATATCTCATATAGCTTCTTCATTGCATGATAGAGCTTTAACCTGCATTAGTTCATTAGTTGATGACATGGTGAACTCACTGCTCAAGGTGATTCTGAGCCCATGCTGTGATTTCCATTACAGAATCACACGTCTTTAATGCAGTGATAGAGCTTTAACCTGGGGGACCGAAGAATACAGGCATCCATTATCGATATTTTGTTGATCAGTTTATAAGATTTGCAAATCATTGCATTCTGTTTCTATTTACATTTTACACAGTGTACCACTTTTTGGGATTGGGGTTGTATTTTAATACAGAATTTAAAGCAATTAAGTAATAGCAATGCTTTGCTTTGTTGTGCAAAAATCAAAAAACGATTTTCATTTTCATTTCATTTATTAAACTAGTGAATCATGGTTTTCATTCTAAATGAACCTAATGGATTTTGGATGTATTTCCAAAGTTTATTTACAATCTAATGCTTTTGGAAAGTAATCATTAGATTTTATCAGGTATACCACTAATAGAACTCACTGCACCCCTAAATGGTATGGAAATTTGTTTTAAGACCTGAGATTCCTGGAATAAATACGTTTTAGAGAATTTAAAAATTGCTGAGTAAGTACAAAGTACTAAGTAAAAGCCCAAAACGTTTTTTTGATAATAATATTTTTGCAATTCAAAATAATTAAATTAATAATTAAATATTCTCTAATAAAAAAAAATAATTTAATTTCTAATTTCAATTAGTCTTTCTAGTACAGTTTTTCAGTGTACAAAGCAGTAAACTTGTGTTGAAATAACTAAAATGAATAACTCCCAAGTTGCAAGTCAAACTCTACAACACCCCCTTCTGTCACAAGGATAGAAGTACAGGTGTTGCCGCCCCATGAACACTCTTGCACAGTCCTAATTATAGTCATAAATAAAATCTGTAACTTGTAAACCAGTAAATTGTAACTTGGTTATCATTCACACAACTTTGCATGCATGACTGTGACATCTTATGTTTTTCATAGATTTTTGGTCTTTTCAGCTACTTTTGTCACTTAACCCTTTCTAGAATAGTAAATTGTATTACTTTGTTATAATTAAATACGAATATCTAACGACATAACGACAGCCTAGCTCCAAAATAAAAAAATTAATAATTCAGATATCTCTGAAACATGTAGGAAAATAAAGCAACTTGTAAAAAAAATTCCAATACTTCTTAAAAAAAAAAAAGGACTAGTGGGAGAGAGCTACTCAAACATCTGTTTCTGTTTACCATGGCTTTTTATTCTTCCCTCTAAACTTTCCCAGGTTTCGTTGGCCATCTGGATAAGGATATGGAAAAAATCTCTCATGGCAGTCTCTTTATTGCCCAGAGCATTATTTAACCAGCATACATAGTGCCACACAATATGTAGTACATCGGAACGCCAAAGATTATCTCTACCTTCTAGCACTTGCATTACACCAGATGTAGATGTTTTGGTTTAAAACTGAGCTTAGTCTCGTAATAAACAAACAAACAAATAAACAAATTATTTAGGCAAGGTCATTAAGCCATTTTCATTTATTCTATTCAAATTCTTGCTTTTGCAACAACTTTTGCAAGAAAATAGATTTAGCCGTGGAAATTATGTGCATAGAGCTTTTAACATGTATGACATTCCAGCATATGCTGCACTGCTTTGTGCTGCACACAGAAATAGACTTTACAGGGCAATGCTCACTTTTTTGCAGTTTTAAGTCTTAAATTAAAATTACAGACTATATGCATGCTATTAAACAAATACTCCTGTGCATTCAACTGGATTTACTTGCTTTAGTAAACCATACCTTATTTGCCACATGCTATTACTTTTACTTACCCTTAGTGATAAATGGTGTATTCTGCAGAGGATTTTCAAAAAATCTGTGAGTCACTCTAATATATTATCTTCCTACTGTGTCCCATTAGTGAGTTTGATGCATTATTAACTCCAAGGCAGTGATAAATAGGACGGGTCCTAAGAAATTACTGAGAGACACCAGTGTATGGCACCAAGTTACTCATCAGGTCATCCAGTTCTGTTCTCCAAAAGTGAAGTTGCACAGCCTCCAACCCTAAGACACGGCACATGGAAAACTGCCATAGAACTCTTCTGCACCTCCCACTTTCTGTGGAAGGAAGGGGATGCAAACTCAAAGAGCAAAAAAACACAGGGAAGACTTTCAAATGAGAAACAGAAGCCTGTATGAGGAAAGTTATGTCACAGCCAATGCATCCTTAAACTCTTTTTTTTTCCCAGATGACGTTAATTCTCTTTGGGGTTTTGTTAAACTTCTCGGTTTCTGTACAGCATATCTCTAGAATAGATCAGAACTGTAGACAATGTCTTCAAACATTTGTAAATGATGTTCATTTTAATACAACTGGAAAAACATGCTTCCATAAATGCATTTTCTCAGTGAAAATGATTTAAATTCAGATTAAAGTATCAGACCTCCACAAGCATGCAGTAGAAGCTCTAATAGTCATATGTCAAAGAATGTCCTCATTCTCCTTCTAAAGAGCTCAAAACAATTCCACAATGAAACAATATCCACTTCACCCAATTATCTGTCCTTGTCAGGGTTTTCTGGGCTCATAGCACTCTTTTCCAGTTACACGGCACGCACTTCTGGGTCGGCGGACATCTTGCCATTTTTTCTGTGCCACCCAGTATTTAAGCACATAAACGACATATACTCTGGGCCATATTATTCTACTGGCTCATCATGTCTTTGGGATTATTCTTGCCACCCTGCCTGCTCTGGATCCTGTACCTGATCCCTGATCCCTGTTCTGCTCTGCCACCCTAGTTACTGTTTTGAACTCTGGACTGTTTCTTGGTTTGTGTTTTGGACTGTTTTCAGATCTCTGGTTTTGGTTCTCCATGTATTGCTCTGTCTTCTGGCTCTCGAATTTTGGACTGTTTTTTCGGACTCCGTTTTGGCTCTTGGAATTTGGACTGTTTTGACCTGCGTTTTTTTTCCCCTTGCCTCTTTTATCATTAAAAACTGTTTTCACTATTCCCCTGTCACGTCCTGCATTTACACTGACCGCTCCTGACAGTCCTAATGTGAGCTGATCCTCTGTGTCACTGGATATTTGATCCCACTGACATACCCTGGTCTGAGATCCACCACAAAACACAAGAAGGAAGAAACTGTCCCACTAGTATTTCCTTGACTGTGTATTATTGTAATCCACTCTAGTTGAACTAATACCACAAAAACCACTAGGAGCAGTCTCCCAGGAACAGTCAGTAATCTGCACATGGTTTAACAGTCCATTATCATTCCTGTCTCAATAAAATATCACTCTGCCTCTCACACTGTAGCTCTCGCCTTAAGTGTTTTGAAAGACTGGTCAAAGACTTTATCAGCTTTTTGACACCATAGACCCATTACAGTTTGCATACCATCCCAGTCACTTTACGGATGATGCCAATGACAGCTCGCCCACATCCTTAAACAATATAGACAACCAAAAAGGGATATTATGTTAAGATGTTGTTTTTTGATTACAGTTCACTATTTAACACTATAATCCCAGCAAGCCCACCACCAAGTTGGAGGACCTGGGACTTGTCCCATGCTTCTGTCAGTGGATCTAAAAATTGATGACCAGCAGTCTGCAAGCAGACTGACCTCTTTTTCATAAACATTCTTAAAGCAAATAATGCATCTGTGGTGCTCTTCCTCGGCATGAAACCTCACTGTTGCTCACAGATTGTTACCTCTTTTCTCAGCCTGGCTATCACTACTCTTTCCCATAACTTCACGGTGTGACTGATCAACTTAATTCCCCTGTAGTTCCTGCAGGTCTGCACATCTCCCTTATTCTTAAAGAAAACTCCACTGCCATCTCTCCTAAACATCTCCATGCTTCTACTGGTATGTCATCTGGTCCTACAGACTTTCCACTCTTCATCCTTTTAATAGCTGCTCATACAGTACTTACTCATTTCTAATCCTATCCATTTCCTGATTCACCATCTTCACATCATTCGACCTTCTCTCCCTCTCTCATTTTCCTCAACATACTTCCATCTGCATCTTTTATTAATCTAACTTGCAGCACATCCTGTACATCTGTACATCCTGTACATCTGTACAAATCCTTTTCTACTTCTTTAGTGTCTAATTTCTCATATAGTTCCTTATATGCCTTTTCCTTATCTTTCGCCACATCCCTCTTTACCTGCTGCCGCATCTCCTTGTACTCCTGCCTACTTTTCTCATCACTCTGTCGATTCCAATTCTGTTTCGCCAACCTCTTTCTCCTTATGCTTTCCTGCACTTCCTCATTCCACCACCACGTCTCTTTGTCTTCCTTTCTTTTTCCAGATGTCACACCAAGTACTTTCCTAGCTGCCTCCCTTATCATTTCTGCAGTAGTTGCCCAATCATCCAGCACCTCTTTACCACCACCGAGCCCCTGTCTGACCTCTTCCTTGAATCTCACACTACAGTCTTCCTCCTTTAGTTTCCATTATCTAATTATTTTTTCAGTTCTCGCTCTCCTCCTCTTCTTCTTCACCTCCAAACCTATAGACCACCATCCGATGCTGTTTAGCTACACTGTCCCCTGCCAACAGCTTACAGTCTCCAATCTCCTTCAGGTTGCATCTCCTACATAGAACATAGTCCACCTGTGTGCACCTTCCTCCACTCTTATACGTCACCCTATGATCCTCCGTCTTCTTCTTAAAATAAGAGTTCACCACTGCCATTTCCATCCTTTTAGCAAAGTCTCCCAACATCTGGCCGTCCACATTCCTCACCTTAAGGCCATACCTTCCCACCACTTAATGCATAACCAGTACCTCAACCTGTTTTTACACACATGCATACAGTGGCAGAAACAATTATTTAATCCCCTGCTGATTTTTTTAATTTACCCCCTTAGAAAAAAATGAACAGTCTAGAATTTTGATGGTAGGTTTATTTGAGGAGCAGACCGAGAAAGAATATAAAAAAGATTT
>JAAIIK010000145.1:418078-431673 GCA_014706435.1 Silurus glanis
TATATACAAAAAATTATGTGTATATATAAAATGTATATAATTTCCCTACATTGTATTTGTAATCGATTTAATAGTTACAATGGGATTTGTTAGTTTTAATTTAAAAAAAAAAAAAAATAAAAAAAAAAAAGGTCCCTTTGTATCTCTATCTTTGGCTTCTCTCTGTGACCTTATATGTCTAGTGCATACCATCAGGGACCAATGGAGGACAAATACTTCACATGTTGGTACTGGACACTGACAGGGAATATAAGAATACCATTAAGCCTCCAGATTCCAGTAGGTTTCTACACTGCATTTTTTTTATATAATGATTTAATGATTTACACAAAACAAACTATGTAATGGAAAATGGAAAAAAAAAATTGTATGATGTTCCTATTGTGTTTTTTAGGAGGGTAATAATAAATTCCACATCTGTGACAAATTAGATCTTACAGTACAGACAGAGATGAATACCTTAAGATGCGTGCATCAGCCATCTGTGTAAATAGTACTGTGCCCAGTCTAGCAGTGTATAAGCAATAAGCAGCAAAGCAAGACACACCTTGTGGAGAAAAAATAAAGCATCAAAATAGGCCTGAAAAAACATCTTGAGCATATTTGAGTTTTAATATTTTGACTTTCATACCTCCAGTAAAATGAAGAGCAGATCCTATTAACAATAATCTGCACTTTTTTCTCTCATGTCCACCGATATATGTGCAATTCATCCCAATAAAGCAAAATATGGCGGCAAAAAATCCCACAAATATCCCAACAAGCAGCAAAGCCCGCACAGCCTGCAGGGGTCCTGTTTATAAGAAAGAGGAAAAAATGATTGGTGTCAACTGAGCTAGGCATTTGAATCATGATCTTTTTTTTTAATGTGTGTAATAAATCTACATGGTTTTAAATGCTGAGAATCAAATAATAACAAGAGTTGTTTTGTTGAGGATCAGTGATGATTGTTCTACTACACGCTGAATTCATTAGCTTCTAGCAGCTGTTACATCAGCCATTCATTGTGCCAAAGTATAAAACCAAACATAACATTAAAAAAACTTGATTTAATTATTACTAGACTGCAATGTATAACCTTATTTAAAAAAAAAGTTTGATGCAACAGTAGAGGAACATTTCTTTTGCCCAGTTCTCTTTGTGGAGCAAATGACTAGCTGTGCATACTGTGTGGAAAAAATAATTATATTACTCACTCCAGCATTATTTCTATTCTGTAACTTGCAAATTAATTGTGGTGCATAAGTCCTGTCCGTTCTACTTACTCTGGTCGGTTCTAGTTTCAGGCTTCACAACCCACATGGTGTCATAGTCCCTGCAGTTGGCCACATCACTGGAGTCTGTATAGCACTCTCTCCATAGAGTGGACCAGTACCATGCAGCATTAATGACCCAGGAGCCTCCTTGGCCACCTATGTAGCTAATCCTCCAATAATCCATCACCGTGGTGCAGCAGACCAAAAACCATCCAACTGTGGATATCAAGAAGCCAAACACTTGTATAAGAATTATGTTCATTGTAATCGTCTTGGTTCTGATCGTTTAGAAATATAATGTGATTGCTTAAAAGATGTCTCATGCTGTGGAGAATAACAGGTTTAAACCTGAGAAGACACAGCCTGTGGGCGTGTTTATGTGTGTTTATTAAACTTGAAGAAAATGTGCGAGTGCAGTATGAGTTCGTGTTTGTTGTCATGCTAATCACAAGGCATGTTTACTGTAAATGTGAAGGAGCATGCATCCAACATAAAATGAGGGTAGTCTTACAATTGTCCTTGTTCTCTGAAATAACAATACTATAATATATAACACCTATAATGAGATGCACACATGACTTCTGTATTTAAAAGTGCAGTGAATAAATAACAAGCAATATTAAAGATAATGTATTTACTATTTTGTTTTATTTTGTTTGTTCTCTATGGGAAATATACTATTACTGCCAATATACAATATTCACATCACATAATACACATTTTATGTTTAGATTTTTTTCTGAGAAAGCTGGATAACCCAGAAATAAACAAATAATAAAAACATACAGACATGAGAAAAACATGTTGTGTACATCTGAATATTCCGGATTCCTTAGAATACAGAACCCAAGCATCATGCTCAATGTCACATTCAGATTAATCAGATTACTCACTGCACACACCTGGTATCTAGCAACACTCACCTCTCTATAAGCACACTCCAAACATACACTCACTGTGAAGTATCTATTCAGCTATGTTTTCACAACGGACACACCAAGTCTTTTTTCTGATAAACCAGTTAAATAAAAGCATTTACCACAACAACCTTCTCTGTTTCTGTCACTTGGCACTGTATAACTTTACACAAACAGTTAATTATAGGCAGAATCATTATAAGCAAACAAAGAAATAAATGTATGTGTACACATTTATTTGTTTCTCCTATTTTTGTTGAGCTTCACAGTTTCGTGTGTGTGTGTTTGTGTGTGTGTGTGTGTGTGTGTGTGTGTTTGTGTGTGTGTGTGTGTGTGTGTGTGTGTGTGCGTGTGTTAATTTATTTGTTTATTGGCTTTGTGTTACTGTAGTGATTATTTTGGGTATAATGAAAACATGTTAAATCTCCAGCTTGGTTCTGCTGGATGCTCTTATTTGTTCATTAACAAATGAAACTTCTGTAAATTTTAGTGTATACTAATAGCATCTGTATATTATGTTCATAGTACATACACATCTGTAAATTACTCCTATAATACCATTTTATTTAATTTATGTAGCTTATGTAAACACTGTTTATCCTGCGCTTGCTGCTATTGCACTTCTGGTTAGACCTAAACTGCATTTCTCCGCCTTGTAATTGTACATGTGTAATGAAAATAAAGTTGAATCTAATCTAATCTAATCTAATCTAATCTAATCTAATCTAACAGGTAAACCATTAATTGACCACGCTGAGCAGAGAAATGATGCTCACACTGTAAATGCATGATGATGCTTTAATATATTCAGTAGTCATGTAAAAACAAAACACACCAAAATTCTCAGTCCTTTAATATTAGCTCAGTTCCATACATGCTCCATGATAAAGGTTTCTCTGTGTGATGGCCTCTAGCATGTTTCACCTGTTGCACTAGTGATCTATTTTAAATCGTCACTGACTGATGTACTTTTAATATTTATGTATAATGCTAAATTGTATACTTTCTAAAAAATATCAAAACAGTATGTTAAGCACCCTTACTAAAAGTTTTGCAAAAGTGGGAGGGGAATTCAGTTCACAGTATACCTACTATACGGTCTGGGAAATGTCTGAGAAGGCAATGGAAGCTGTTTTAATGTCTGAACATTTGATTTTGAAGTGTGAAGTGTTATGTGTGGAACTACTGAGTAGCTTTTCCAAGTATTGAGCAAGAAATCTTTGGTTGCTGATCATTAACTAGAGCAGGCATTTTGTCAGAGTCCCTGTTGCTAAAGTTGGCAAATGTTTTATCTCATAAGTTATTTGACCCTGGATCATTTCCTTCAATTGACCTTGAGAGCTAAATTTAAACCTATAGACTTACCTGGAAAATTCACAACCTTCTAAAAATGTTTTAAGCTTTATATTGTTTAATTATAAATAATTGTATAATCTAATTGCATATTATGAGTGACATTTTATGGGGATTGGTGCAAATCATATACAGTAACTAAGTCAATTATTATATATTATTATAAAAAAAATGTTAAATACAGTATTATTTATTGCATTTCATATTTATTATATTTTTATATTGAACATGAAGTAAGTGTCAGTTCCTAATATATTATACATCAAAAAGAAATAATATATTGCTTTGTAGTAATAAATTCCCATAAGATTATGACAAGTTTATGACAATTTCATTAAAAAGCTCTTTTGTTTGTTTTCCACTGACTCCACATTGACTTATGAGAATGCATATTTAAGCTACTTTACAAGTTACGAAAAGTTAATAAAAAACAGATGGAAACTAAATGAATGGAACATATAAACCTAGAGTTTACGGTCTATTGATTAAGTGTTTTTTAACATGTAGGAAACAGGTCACAAATCATTCACAGGCCAGACTCAAGCTTGAGAGAGCTTTTAATTTGTTTTGCGGATGTTGGCACTCTGACACTGAGCTGGTGTTGACGACTCTGTTTTCACTGCAAATAGCACTACAGTGTATACAGTATCATTAGAGTAAAACATAATTTATCATTAATTCATTAATAAAAAAACTTTAATCATTTTGTACAAAAGTTCTTCCAAGCAAAACAGTTTTCATGCGCAAATGACACTTTTAGTTATGTTGACATTATAGCACATTATTTTAAAGAAAACAAAAAAATGTAACCCAAAAATATATTATTTTAATTCTGAAAGATTTAATACACAAATAAAAAGTTTGTCATACTTTGATCACATACTGATGAAGTAAACTCTCAGCTACTCAATAATCCATGACAAAATAATTAATCTGCAACTAAGAAATAATTATGTTTGATGAATTGTCAACTAAATATATGAATTAGGGGTAGCTGATAACTTATTAACATCATAAAAGCAATATTAAAATAGAACTTTTATTTGTAGTGTTACCTCTACATTTTAAATGGGAAATATAATATCTGTGTTTGTTTACATATACTAAACAGGGTACATGCTTCAAATGTAATCTATGCTTTGCAAAAATGTGTAATAATTTCCATAAGTAAAATGCCAGATCAAATTTGTCTTAAGTTTTCCCATAAAAAAAATAATTTATTAAATGATCAATATTACTAGTCATGTGAAAATGAAGGACGTCCACTTCTGAAAAGATTGGCCATTGTCTTGAATCTTTTACACTTGTTACGATTTCTTCTCTAAGATGTATTTTTTTTAACCAAATATTTATTATTACCCTGAATCCAAAGAACACTGGGTAAAATAAAAAATAAAAAAAATAGAATGCAATAAGCTGCAAATCTCATAGACTTATATTTCATTTACAGTAGAACATAGAAAACATAAAATGTGATAAATTTTTTTTTTAATCATGTACTGATGATATGTACCATTTTAAGAAAAAAGGTCATTTTGAATATGATAGCCACAAAATATATATATAAAAAAAGCTGGGACAGGTTTTCAACTGTGTAGTATTCCCTCTTCTTTTACAAGAGAAGAATTCTATTAAGAAAAAAATGATGTCTTATTTGTGTCTGACATAGGATTCTTGCTGCCCTGGGACTATTTTTTTTTATATTTTTTATTTCATGGGAAATGAAATATGAAAGGCCTTTTTCAAGACCCGTCCCAGGTGTCTCGAGGTGTGCAGCAACCAAGAAATACAAAATTACATTTTTTTTTTCTTAAAATTGTATTCTTTTCTAAAAATGGTACATTTTCTCAGTTTACACATTTGATATGTTTACTATGATGTGAATAAAATATAGGTTTTTTTTTTTTACATTCTACACAGCATTCCAACTTTTTCTTTTCTAAATATTAGTGCTCTATTTGATTGTGATCTATACCAGGATGACAATGATAATTACTATTATTGGAGAATGTCTTCTAATGCATACTCTCTAATGCAAAAACCTACATTCAGTTTTGGGGATAATATCCCACTGGTTTTCCTGTTATATCAACCCTTTAGGAGATTGTCTGTGTGGGGTTTTTTGTGTGTGTATCACACATAGGCATTTTTATCAAAGTTTTTTGAGGTGCTGCTGTCTTCTGTTGGGGACCTCCTGACATTCGTTGAATGGATTTGTTTCTTCTCAGGATTAGAAACATAAGAGGTTGCACTATAGACATATCGTTTCCTCTCATTCGAGCTGTGGAAGAAAATGACACTTTAGTAAACCTTAATGATTCAGTTAAATCTAATGAATAAATAAATGAGTAATAATATAAATATTATATTACTTCCACATTAGTGATGTTCTTATTTTTTAAAAACCTTTTTGGAATCATAATATAGTTCCACTTCAGGAACTCGAGCTGCGTCAAAACGCTTTGGGAACGCGCCCAAGTGTTCACGCTCTGAAATAATGTGGTGGGGTGGCGTCAAGATCAGGAGTATAAAACGCATATGCGTTTTATTACGGGGGGGGGTAAGCACAGCTTGTGTGTCGCTTGCTTGGGAGCGGAGCATGTGAAGTCGGTTTTCGAGGGAGCCGACTGAGATCACTGTGCTCGCATCTCTTCGAGGAGGGTGCCTTAGCTCCTTCCAGGTCTGGCCCCGCTCTCGCCCGAGGCAGAGCGCCGTGCCAGCTCCTGGGGTTCGCAGCCGGACCTTGCAGAGGGTTTCGAGACGGGCATGTCCTTATCTCCAACCCCACCTGCTCAGTCCAGCGCTCGCTCGCAGGCTTCGGAAGCACGCTATTCGGCGGATTCTATCTCCTGCGATGAGCGCATGCTCCACCTCTCTTCCTCTGAGCAGGAGGGAGGGGGGCCTCTGCGATAGGGAAGCCGAGGAGCTTACGGAGGTTGTAATGTGTGCCGTTACCAAGCATGATATAACTTGGCCGGTTCATTAGCAGAAAGTGCTTTTATCTAGTAAATTAGATGAACGCTTTCTGACACTACTGTCACAACCCGTAAGAGTTACATCCCCAAGGTGCCATCGGTTGTCCCACGACCCGTAAGATTACAGGCAGATTACATTCCCAAAGCGTCTCGAGTTCCTGAAAGGGAACGTCTTTAGGTTACGTATGTAACCCTAGTATCCTGAGTGAACGAGACGCTCTCTAACCCACACCTCTGGCATCCCTGCAGCGCTTCCTTCTTCCTTACAGAAGCTGCCGCTGCCCTCAATCGTATGCATTTTATACTCCACCGGTGACGGCCAGCGTCCAATTTTTGACTGATTACACACATTATTTCATAGTGTGAACACTCGGCCGCGTTCCCAAAGCGTTTCGATGCAGCGTCTCATTCCCTCAGGGAACTAGGGTTACATACGTAACCTAGAGACGTTTTCTCTGATAGTATTTGATTGTGGATTTCTGTGTTTTATTAATTGTTTTGTTTTTTATATCAAAAGATGAATATAGATTGAATTTGAGCTTCAAATTTCTGATTCTTACATCTGCAACAAGTGTTAAACAACTTAGAACCATGGCACTGTGCTCACGTAAATGTTTAAACAATTAATAGCAGTTGATATCTGCTACTGGTTTAATTCGAAACATGTTTCAAATGTAAAGACTTAATTTGTTCATAACAGAAAAATAGAGACCATCCCACAAGATGAAAACCACTCATCATCAAATTAAATAAGTTCTGGTACCAACACTAACCTCTACCAACATGATGGAAATGGCAAAATGTAAAGATAAAAACGATCCGCTCAGCATAAAGGATCTGCTTATGATAAAAATCTGCAAAACATGCTGGAGATATTGGGTGGTCTACAGCTGAAGGTGCCAAGTTATTTAACACATCTAGATGTATCTATCAGAAAAATAAAGCAGACTCACATTCATGTTTTGTTTTTAACACCAAATGCCTTTAGTCTATAGCAAAATCCATTGAATTGGGTTGTAATTTATCTTAAACGTAATCATTAGGTGCTTTCACAGATTCAATGTAATTTTGTTTACAAGTCATAAAATCTGATAAATCATCACTTGCAATAGAATGTTCAAGGAATAGTAGCATTGAGTCTGATGATTGTGTTTTCAAAAAACGTTTAAAATGTGTGAAAACGTTAACATAAACACTTAAATAATTAAATCATAATTTATACTTTAAAATAGAAAAGTACTTCCTGTTTCTGACATGACACTTTCTGTAAAATGACAACATTGTGTTGTGTCAGAAGTAATACTACAGTACGAAACCACAGATATATAAGTTGATTTGTGTGCAGAAAATTTATACGGTCATCAGAAGTTAACCTGTCAAATGTAAGGTTTTCATGTTTCACCAATAGGGGACATTTGTTTGTCTCTCCATATTACCTTTTGCTATTACCATCAAACAGTGATGAGAAGAAAACAATCCCTCCCAGAATGCACAGGGCAGATCCTGCCCAACCTATGAATAATGCTGCCCCCAATTCATACCTGAGAAGATACAAAGCAGTTATTCTCAAATCATCTGTTTGACCTCAAATAAACTCGTTACATCTTTATATGTTGTGTCAAATTATCAGGAACATACTTCTGGTCCACAAACATGGGGTCAAAAAATTCAGACATGATCCTGTTGGCATACAGAGAGCAGGCAGTCAAAGAGCAGAGACCTGCAATTATAATAAGTTTGGTTTACCTGAGAAGAGTTTCATTCATCATCGCAAGCACATAGCAAACACAGCTGGCTCAAAGAAAGCTTTACACACCACCAAGAAAATACTGAAGTCCAGAAAAGCATGCAATTCGAGCTTTAAGTTGATCACTTCCTCCGATTTTGGTACACTTCATTCCCACCAGAGCACAGGCAGTTGCAAAGAAACCAAGACACACAGCTGAGATCATCAATCCTCTGCACACCTGGATGTAACCTTTCACAAAATAGTTACATGTATGTATTTTCAAATATTAAATTATTGTAGTTAATGCATGCAAAATGTAAATAATAATGACATAAATAATGGCAAAGTCAGACAAATGGATGTTTGGAGGGTACATTTAACATATGCAACAGACTGCTATCTAGTAAATGTTTAGATGAATTCTATAATATGCAGGCAAGAATAACATACAATCAGCCAATGTAGTATAGCGACTGGTTTTGTATGACCCTAGTGTATTGATTCCCAAACATAACCAAATTATGTGCTGGTTAGAAAGTTAATTTCATATAAATCCTACAAACATTAAGATATTATCTTAATGAGGATCCCAGACAGACAGGAGGGCTGTGACAGGAGGACAAAATGACAGACAGGAGGACAATATGTGCATAAAGGCAGAATCTTGTGTCATCAGTTTCTGCAAATGAAAGTGTACAGTATGCAGCATCTCTATATGACAAACCAGAAGAAAACCATTAAAGAAAAACATTTCAGACATTTGACATTTGCAGAAATTTGAAACCTCTTGTGACCATGACCCTGTTTGTATTAGTAATAATTCCATAAACATTACAAACATTGAAATACTGATCTTTGAGATATTACACTAACATGAATCTTCGACAAATGCACAGATACACATAAATAGACAGACAACCCAAAGACATAATGCCTTTGATACCAACAAATTCCAACTGCAATGAATTACTCAACATTAGTACATCACGGTCTGTGCAGAGTTTTTGTGTCCCAGTGGAGTTTCCTTGAGGGACATGAAGGTCTGAGTGTTGCTTTATTTTTAATATTTGTTTCTTGTTCATAAAACATTAACCAACTGTAATGGAGAAGAAACAGAAAAGCTAATTATGCCTTCAAAAAGGATTAAAGAGAAACTTGAAAGTCATGCATTCACACTCTTGTGCATTGGGTGTAACAATTCTGAATTTAATGAGATATGCATCAGCAGGCAAACTATTTCTCACTGCCCATTTGAAAACCCATTTTTCTTATCTTCAGCCTTGTTAAACACAAACCGAAACGCAGAAATCCTTGAATATTATTTTAGGTAAATGGGTAAGCATAGGGTGGGAATTGCTTTTTATATTTTGTTTTGTTTCGTGAAAACTTAAAGGTAAAGTCTACAGTATTGTGTGCAGTCTTTATATTAACCAGTATTGTTTGTTAACTTCACATACCACAGTAGTAAAGCAATGTAAAACTGAGCAATGTATGCCTGATTAAACATGCTATAATAATGTAATTAAGGTTTGGCAGATAACAACCCATGTTTGAACATTTGTTTTAAGTCTTTACACCCTTCATTTCTCCACATCTACTTTGAACCTATATCATTTAAAGCCATCCTTTAAAAAGAGAATCAACATGGGTCATTTCTCATGAGTGTACAATAAATCAGGTTTTTCCAAGAGCTGGAAAATAATGTTCATTAGTGAACAGGCATCACAGCTGACCTTGAAAAAAAAAACTAAACTAAGCAATACATGACAAAATGACTGATCATTTCTACTTTTTACTGCACCCATCTTCTCATTAATTTTTACCTTCATTTGGTTATTTTTTACACTTTTGGGTTAAATTTCATTTAAGTTTCTTTGTCATTCTAGAAGAAACATTCTCTGTTCCTCTTTTACTAACATATATTATCTCTGTTTCACTCATGTGAGACAGTATTTCAGTGAAAAGAGCTGGCTAACCGTCTAACGCGAGCATGGAAGGAAAGTCTTTGCAGTTGGAAACTCCAGTAGAATCAGTCACGCAAATCTTCCAGAGGTTGCACCAAAAGGTAGCTGTAGTAATTACTGTGCCATCATTTGAAGACACTTTCCAGTAGTCTGTTGGTAAAGTGGAAGACACCAGCACCCATCCAGCTGTGGCTACAAGAAATGCTGATATTTCTGTGACCATTTTACCCATTGTTATCTTATAATTGTTATTTTGTCAAAGTCTGTTTGCGTAGAAAACAGCTTCACAAGGTCCTCACACAGGTAATCCAGGATAACCCAGGTTAAATAATGTAAGTGTACCTGAGTCATACATTGGCTGCTCTTTAGGGAGGGTTTTGGCCATCACTCGTCACAGATTTCCAACAAATCGGTCTTTAGGACATTGTGTGACCATGGTATGCAAATTTGTCCAACAGCTGCTTATAGCTAATAGACTGTTGAAGTGTGTTTTATTTTTTTGTTTACACACGGTCAAATGTTTCTTAATAAACAAGACTCACTTTTCTATTCAGAAACTCATTACACATGTATAACTTATTTAAAGTATTCACCATGTAAAAATGAATTTCATGGATAATAACTATTTCCCATTTTTTAAAGAAAGCTGTGCCAGAACAAATAGAGATTTTTGTTAGACTCTTGTGTGGTTCTTTATGGACTGAGGAAATAAGAGAAAAAAGGTATAGACCTCATGTATATAATGGAAGTTGAATACATTTTATTTCCTACATGGAATTTCTTAAAGATTATTTCTTTAAAACATAAAACGAATAACATGTTCTTCCAGCCAGCTTACTGGGGACAGCACATACTCCCTCTCTTCTCTCTCTCGCTCTCTTGGTCGAGTTAAACATGTTCCTGAAGTTCCAGTGAACACTCTTCCTGCCCCTCTCCCCACTTTGCCCACTTTGTCAGGCCTGCCTCTGGATTGTGTTCTCCTTGATTGGAAGCCACTCTGTGCAGCTGGGGACGGTTTCTCATCAACGCCCTGGGGTTCCATGAAATTACGGAGTTAGAACGGGAGCTTTGAGGATGGATTTAATGTCAACAGCCTGCTACACTGACAACAGTTTTCGTCTGATCACCATCACTGTACCCCACAACATCGTTTATCTTTAATAAATGGACATTCAGTGCCACCCAGATGAGTACCCTCTTGAGTCTGGTTCCTATCAAGGTTTCTTTCCTTATGCCATCTCGGGGAGTTTTTCCTTGCCACAGTCGCCACAGGCTCACTCATCAGTGATAAACTTACACTTATAAAGAACATCTTATTCATTCTTTATTACCACATTGTCTGTGTAAAGCTGCTTTGAGACAATGTCCATTTTTTAAAAGCACTATACAAATAAAAATGAATTGAAATGAATTGAACATAAACATGCATGAATCGAAACTATAAATTTGTTCATCACTGCCACTTATAGAGAAAAGAAAACAGATGCTGAATTGAAAGTACAGAATTAGGTGGAGTGAAAGTAGCTGGAAGTTTTAATTAAACAATAGACACATTTACACAGAAATGTAAGTCTAATGTAGAAAAACAAACAAACATAGACATAGATTAAAAACTATTTTTAAAAAAAAGTAATAATAGTAATTTGATCACGCTAATAGTATCAAGAAGACACCATGGTGCAGTTACTTGAGGTGTCACTCATAGTGTCCTCTGCAGAATATGTGGTAACCGAATGGGTTCAGTGGAGTGAGGAAGCAGAGAAACTTCCCACATGGGGCTGGGAATGTGGAAGATGACTCTAGACAGGATAGGAGCCCCTCCCCAAAGATTTCAGAAGAGGCACAGGAGAGAATGTGAGACAAATGCTAAACAGTCATTGTAACATGATCCAATTATGTGTGGCTTATGAGAAGTGTAGTCTAGTGCCATTTTGAATAACACTGAGAGTAAGGGAGTATTGCATGAGGTACACTTGTATGATAGAGCATTAAGATTTCTCTTTCCTAGCACTAAGGGATATAAACCCAATCCACTACAACAAAGAGAACAAAAGTGAGCCATACATTTCCATAAAAGACATTATTTCTTTGTGGAACACAGTGACTGCTTAACTTCAACCCTACTGAACACCTTTGGGATAAAGTCTACAAAACCTTTTTTCAACACACATTTGCTAAAGTATAATGTGGCTCATTAAAATTATATATCTTATTAAAATTAACAGAAAACCTCACAATGCATGGAGCAGAAAAGCTTTTTTTGCTGAGACTGTAGCCCCCCCTGGAGAGGAACTCTGGTAAGAGCTATTAGTGCTTTGACACCATTTTTTATGGAGAGGCCAGGTGAACTTATAACAACCATCTTCCAGTCTCCCTCCCCTGTTAAATAATTCACTCTTCCTTACTGCCCAACTGAAGACATTTCTCGTCCTTACTGCTCTGTGGAGAACATCAGTCCACCTTCCAGCTCTGCAGAAGATATCCCTTTGCCTCCCTGGGGAAAACAAGCTGCTGGTCTAAAGCACCAGACTCAAGATTCTGATGGTTAAAGGGGACTCAAGATTCTCATGGTTAAAGGGGACTCTTCTCTCTAAATAGGGGTTTTGTTGTTTAGGTCTCATTCCACACAGAAGTTCTGCTCTCTTTATTAAGACCTAGTATGCTAATATTAAATAAAACACATAAAGAACAAAGCTTTTATTATGCATTTTAAATTACAAACAATATTAAATTCTTAACTTTTTGTTTGCACTCTGACTGCATTAAATAAAAGCATTTGCCAGAAAAGTTAAATAGTTAAAATGTCAGTTCATTGAGTCTTAGTGTTTTTGTAAATAAGTGTACAAAAATGAAAAAAGTGTTCATTTGGGTCAGGTTAACTGATTTGTCAAATCTGACATCCTCTAGGTCCAGATGTTACCCTGGTTGAAAGGTGGGTTTCATTCTCCGAATTGATATGTGGGTTTTAATCCCAGTTTTAGCACAAGATTTGTGCATATTGAATAAAGTACGCAAGTATTTCTATAACTATGTATTGAATATCATCACATCCAACATTGAAAAGTATATAAATAAATACAAAGATACTTCACAAAAGTTTTTTTAACTGAAATAAACCTGAAAGGCCATAATCCAAAACATGTAAACTGTTTTGTTAAGTGCAGATCAGGTACTGTCATGGCTTGTCCATGCATGGCTGCTTCTAAAACTCACTACTCTATTGTAAATGGAAATCATAATATTAGCAGCAGAATTTAAA
The DNA here is from genome assembly GCA_014706435.1 of Silurus glanis. Taxonomy (NCBI): domain Eukaryota; kingdom Metazoa; phylum Chordata; class Actinopteri; order Siluriformes; family Siluridae; genus Silurus; species Silurus glanis. The sequence continues at coordinate 431,532 of JAAIIK010000145.1, forward strand.
TAGAAGTCTACAGACACATACTTTCTGCTAATTTACATTTAAATTTTAAAGATTTGTGTACAATCTAATCGTTTTATCATCATCACACACACACACACACACACACACACACACACACACACACACACACACACACACACAC
>JAAIIK010000145.1:435924-475744 GCA_014706435.1 Silurus glanis
TATAATATAATATAATATAATATAATATAATATAATATAATATAATAAAGTCATGCATATCATATTAACTCGGTAGGTGGCGGTAGCGCACCGTAACCTCCATAAAACATTACAGAAGAAGAAAGGAAATTCAACATGGCGGCCGACAAATCTACTAAAGAAAAGCTGTTGTCTGTTCTGAATGATATAGAAGTGCTATCCAGGTTGGATTTTTGGCTGATTTCTGATTTTATTATATTGTTATTCTTATTGTACAGCAGTGTTAAACGTTCTGGAGAAAGTTCAATGTACCACATCTAACGAACGGAAGTTTACATAATATGGCTAGTTGTGCTAACTTAGCTTTACATGTACGCCGAAAAAAGGTAATGATTGGTTATTAATTTCTATTTCTCACCGCTGATTGGCCAGTATGAAATGATAAGCCAATCGTAGTGCAGTTCATAGGCAGCAGGGAAGAACGTTATTACTAAAACTACTCATAGGTGTCTATTAACATTCTGAACGTTTTATTCTAATTATAATCTGTATCGATGTGGGTAGCTTTCACCAGAGAGTCTGAAATCTGATGTTAAAACCAGGAAAAAAATATATGTAATTTTGCTTCTCTGGCTGAATGATGATGACGTTTTGTTTCTGCAGAGAGCTGATAGAGATGCTTGCATTGTCTCGAAACCAGAAGCTTCCCCAGCCTGGAGAGGACACTCAGGTATTCTTCACTTTAAATATATATTCTCTATAAATATATATTATACTGAAAAGCAGTGGTGGGCCGTCAGGGCCAGGTAGACCTTCTCTCCTGCCATGAACACTATTAGAATCTAAAATAAAATGAGATATATATGAAATGATACCCAATAGTCTATTCCCTTCATTTCATATTGTTTCTCTTGCTTGTGCTGCTTCCTGTAGTGTCAGGAAAGGTAGAGTTTTGATCCAATCATATTTCAGCCATGAGGCCTTCAGAATCAGCAGTGCTGGTGCCTGTTGTGTTGAAGTTGTTGCTTTAACCAATCAGATTTTGAGTCACCAGGGCCACCCAGCACGCATACAATAACCTCAACATTTCTACCTCCTTTGATTGGCTGGTCAGAGAGCGCATGGTTTGAATGGGCTGCGCTGTGCAAGCCGCACAAGCTCAAATATACTTGTATTGATTAAAAGATGTTTTTTTTTTTCTTTTCATTTCACAATTACTGACAAGAGGAGAAGAAAGTGATTAGGTCACAGACATACTCACAAGATGGACTTTTCATGTGAAGTGGGAAAGCATGAGGAACCATTTCTTGAACCATTTATTCTTTCACATGTTATTTCCTGTAGAATTTGCACAAGTTGTTTTAATTTCGAATAGCGCTGCTATCGAGCAACTAACGATTATTTTGATAATATATTGGGGGAAATAATCTTTTGATGACTCAAGTAAAAATGTGATCTTTTTAAATTAATGTTTTGCTCATTAGAATATAAAACCCTAATTCAGGGTATTTATGTATAAAAATGTACTTAAAAATTGCAAAAAGCCTCATATTGAGTTTAACTATCTTTAATTTAGACATTTTAAAGCTTATAGTAGCTGCTTGTTGACGAGTGCATGGGGGATTTCACCTTGAACACATTCACTCATGCTGGGTTGCTTCTTTCTGTAAAAAAAAAAATAATAACATTTGAGTATGCAAGGTGAAGCAATTTGTATAAATCAACATTCGTATTGTATTTTGCAGATGGCAAGTTGACAACCATGCTTAAAGAAATCTATATAAAATATAATCCATCATAGTTTTGAAAATTTTTGTTTAAAAAAAAACATTTTGTTCAGGTGTGAGGATCTAAGCATCTAGAATATATAACGTAATCTTGTATAATAATTTAATGATATACGCATAAATTAAATATTCAGACATTGAAAACAAGCATTTGAACGTAGTAAAGCCGCAGTAAATCACGTTTGAACTGTTGTAGAAGACAAATCCTATAAAAAGAATAAAATGGAGAAACGCAGAAAGCTATCAGGCTTAATAAAAAAAAAAATGCTCTGGTGTACAACCCCTGGCAAAAAGTATGGAATCACCCCTCTCAGAAGAATTTCATTCAAATGTTTAATTGTGTAGAAGAAAAAAACAAGCACATATATGCCACAAAACAATTTTCACTCAACAATCCAAACTTCTGGCTGTATAAAAGACTTAAAAGAAAAAAACAAAGAAAGATAACTATAGTCAATTACAACTGTTTTTACAGATCAAACAGAGGAAAAAAATATGGAATCACACAAATCTGAGGAAAATTATATGGAATCACCATGCACTTTGCATTTCTAAAACAAACACCTGTATCTGATTACAACTGCTAATAAGTCTGCAGTTAAAAAAGAGTGCTTGCACACATTAGTGATGTGTTGAACCAAGATGATTGTCATAACTCATGGCTCCAACATGAGAGATGTCAGTTGAAACAAAGGAGAGGATTATCAAACTTCTCCAAGAAGGTAAATCTTCACGGAATGTTGCAAAAGATGTTGGTTGTTCCCAGTCAGCTGTGTCTAAAATCTGGACCAAGTACAAATCAAATGGAAAGGTTGTAAAAGGGAAGCGTACTGGTAGACCAAGAAAGACATCAAGGCGCCAAGACAGAAAACTTAAAGCAATATGCCTTGAAAACAGAAAATGCACAACAAAACAAATGAGGAACAAATGAGCAGAAAGTGGAGTCAATGTCTGTGACCGGACTGTAAGAAATCGCCTAAAAGAAATGGGATTTACATACAGAAAAGCCAAACGAAAACCATCATTAACATCTAAAGAGAAAAAAACAAGGTTTCAGTGGGCTAAAGAAAGACAATCTTGGACTGTGGATGACTGGATGAGAGTTATATTCAGTGATGAATCACGAATCTGCATTGGGCAGGGTGATGATGCTGGAACTTTTGTTTGGTTCCAATGAAATGTATAAAGACAACTGCCTGAAGAAAACATGCAAATTTCCACAATCATTAATGATATGGGGTTGTATGTCAGGTAAAGGTATGGGAGAGATGACAGTCATTACATCTTCTATAAATGCACAAGTTTATGTTGAGATTTTGGACACTTTTCTTATTCCATCAATTGAAAGGATGTTTGGTGATGGTAGCATCATTTTTCAGGATGATAATGCATCGTGCCATAGGGCAAAATCTGTGAAAACATTCCTACAGGAAAGACATAATGTCAATGGCATGGCCTGCAAATAGTCGGGACCTCAATCCAATTGAAAATCTGTGGTGGAAATTAAAGAAAATGGTCCACGACAAGGCTCCAACCTGCAAGGCTGATCTGGCAACTGCAATAAGACAAAGCTGGAGACAGAATGATGAAGTATACTGTTTGTCATTAGTTAAATCTATGCCTCAGAGAATTCAAGCCGTTATAATAGCCAGAGGTGGTGCAACAAAGTACTACTCGTGTTTATATTTGGTGATTCCATATAATTTTCCTCAGATTTGTGTGATTCCATATTTTTTTCCTCTGTTTGATCTGTAAAAACAATTGTAATCGACTATAGTTATCTTTCTTTGTTTAGTTTTTTTTTTTTTAAGTGTTTTATACAGACAGAAGTTTGGATTGTTGAGTGAAAATTGTTTTGTGGCATATATGTGCTTGTTTTTTTCCCTACACAATTAAACATTTGAATGAACATCATCTGAGAGGGGTTATTCCATACTTTTTGCCAGGGGTTGTACAAATGCATAATCATTATCTGAAAACCACAACAGAGACTAAAAAATGTGATAATTTACTGCTGCTGTAATTTGCAGCTTTTAGATTTAGTGTTTGTTGGCACCATTTTAAATTGAATCAAACACTATGTCACGAGCGAGCTGATTGCGCAACCTCGTGAGTCACGACAAAACGGATCCAGTGCGACTGCCCCGAAGCTACAAACAGTTTATACAATAACACTTAACTAAACTATACAATTTTCACATGACGATTATACACTTTTTGCTCACCGTGCTGGTTTTTTCCTTCATCCGAGACACCAGTGTTTTTTTTTTCTTTTCTTTTCATGTGCTCGTGCATCACTGTGGTACTTCCCTCCCACACAAGCTCTGCTTTGCATAACTTCCAGGTGCAGTTTACTTTGTTGCGTTTAATATTAAATGCTCTCATGCCTTGGATAACTTGAGATGCACAGTTTTTCCTGCAGTATCCTTTACTGGCCGCCATTTTCGCATGCGTCTGTGCTTTCTTACGGTCACGCCAACCCGTAAATCGAGCAGCCCAGTTAATTAATAATGGCATTCGTTGACAATGAATTTCATTATTGATTAGTTGTTAATTAACTATCCCTATTAATTATAACTATTAATTTCAATCCCCCGAAATTAAATCAAACCAAAATGCATGAAAACCAAAAAAATCCATGAAAACAAATTGATTGTTTCATTTAAGACACAGTGGGGCAAAAAAGTATTTAGTCAGCCACCAATTGTGCAAGTTCTCCCACTTAAAAAGATGAGAGAGGCCTGTCATTTTCATCATAGGTACACTTGAACTATTAGAGACAAAATGGGGAAAAGAAATCCCGAAAATCACATTGTCTGATTTTTAAAGATTTTATTTGCAAATTATGGTGGAAAATAAGTATTTGGTCAATAACAAAAGTTCATCTCAATACTTTATATACCCTTTGTTGGTAATGACAGAGATCAAACGTTTTCTGTTAGTCTCCACAAGGTTTTTACACACTGTTGCTGGTAGTTTGGCCCATTCCTCCATGCAGATCTCCTCTAGAGCAGGGATGTTTTGGGGCTGTCGCTAGGCAACACGGATTTTCAACTCCCTCCAAAGATTTTCTATGGGGTTGAGATCTGGAGACTGGCCACTCCAGGACCTTGAATTGCTTCTTACGAAGCCACTCCTTCGTTGCCCGGGCGGTGTGTTTGGGATCATTGTCATGCGGAAAGAATCAGCCACGTTTCATCTTCAATACCCTTGCTGATGGAAGGAGGTTTTCACTCAATATCTCACGATACATGGCCCCATTCATTCTTTCCTTTACACGGATCAGTCGTCCTGGTCCCTTTGCAGAAAAACAGCCCCAAAGCATGATGTTTCCACCCCATGCTTCACAGTAGGTATGGTGTTGTTTGGATGCAACTCAGCATTTTTTCTCCTCCAAACACGACAAGTTGAGTTTTTACCAAAAAGTTCTATTTTGGTTTCATCTGACCATATGGCTTTCTCCCAATCCTCTTCTGGATCATCCAAATGCTCTCTAGCAAACTTCAGACGGGCCCGGACATGTACTGTCTTAAGCAGGGGGACACGTCTGGCACTGCAGGATTTGAGTCCCTGGCGGCGTAGTGTGTTACTGATGGTAGCCTTTGTTACTTTGGTCCCAGCTCTCTGCAGGTCATTCACTAGGTCCCCCAGTGTGGATCGAGGGAGACTCAGTGGTCTTGTATGTCTTCCATTTTCTAATAAATGCTCCCATAGTTGATTTCTTCACACCAAGCTGTTTACCTATTGCAGATTCAGTCTTCTCAGCCTGGTGCAGGTCTACAATTTTGTTTCTGGTGTCCTTCGACAGCTCTTTGGTCTTGGCCTTAGTGGAGTTTGGAGTCTGACTGTTTGAACTCGTTATCAGTATAAAAGACACCCGTCCACAACCTCAAACAGGTGCCATTAATACAGGTAACAAGTGGAGGACTTTAGGAGCCTCCTAAAAAAGTTCTTACAGGTCTGTGAGAGCCAGAAATCTTGCTTTTTTTGTAGGTGACCAAATACTTATTTTCCACCATAATTTGCAAATAAATTCTCTAAAAATCAGACAATGATTTTCGGGATTTCTTTTCTCATTTTATCTCTCATAGTTGAAGTGTACCTATGATGAAAATTACAGGCCTCTCATCTTTTTAAGTGGGAGAACTTGCACAATTGTTGGCTGAGCAAATACTTTTTTGCCCCACTGTATTACTGAAGGCTTAGGTGTGAAGTGCACAAGCCCGCCTTTGCTGAAATGCCAGTAAGGGCAAATGTCTTGGCTCTGTGTGATCAGCGGCGTTGATCTAAATCTAAAGCCCAACACAGATGCATATGTTTGTCGTTTGTGTGAGCAGTTGCTGGAGTTGCTGGTGCAGAGGGACAAAGAGTTCCAGGAGCTGATGCGGACAGCCTTGAGACAGGGCAGGACCCATGAGGAGATGCAGAAGCTGGAGAAAGAAGTAGATAAGAGGGATGGTGACATCCAGCTGCTGCAGAAGCAGCTCAAAGAGGCGGAGCACATCCTGGTGAGCTTGTTTATGTAAACTAGAACTAGAATATAATGAGGTCAGAACTTACAATGACAAGTTAAGTTATATTACATGTTGTGGGATCTGTTGTCCCAATGTAGCAGGATGGTTTAACATGCTCTTACAGGAGATAATCTATTTATTTATTGATTTTATTTGATTTGTTTATTTATCGTTTAAAGATTTTCTAGATCATCATGATGCTGTTTGCATTTAATGAATATTAACACTACCTCACAATAAAATTTCACCATTTAACCATTTCAGTAAACCATTTAACCAACAGTAAAAGTACTACTAAAGTTTAAGCCTTTTTTTATACCCATAAATGTAAATATGGTGCTAAAAACTTTAGAAGAATGAATTGTGCATGACAAAATGTATTAGATACAGATTTGTAAAAGCTAAACATTCATGTTAAGGTTACCACAGGCTAATGTTCTGGTACTTTTAATGAATCTACAAATGATAGTCATCTAACAGATTACAATAAATTATGTATTGCTTTTTAATTATGTATGTGGTGTTGTATCATATTTAAAAGCCACTATTATCTTAGCATATACAAAAGTTGCTTCTTGACTAGCAGTATATTATGGTGTTTAGATAGGAAAAGTAAATTTTTCCAGCAATATTTCATACTATTGAACGGTCAACATATAGTGCGACTACTTTCACTGTAAAAAAAATAAATAAATAAAATAAAAAGAAATTATGAGAGAACTGGAGATGCTTGTCAGAAAAGGTTAAACTATGAGCTTTAGAAACAACAAGCAGGAGAACTGAGAGATTCAGAAGAATAAAAGGAAGAGCAACAGTAGGATATTTGTTCTGTTGTCATCTTAAGTGCTGTCATTTATGCTCTCAGTGTTCAAGCACCGACTATGGGTTGCTAAATCTAATGTAGTCTGTTCTATCAATATTGTGTGCATATAATATGAAACCCCAAATTGAAACAGTTGAGATGCTGTGTAAAAATGTAAATAAAAACAAAATGCAATGATTTGTGAATCTCCTAAATCCATATTTTATACACAATTGAACACCAAAAACTTAAAAAGTCGTCCCATTAATGTCCAATACAAAGTTGTAGCTAATCGCCAGTCCTGGATCTTCTTTGTCATATTTTTTGTTTCACAATGCACCAAATGTTTTCAATTGTTGAAAGGTCTGGACTGCAAACAGTCCAGGTCAGCAGACTCTTCTATTATGAAGCCATGATATTGTAATAGATGTATTATGTGGTTTAGCATTGTCTTGCTGAAATATGTAAGACCTTACCTGAAAAATATATCATTTGAATGGAAGCATGTGTTGTTCTAAAACCTGTATTCGACCTAAAGTCGACTAATATGATTTTTTTTTCCCTCTGGCTGATGGCCGGTAAATGATATGTTTGCCGTATTTTCTTTTTTTCCACACTTCATCTAATTAAATCGATCAGTTAATTAATAAGATGTGATACAGAAAAATTGCTTAAATTAAACACCTATTGAACAACTCAATCCTCTCCGATCAGTGCACCTGTTACCAGGTTTTTGTATTTCGCATCAGCTGTTTTATTCTGCATGTCATTCAGCCATGGAGCTCATCTGTGAGAAAGAACGCCAATTGGCTATTCAGCTTAGCAAACGAGCACACAAGAAAAAAAAAAACTGAACAGGCTTGTTGTCATTGTCGTTCTCATCTTTGCAACTTGGCAGACATGATTTGAAAAAAGCAGCACGAAACGCTGCTTGCTTTATATATTTACTGTTCTAAGTCTTCTGGTTTCCCTGTTTGGAAGCCTCTTCTGAAGTTGGCTCACAAGAAAGCCCACAAACAGTTATCTGAAGATACCCTGTCCAAGAGCATGAATTACTGGAACCATGTCCTGTGCTCTGATAAATGTGTTTGACTCAGATGGTGTTCAGCATGTGTGGGGATGCCCTGGCGAGGAGAATCAAGAAAATTGTGTCTTGCCTAGAGTCAAGCATGGTGGTGGTAGCATCATGGTCTGGGGCTGCATGAGAGCTGTTGGTACTGGGGAGCTGCGGTTCATTGAGAGAAACATGGATTCCAACTTTTATTTTATAGTGTTGAATGCTGAACTGAATTCTATGAACAGCATTCATACTTGTGTGTTCTTATTGTCTTCTTGTGTTCTTATTGTCCAGATGGGTGAGGGTCGTGGTGATGGCATTGTCCTTGGAACAATTAGACAATACGCAAAGTTATATGGCAAATAAGGGCTGCTCTGAAAAAAATCGAATAAATTGCGGTCTGTATGCTAGAATAAGCATAACAGAGATGTTGTCTGAGTAGCCGAGGATGTGGGTGGGGCTCCGCACGATACGCGCCGGGGATGTTTGTGTAAAGACGTTCACATATTGCTTTTGGGTTTTTGTTTTTTGCATTAAGGACATATAATTGCTAGCGGATGTCAATGGCAAACTGTGTTCATGGACAATTACTTCTGGAGGTGTTTAAGCCCATGCAGTGATCACCTTTACAGAATCAGGCCTGTTTTAATGCAGTGCTGCCTGACAGCCATGGAGGTCACGGGTATCCAGTATTTATTATCGTTCTTGTTCCTAGTACACAGATTTCTCCAGAATCTTAATATTCTAATTTACTGTCGATGAGAGAATCAGTTTTTCACTGCTTTATGTTAAAGATCATATTCTGAAATTGTTTTTTCAGATTTATTTATATTTTTGCAAATTGGTCTCTGAGAGACTCTGTTTCTCTAATATATTTATTTTTATTATTATCATTATTTTCTCAACTGACCTGTTGCCAATTAACCTAATTATTTGCAAAAAGTTCCACCAACTGCTTCTTTTAGTAACATTTGTATCAGCCTTTTGTTGCCTCAGTCCCAACTTCTCTGAGACTTGTTGCAGACATCAAATTGCATCATTATTATTTTTTTGTTTTATAATAAAAATAAAACATGGGTTTATGAGATTTGCAAAGCATTGCATTTAATTTTTTATTTACATTTTACAGCTTTCTTTGGAATTGGGCTTGTTAATAATATTAGGCATGTCCGTATGTGGAAACCTCTCATCTGCAGTTTGAGGCAAATGAATCAATCTGGCTGTGATGTCAGGGATGAAAAAAAATCGATAGGATAAACTGGTCATTCAGTACATTCAATATCCAGGTGCATAAATGCCCAGGTGTACAAGTGTTCCTAATAAGTGGATGATGAGTGTGTGTGTGTGTGTGTGTGTGTGTGTGTGTGTGTGTGTGTGTGTGTGTGTGTGTATGTACTACATAAAGCCTTGTAGCAAAACTGGGCATATTGGTTATTCAGCATGGCTAGAATCCTCCACGGCATAGCAAGTGCTTGTAAAATTTTTCCCCGCCTGTTGCTAGGCTTATCTGTGCCTCCCATTTAAACTATATCTCTCTAACCATCTGCACACAAGCTATATTGATTGATGCAAAATCAATTTCTCTTTTTCCCTTGTCCAAGCAGGATGGCATGTTAGTTTGGCCTGCAGAGATGCCTTCTCTATTAAATGGTAGAAAAAAACATTAGTGAAAAAAAAAATTGCAGCAAGTTGCCCTTCACCCTGAAGACTGTCTCTGTCTTACTCCCTTTCATTCTTGCTCTCTTTATGTATTTATATATTTATTTATTTATTTTACAGGCCACTGCTGTATACCAAGCCAAAGAGAAACTCAAATCTATTGAGAAGGCGAGAAAAGGTATTGCATGCTTGTCTGAGGCCAGGGCACACCAAACTTTATAATTTCACACACCCTTGACTTCACTACCTACATCCTGTATCAGAGATTTACACAAACTGCATCCGTCTTTTTTTTGTTTTGTTTTTTTCGCGCACAATGAAGCCACATCTAATTAAATATCGATAGCAAAATGCAGCTCGAAGGATCCTGTTAATGCCCCTATAAGTGATAAGAGATCTTAAAGTTGAGCTCTTGAGTGATATTATCTCGTTTTTTTTCCTTCTGACATGTAGTTTAAGCCACCTTGTCGCTCAATACATGTGGAGTTTATTTTCCATGTAATGTTTTCTTCCAGGCAGCGTCTCTTCGGAGGAAATTATAAAGTACGCACACAGGATAAGTGCCAGTAACGCAGTGTGTGCTCCTCTGAATTGGGTCCCAGGTATGATTTTCTCCAATTTCCTGTCCTCCAGTTTTTCATTCCTATAAAATAAATTGTTCTCCACATTTATTTCTTCCATGAACAATTCATTGAAAATGCATTCTCTCATTGTGTGCTATCAGAGAGTCTCTTTTGCTCAGATTGTCCCCACTGACTTGGATTCAGATGAATGTGCATTTTTAGTGTGTGTGTGTGTGTGTGTGTGTGTGTGTGTGTGTGTGTGTGTGTAAAGGTGATCCACGGAGGCCGTATCCCACTGACCTTGAGATGCGTAGTGGAATGCTTGGGCATATGTGTAACCTGCCCACCAATGGTGTAAATGGCCACCTGCCTGGTGACGCACTGGCTGCTGGGAGATTACCAGGTTTGTGTGTTCTTTTTTCTATGTTTAAATTATGCATGCATACAATGTGATAGACACTTTTTAATCGTTAGTTTAGGGAAGTGTTCATGTTTAGTTAATATGCTTGTATACTGAAGAAGAAACATGTAACAAACATGGCATGCATTAATAGTTGCAACGAGCCAAGCTTAAAAAAGTGTGGTAATGAACCAACACAAGGCTGGAATGCGATGAATATGTAGATCAAATTTCATGGGAAAGCACACCATTCTACATTGACTGTATATTCAGCTTTTTTTTTTTTTTTTTTTGAGACAAGTAATCAACAAGTAATGATTTCTGTTGCTTTCTATAGTGTAGGAGCCTGAGCTGCACAGACATTAGGCTTTCGCTGGGTCTTATTTATAGACATACATCTCATCACTGGCTAATGAAACATGTATCAAATTAATTATAATTTTACTAAAAACAGTTAAACATGAATTCGTTGCAAATCATAAATATTGATGAGAGATTATATAAGAATGAGCCTATATTCCGTCTACTCAGGAGTGTAACTGTGTAACGTTTGTTGTGTACGGGCATCAGCAGACATTTATACAGGTCCTTTATTGCCAATTGTTGCTTTAATTACCTTTAAGATTTCTTTTATACTTGGGGCTGTTATGTGACCTTGAGATTCTGTAGCAAATCAATAATTGTTCTTTTATCAGTTGGAGATTTTGATTTGTATGGAGATGTATGGAAAGGTAGATTTTAAAGAATGTTCATTTAAAAGTGGCATCAGTAGTCTTTAGATTTGGCTGTTAGACTACTTGATGCTTTGCTGGCATTTTTATATATTGCTTACAACATCAGACAGTTCTTGAGCAGGTCAGGGGATGAGCTATTGACAGGCAAATGATATATGTAAATAAACAAAGTCCATTAATATTTTGGCACTGTACATCATAGTCAGGTCCATAAAGGTTTGAACACTGTATCTGCAATTGAATTGAAATAACGCATATGAGCTCAGCATTAAACTTGGTCCTCCCATGAGGTACTGTACTGACTCCTTATGGTTAATGTATAGATAGAGGTGCCTAAAGTTAAAATGTATATATATTAGTCTGTTTAAAAACTGCTTGGGAAAGAAAGGGATGGAAAAAGTGGTCTGTGAAATCCTCCGTGTAAATTTATGCAGGACTAATGATGGACATGCCACCTGACTAGACCAAAGCGATTGAACATAATATTGCCACCCTTAGTAAATAAAAGCAGAGTGCTGTGACAATTGTTTAACATTTAGATCTTTTGTTCAAAGATATGACACACATTATTGTCATATATATCAAACAATTGTAAACACAGCTAGGATTAAAATTTTGTATGTATGTATGTATGTATGTATGTGTGGCACAATTGTTGGCACCCTTTTATTTTATACTGTGCCACCGCCCTTTGCCAAGCAAGTCTTTTTCTGTAATTCCTGATTATTTTGGAGAAAACATGGCAAGGGTTCTGAGACCATTTCCTCTATTGAGAATCTCTCCAGATCTTTGTAATTTCAAGGTCCTGGTGGACTATATTCTATTTGTGGTTTTAACAATGGATATTGTCCCAAGGCCACTTTTACAGCTTTTCTCTTTCTGCTCATTCAACTTGAGGGACTGGAATGGCCATGGCAGGATAAAAGGTTTGAAACGTTCTTGTGTCGATCTCTATGTATGGTTTGGATAATTGTCATCTTGGATTGTCATCCATGATGCCATCTACTCTAACAAAATGTCCAGGTCCTCTGGCAGAAAGACAGCCCCCAAAACACTGAAGAGCCACCACCAGGTTTCTCTCTGGGATGGAGGTACTTTTCAATATTACCACCACTCTACTGTGTGTGTGGAAAAACCCACCTGTAGTGTTTAAGCTCCATTTCGGTTTCATTTGGTATCAAACTCCCGTTTGAAGTTTCAGAGTTGTCTGGCAAACTGAAGATACTTGAGTTTGTTTTTAGCTGAGAGTAGAGTTTTTTTTTTCTTTTTCTTGAAACCCTTCCAAAGAACTTGTGCTGATGTATGCAATGTTGGATGCCCAGTTCTGCCCAAAGACACTAACTAGTGCAATTTTTGCAGCTGGAGTCCAAGTAGGTTTTTCTGGCCACTCCTTAAAATGTTAACTTGTTTCCTCTTACTATACTAACTATACTTTGAAGAGAACTTTGCTGCATGAACCATTTTCTTTTGAGATTCAACTGAAATCAATTCAAATCTCATGATGTCCAGACAATTTCCGCTAGAATTCACGGATATAATTCTAAATTTGTTTTATCAATGATGGCATGCAATCCTGGTCCAGATGCAGCGAAACAGGCCCAAACAATTATACCAACATTACCATGTTTCACAGATTATTTGAAATATACCATGTGGTTCCTTTGTGACTTTTCAAACTATTACAAATCTTGCTATTGGAGTGATCATCTACTCCATTTATTCACAGTTTGTCTGAATGTTTATTTGTGGAGTTCAAACTCTTTAGAGAGCATCTTAGAGCATCTCTCTATTTATTGCTCACCCTCAGGTTGTGCTCCTTTGTTTATACCATGATACACTTTCACAAACGTGTTGTGAAGTTCAGACTTTGCCTTTTTATATAATGACCTGAAATCTATCACTCACTGACACCTGTTCGTCATCCCATTGATTGAAAGCAGATGGACTGTAATTTAGCCTTCATATTAACTGCTAATCCTAGAGGTGCCCATATGTTTGTCACTAATGAATATATAATAGTTTTTTTAAATAAATACATAAATTATAATATTTTTATAGATAAGATAAAACTTTATTAATCCCAAAGGAAATTCTTGTACCAGAGACTGTTCCAACAAACAAAAGAATGCAAACATGTGATAGAATTGCACATTATAGTTATAAAAAAATAATATTGAAAAAAATGATAGTGACATAGTTAAATAATATTGCACATAATCATATATTAAACGTCAACAATTATACATGATATAGTCATGTGATATCTAATTTGATTGGGTTCACTTTGTTTACATTTAGGACTTGATTTGAGGGGGATATTAATGCAAAAAATATAGTAAATGTAGTCTGTCTGGGAGTGGTTAGATCTCGAAGATGTTTGGAACAACCTACTTTCCAAGCTTATCCAAAAACAAGCAGCAAGAGGAAATGGTCGTCACACCAAATATTGATTTTGACATCCTTTCATTTACTTTAAATTTTGTTCATTAATAAAAAAGAACCCAACATTTTCCAGCATAACTTTCCAGCCTTTTTATTTTACCTGCTTAAAGCTTTTGCACAGTAAATTACTCCAAATATATATGAACTCCCATTGAATATTCATGGTGCCAATAATTGTGCATAATAATGTAATAATTTTTTTTTTTTTTTTTTTTTTTTTTTTACATTTGTATTTTATTTGAGAATAGACATTGAGGCAAAGCAGCTCATGCGTTGACTGATACTGGCTGTCACATACCGGCGCTCCTTTAAATCAAATTCTTCAATTCCATTCCTGTGTTGTTGAACTTCCTCCCTTTTTAAGCTTAATGTTGACAGTGATGGTTCTTTCTTATTTCCCTCTGAAGATGTACTGGCCCCTCAGTACCCATGGCAGTCTGCAGACGTTGCTATGGCGATGCCTCCACCACCTCACCACGGTAACGACCTCGGCTTGGAGTTGCCGGGGCATAATAAGGAGAACGAGGATGACGTGGAGGCCATGAGCACAGACTCATCCAGTAGCAGCAGTGATTCAGACTGAGAAAGGCATGCATGCATGCATGAGTGAGGGGCAAAATAAATACAAAATTCTCCAAAAGGACTTGGTGTAATCAGGCTTCATAACCATAACTGAAGACATTTTTACGGTTATTATTATTATTTCCTCTCCGCTTAAACCATCCTGACCTCATCCAGCTGAAAACATCTCATGATACCAAGCTAAAACAATACAACAAATGTAATTTGCAGCTGGTTTTATACGCATCAGCTGTAGATTTTTATTTTACTTCGTTACTCTACACAAAAAGCACCACTTTTGAGTACCTCTGGAATTATCTCCCACTTTTCTTGTCAAAATTCTGTTTGCTTGAAAGAGTGGAT
The DNA here is from genome assembly GCA_014706435.1 of Silurus glanis. Classification (NCBI taxonomy): domain Eukaryota; kingdom Metazoa; phylum Chordata; class Actinopteri; order Siluriformes; family Siluridae; genus Silurus; species Silurus glanis. The sequence goes on from JAAIIK010000145.1 coordinate 450,786, forward strand.
GTGAAGATTGGCTTAGTTTGATGGCCTTGTATTTCAGTATAATGTAGGCTCTTGTAGAGATGCTGCAAACCTTTACTGCAACTCAGCAGTTGTGTAAATAGAGCTGTATAAATGTTTGGGTTTCAGACCTTGTAAATAAAGATTCTTTGATAAAATATCTGTCTGTTTTGTATGTTTAGAGTGTAATAAGCAGAGAGCCTTCTCTATTTAAAAATATAATAATTTGGTATTGACATTGTTTGTGGTTTTATACCACAGTCAAACTACACTTTTCACTCATTTGACTTTTATTAAATGTATGCGTATAGTCGTGATTTGAAATGCAAACTGTGTGATGAAGGTTTAGATTCAAGCCAGAATTTCAAGTTTGGTTAATTTTGACCAACAAATTTGTATCACATGATGGACCAATAGAAGTTGTCATGGTGTATCCTCTACAGAAAATACAAGATGAAGAAAGCATCATAATCATCATAAAGTTTTTGTTTGCAGTGTCGTGTGCGTGTCTGTGTGTGTGCTTGGTATATGTTATGTTGGGCTTGGTATAATTAATGACTACATCATTTGAATTCAATGAATTAAATTCAATGTGCTGATTTTCAACATGTAATCAAATTCAAATTTAATTTTTCACATACGACATGCAGTGAAATGCTTTGTGCGACTGTCCAGCATTTAAGCATAAAAAGGAATAGAATTAAGGATAAAAATAAAACAGATAAAAGGTCTAAATAAAAGTATAACCTATATAAAATATATGAAAATAATGTATATACACGAATGAGTAATTTGTACTTCCAATATCTGCCATAAATTGATGTATGTGAACAAAAAATTGTGTGAAAATCACGTTTAGTACAGAACATAGTGTTCTGGCCATCCCTAATGTTCAAATATTAAACGCATGCTTGTACAGTTATATATTATACAATTTTGTCGTAAGTGTAATGTGGTGTGACACATGATACAGGCGACAATAACGGCAGTATGTGTGGAATAGTAAAACGTGTAAAATTGTAAATGAATATTTGTTTGCCTCTATGCACCTATATACAGTGGGGGAAATGATTTTGTGAGTTTAACCCTTACCAAGAAATTAACAGTCTAGAATTTCTATTGTAAGTTTTTATCAACAGAGAGAGACAGAATCTAAAAAAAATCCTTCATGTTTATAAATTAATTTGCATTTGATCGAGTAAAATAAGTATTTGATCCCGTACCAAATTAGCAACAATTCCGACTCCCACACACCCAAATTAGTGGTGTCCCTTTAGAACAACTCGTTATGTGTACAAAAGACACCCGTCACAGAATCAACCTCTTCCATTCGAACCTCCCACCACCATGGAAAAGACCAAAGAGCTGTCAAAGGACGTCAGAGACAAGATTGTAGATCTGCACAAGGCTGAAATGGGCTACAAGACCATCAGATCGTTGCCTTGGCAGAATGTTTTTGGTCATTATCATGCTGGAAGACCATCCACGGCCAGAAGGTTTTCATCCAAGATTCTACAGTGCATGACCCTGTTCATGTGGTGAAGTGGTAAAGTCTTCCTGTACCCTTAGCAGAGAAACAGCCCCGAAGCAGAATGTTTCCTCCTCCGTGTGTGACACTGGAGATGATGTTCTTGAGGTCATATTCAGCATTTCTCTGCTCCAAAAATGGCGAGTCGAGTTGATGCAAAAGAGCTCAATTTTGGTCTCATCTGACCACATCACATTCTCGAAAGCCTTCTCTGAATCATTGAGGTGTTTGTTGGCAAACTTCAAATGGGTCTGTTCATGTTCAATCCTGAGCAGAGAGACCGCGGTGTGTTACCAATGGTTTTCTTGGTGACTCCCTTGAGATCATTAACAAGCTCCTCCTGTATCATCCTGGGCTGATCCCTCACCTTCCTCAGAATCATCCTCATCCCATGAGGTGAGATTTTGCATGGAGCTCCAGAGCGAGGGTGACTGCACCCCACAACATCGTTTATCTGTAATAAATGGACATTCAGTGCAACTCAGATGATTCCGTCTTGAGTCTGGTTCCTTTCAAGGTTTCTTCCTTATGCCATCTCAGGGAGTTTTTCCTTGCCACAATCGTGACTGGATCACTCGTCAGGGACAAACACACTTATAATGAACATCTTTATTTTTATCACCACATTATCTGTGTAAGATAAGAATGTTCATTGTTAAAACGCTATACAAATAAAAATGAATTTAATTTAATTGATTGACATCTTGTATTTCTTCTTAATTTTTTAATAATTACGGCAATAGTGATCTTTTTCTCACCAGGCTTCTTGATAATGGTCTTGTAGCCCATTCCAGCCTTGTGCAGGTCTACAAGCTTGTCCCTGGCATCATTTGACAGCTCTCTGGTCCTGCTCATGGTGGTGGAGAGGTTTGAATGGAAGAGGTTGATTCTGTGACGGGTGTCATTTTATTTATTCATTTATTTTTTTACAAATAATGAGTTGATATTAGGAGCTCTTTCCTGCTGGTTGGTATGGGATCCAATAATTATTTCACTCGATCAAATACAAAATAGTTTATAACTTTTCTTAAAATGAGTTTTTATGGATTTTTTTAATATTCTGTCTCTCCTTCTACCATAAAAATTCCAGACTGTTCATTTCTTTGTAAGAGAGTAAATTTACAAAAGCAGCAGCGGATCAAAAAATGATTTGCCCCACTGTACATTATAGCAACCGGTCACAATAATCACATAGTGAGTGTTAGCTACAGCTGAGCGCTCGTTCATCAAGATTTGTTTAGTGTAAAGCTGAGGCAACACCAGGAGAGTGCACCAAGGCTATTACTGTAATATTCGCAAACTGAATTTTATTTTCCTTCTACCTTGCTTTCACACACACACATACACTTGGCTCAATGCTGTTCAGCTCTCTATTATAGACGCTCCCCTTGCCTCGCCACCACGCACTGAAACAGAACACTTATTACTGAAATTCTGCACATGAGCCTTATCACTCACTTTTCCTAGCTCTACCTTCCAAACGATGCTCAACCAAACCACTGCTGCTACATACCAGTACTGCCTGATATAATGCTGAATAATAATGATAATAATGCTGAATATTCCACTGCAAACCATTTATCTTAATAATATAATAATATATAATATAATAATATATAACAAATTGTTTATACACAGGGATGCTTGGTATTGGGAAAGGTAGTTGTTAAGCATTATAAATATATCACCTCACCTCCCTAAGTCCATGGGAAGAGTTGGTCTTTATGAACTTCTGATGTTAATTCATAGAATCTGGAATTGCAGGTGAGCAAACAAACAAAAAAAGATAATAATACTGCTACTGTTAGCCTGAACACAAACAACAGGTAGTTCCCAAAGGGCTTAAGGCAATGCTTGACATGGAGGTAATTAGAAGACCCACAGTGATTGGTCTAACCCTGTGGTCCTGTTTCCCAAGGCAGATGGTTTGATCTTTTTTGTGTGTGGACTTTTGAAAGGTTAATGTGGTGTCTAAATTTGACACATATTCAATGCCATGCATTGAAGCACTGCTCAATCAGTTACGCATGTCTTTCTTTTATTCAATACTGGATTTGACAAAAGGATATTGTCAGATCTCCTAAACACCAGCCATGTTGGAATGACTCATGGACAGGATCCTCTGCTCACTTGCTGCTTATGCTGCTGATTACCCTGAAAACATTATTATTCATAGTAATGATTGCCAATTGGGTGTTACATATCTGAAAGCATTGTGAAGAGTTATTGCTCATATTGCGCACAGTGTTTGGATCACGTCTCACTCCACATGTGGCTTGGACCATGTATGTTTAAGCTGGTCCACAGATCTATTGATCAAATGGCTGTTGCACATTTTCTTTGTTGTTGGAAAAGGTGGGGAATTCAGCGGCAGGCCAGAGGATTCCCAGCCTAAATTAGGCAATGAAGATATTTGGCAGTGGTTTAGCATGAGTTTGAGAATTGAGTGGGGAGACAAGAGGTGGTTGTATCATACAATGAGTGTTAACTTGTTGATTAATAATAGGATTGATTTAAATGTTGAATAAGTTCAAAAAAACACAAGAAAGAATATATAGACATATACATACACATACACACCCCTATATATATATATAAATATATAATATAATATAAATATAAATATAAAGCTTGAATGGAAATTTGCATGAGCTTAATGAATTCTGTAGATCTCTCTCAACTCTATAAATCTTGTAACTATTTACAGTATTGTTCAAAATAATAGCAGTACAATGTGACTAACCAGAATAATCCAGGTTTTTAGTATATTTTTTATTGCTACGTGACAAACAAGTTACCAGTTGGTGCAGTAGATTCTCAGAAAACAAACAAGACCAATCATTCATGATATGCACGCTCGTAAGGCTGTGCAATTGGGCAATTAGTTGAAAGGGGTGTGTTAAAAAAAATAGCAGTGTGTCATTCAATCACTGAGGTCATCAATTTTGTGAAAAAACAGGTGTGAATCAGGTGGCCCCTATTTAAGGATGAAGCCAGCACTTGTTGAACATGCATTTGAAAGCCTGAGGAAAATGGGTCGTTCAAGACATTGTTCAGAAGAACAGCGTACTTTGATTAAAAAGTTGATTGGAGAGGGGAAAACCTATAAAGAGGTGCAAAAAATTATAGGCTGTTCAGCTAAAATGATCTCCAATGCCTTAAAATGGAGAGCAAAACCAGAGCGACGTGGAAGAAAACGGAAGACAACCATCAAAATGGATCGAAGAATCACCAGAATGGCAAAGGCTCAGCCAATGATCAGCTCCAGGATGATCAAAGACAGTCTGGAGTTACCTGTAAGTACTGTGACAGTTAGAAGACGTCTGTGTGAAGCTAATCTATTTTCAAGAATCCCCCGCAAAGTCCCTCTGTTAAAAAAAAGGCATGTGCAGAAGAGGTTACAATTTGCCAAAGAACACATCAACTGGCCTAAAGAGAAATGGAGGAACATTTTGTGGACTGATGAGAGTAAAATTGTTCTTTTTGGGTCCAAGGGCCACAGACAGTTTGTGAGACGACCCCCAAACTCTGAATTCAAGCCACACTACACAGTGAAGACAGTGAAGCATGGTGGTGCAAGCATCATGATATGGGCATGTTTCTCCTACTATGGTGTTGGGCCTATTTATCGCATACCAGGGATCATGGATCAGTTTGCATATGTCAAAATACTTGAAGAGGTCATGTTGCCTTATGCTGAAGAGGACATGCCCTTGAAATGGTTGCTTCAACAAGACAATGACCCCAAACACACTAGTAAACGAGCAAAGTCTTGGTTCCAAACCAACAAAATTAATGTTATGGAGTGGCCAGCCCAATCCCCGGACCTTAATCCAATCGAGAACTTGTGGGGTGATATCAAAAATGCTGTTTCTGAAGCAAAACCAAGAAATGTAAATGAATTGTGGAATGTTGTTAAAGAATCATGGAGTGGAATAACAGCTGAGAGGTGCCACAAGTTGGTTGACTCCATGCCACACAGATGTGAAGCAGTTTTAAAAAACTGTGGTCATACAACTAAATATTAGTTTAGTGATTCACAGGATTGCTAAATCCTAGGAATAAAAATGTTTGTACAAAATAGTTTTGAGTTTGTACAGTCAACGGCATACACTGCTATTTTTTTGAACACACCCCTTTCAACTAATTGCCCAATTGCACAGCCTTACGAGCGTGCATATCATGAATGATTGGTCTTGTTTGTTTTCTGAGAATCTACTGCACCTACTGGTAACTTGTTTGTCACGTAGCAATAAAAAATATACTAAAAACCTGGATTATTCTGGTTAGTCACATTGTACTGCTATTATTTTGAACAATACTGTATGAGCTTGTTATTAGGTTCTTGATGAGTGTGACAGATAACCAAATAATGAAATTTCAATCATTTTAATCATCACTAATCTTTTAGGAAAAAAAGTATTTTTGGATAATATATTATAAAATACAGACATGGGTTTTTTCTTTTAATTTTGCTTCAAATATATCTTCTTCTTCTTCTTTCGGCTGCTCCCATTAGGGGTCGCCACAGCGGATCATCCGTCTCCATACCACCCTGTCCTCTACATCTGCCTCTTTCACACCAACTACCTGCATGTCTTCCCTCACCACATCCATGAACCTCCTCCTTGGTCTTCCTCTTTTCCTCCTACCTGGTGGCTCCATCCTCAGCATTCTTCTACCAATATAATTCATGTCCCTCCTCTGCACATGTCCAAACCATCTCAATCTCGCCTCCCTCACCTTGTCAGCAAAACATCCTACATGTGCTGTCCCTCTAATAAACTCATTTCTAATCCTGTCCATCCTCGTCACTCCCAACGAAAACCTTAACATCTTCAGCTCTGCTACCTCCAGCTCCACCTCCTGTCTTCTACTCAATGCCACGGTCTCTAATCCATACAACATCGCAGGTCTCACCACAGTCCTATAAACTTTCCCTTTCATTCTTGCAGATACCCTACTATCACAAATCACTCCTGTCACTCTTCTCCACCCACTCCACCCTGCCTGCACTCTTTTCTTTACTTCCCTAACACACTCTCCATTACTTTGCACTGTTGACCCCAGGTACCTGAACTCCTCCACCTTCTCCACCTCTTCTCCCTGCAACCGCACAACTCCACTGCCCTCCCTCTCATTCACACACATGTACTCTGTCTTACTCCTACTGACTTTCATCCCCCTTCTCTCCAGCGCACATCTCCACCTCTCCAGGCTCTTCTCAACCTGCTCACTACTCTCACCACAAATCACAATATCATCCGCAAACATCATAGTCCATGGAGACTCCTGTCTGACCTCGTCCGTCAACCTGTCCATCACCACTGCAAACAGGAAAGGGCTCAGGGCCGATCCTTGATGTAGTCCAACCCTCACCCTGAACCAGTCTGTCGTTCCTACTGCACACTTCACTGCTGTCACACTGTCCTCATACATGTCCTGCACCACCCTCACATACTTCTCTGACACACCTGACTTCCTCATACAGTACCACAACTCCTCTCTCGGCACTCTGTCGTACGCTTTCTCTAAATCCACAAATACACAATGCAATTCCTTCTGTCCTTCTCTATACTTCTCCATCAACATCCTCAAAGCAAATAAGGCATCTGTGGTGCTCTTCCTCGGCATGAAACCATACTGTTGCTCACAGATGGTCACCTCTTCTCTCAGCCTGGCTTCCACTACTCTTTCCCATAACTTCATGGTGTGACTGATCAACTTAATTCCCCTGTAGTTACTGCAGGTCTGCACATCTCCCTTATGCTTAAAGATCGGTACCAGCACACTCCTTCTCCATTCCTCAGGCATCCTCCCACCTTCCAGAATCTTGTTAAACAATCTGGTTAAAAACTCCACTGCCAGCTCTCCTAAACATCTCCATGCTTCTACAGGTATGTCATCTGGTCCAACCGACTTTCCACTCTTCATCCTCTTAATCGCTGCTCTCACTTCCTCCTTACTAATCCTATCTACATCCTGCTTTACCAACTCCACATCATCCAACCTTCTCTCTCTCTGATTTTCCTCATTCATCAGCTGCTCAAAATATTCCCTCCACCTTCTCAACACACTCTCCTCGCTAGTCAACACATTTCCCTCTCCATCCTTTATTGCTCTAACTTGCAACACATCCTTCCCAGCTCGGTCCCTCTGCCTGGCCAATCGGTATAAAACCTTTACTCCTTCCTTAGTGTCCAACCTCTCATACAGCTCCTCATATGCCTTTTCCTTGGCTTTCGCCACATCCCTCTTTACCTGCTGCCGCATCTCCTTGTACTCCTGCCTACTTTTCTCATCACTCTGTCTATCCCACTTCTGTTTTGCCAACCTCTTTCTCCTTATGCTCTCCTGCACTTCCTCATTCCACCACCATGTCTCCTTGTCTTCCTTTCTATTTCCAGATGTCACACCAAGTACTTTTCTAGCTGCCTCCCTCATCACTCCTGCAGTAGTTTCCCAATCACCCAACACCTCTTCACCCATACCGAGCCTCTGTCTGACCTCTTCCCTGAACCTCACACTACAGTCTTCCTCCTTCAGTTTCCACCATCTTATTCTTCTTTCAGTCCTCACTCTCCTCCTCTTCTTCTTCGCCTCCAAAACCATCCTACAGACCACCATCCGATGCTGTCTAGCTACACTGTCCCCTGCCAACACCTTACAGTCTCCAATCTCCTTCAGGTTGCATCTCCTGCATAGAACATAGTCCACCTGTGTGCACCTTCCTCCACTCTTATACGTCACCCTATGATCCTCCTTCTTCTTAAAATAAGTGTTCACCACTGCCATTTCCATCCTTTTAGCAAAATCTACCACCATCTGCCCTTCCACATTCCTCTCCTTAAGGCCATACCTACCCATCACCTCCTCATCACCTCTGTTCCCTTCACCAACATGCCCATTAAAGTCTGCCCCAATCACCAATCGTTCTTTCCTAGGTACACCATCTACCACTTCATCTAATTCACTCCAGAATCTTTCCTTCTCCTCCATCTCACAGCCAACTTGTGGAGCATAGGCACCGATGACATTTATCATCATCCCTTCAACTTCCAGCTTCACGTTCATCACCCTATCAGAAACTCTCTTCACCTCCACTACACTCTTACTGTACTCTTCCTTCAGAATCACCCCTACACCATTTCTCTTCCCATCCACACCATGATAGAACAGTTTGAACCCACCTCCAATGTTCCTGGCCTTACTCCCTTTCCACTTGGTCTCCTGAACACACAACATATCTACCTTTCTCCTCTCCATCATATCAGCTATCTCTCTCCCTTTACCCGTCATAGTACCAACATTTAAAGTACCAACCCGAACCTCCACTCTCCTACACTGCTCCTTTTCCTGCCGTCTCTGTAGACGTCTTCCTCCTCTCCTTCTCCTCCTTCGGCCAACAGTAGCCCAATTTCCACCGGTACCCTGTCGGCTAACGATACCTGTGGCGGTCGTTGTTAACCCGGGCCTCGACCGATCCGGTATGAAATTCTCATTTGTGATCCGCATATTTGATTTGGCACATGTTTTACGCTGGATGCCCTTCCTAACGCAACCCTCCCCATTTACCCGGGCTTGGGACCGGCACTAAGAGTGCACTGGCTTGTGCCTCCCCAATGGCTGGGTTTTGCTTCAAATATATACCAGAATAGAATTAGGTGTGACATATAGTTTCCATGTTTCTAGATTTTCCTGCTGAACAATTTATAAAAGTAAATAACAACCAGCAAATAGGGGCAGAAAGTCTCAGATATGCATCTGTTTAGAACTTGCTCACTTAATGAACAGTAATTTGTTGTTAAGACCATTAAACATTACAACTTCTTAAAGTGTGCAAATATGTCAAACATATCTAATGCATTTGTCTATGTTTCATTTTCTAGATTTCAAATTAAAAACATTTTTGTATATTCCATTCCATATTCCCCATTTTGTGCATGTGTGATGACAGAGACAGAGGCATTTTACTTCACAGTAAACATCTGCCAATTTCAGTTTCTGGTGCTTTGTTGTTCTTTTAAAAGCAAAATAAAATAGACATTTTAGTGCATAATTTTAGAGCATGACAATGGCTGAAGGATGCTGTTATCTATGTGATTCCAGGACAAGTGTGATTTTTTTTTTTTTTTAAATGAGATCTCTATCTTTGCACCACATGCTAGGATGTGTTATTAAATCTTTCATGTCTACTCACTTCCCTGTGTTAGTCCATCATAGGCTTTTGCTCCTACTGTTTTCCTCTTTCTCTTGAAACGATGTAGAGGGGAAAAAGAGGGGTTTTATCTCCCCAGAGACCGATGCCTGATGACTCACCTCTGTTGTGTGAGAGTGGGTGTACAACTGAAATGTGTCTGACCAGGCTTCAATAAAGGGAATCATTTTGTTGACAGAAAAAGCTGGAAAATGGAAGGAAAATTAAACATTGAGAGGTGGAACAGCTGAAAATGATAATGACAAGCAGTAATTACATCTACAAAACATGCCCCTTTAAAAAATACATGAAAAAAACATATTTGTCCATGTCTATATTGTTGATTTTAGCAACCTGTTGGAGTGATTTGAACTGATATACTTGGATTGCTAAACCTAAGAAAAATGATATTCAATTGTATTTGGCATTATTAAACATTATATTATAAATTGACTGGTCTGTTTTTTCTTCAATTTTATTCAAACTGTTGAACATGGCATTCAAACTATACTATTTGCTTTCCCTTCTGTGCTTTATACAAAAGAAGATAAATCAAATAGTCTTTATTTCAAATTATAATAAAAGACAAATATCGATATCAGCTAGTAAATCTGCAGTAATGGTTGCTGTAGCATAAGATTTACTAATGGAACTAAACCCTGACAGGTGTAGTTTAGCATCTGCTAGAAGTGCAAATAGTAGTATTGTGCAAAGTGCAGATAAATATGCAAATATATGCAGAGTAAATAAATATAATCACTATGGCAGTTAATAAAATGTGCATAAGCTGTAAATGCTGTGACCTTATGATGCCATATGTTTTTTTAACGGTACACAAACTGCTGTGTTACTTTCAACAATGCAACTCTTAAAGTGATCTTTTTTTGTTATTTACTAATATATATTTATAATAAAAACAATTATTCATGATATCATGGCCACACAGTTCTAATAAAGATAATTTTTGTAGCTTTTATTTATAATGATATTTTAGGTGGTTATACACTCACTATCCACTTTAAGGAAAACCTGTACACCTGCTCATTTATTAATATTTATCAGCCAATCATGTGGCTAAAGCACACAGAATAAAATTATTCAGATACATGCTACTACAAACAAACTCAAATGATCACTCGTTACAACTACGCAGAAAACTAGAAAACTAACTTTCAAGTTCTTAGCCGATTTTCTGTTCAACATGGTTGTAGAAACTGCTTATTTGAGTTATTATAGACTTCCTGTCACCTCAGACCAGTCTAGTCATTCTCCTCCACCCTCCCTAATCAATAAAATGTTTTAACCTGCAGACCTTCCACTCACAGGATGCATCATTGTTTTTCACTTAACTCTGTATATAAAAATCCCTGGAGATCAGCATTTTCTAAAATACTCAAATCAGTCCATCTGTTACTAATGACTATGCAACGGTTAAAATCACATATATCACACCTTCTCATTCAGATGTTTGATGTAAAGGTTAATTAATCCACATCTTACTGATTGTGACAGGATTAGCTGATTAGGTAGCTACATAAATGTGCCATTTTACAGGTGTTCCTATCAGAAAAGGTAAAAGAAAATAAAAATGCTTTAAACTTGTCACATGTACTTTACAGTACAGCAAGATGCTTTCTTCGTCTAGCCCAGTGATGTTAGGAACCTGGAGCCAGAGCAAGCACCCCTGGAGCACAGAGGATTAAGAGCATTGCTCAAGGGCCCAAAGAATGGTGGATTGACAATACCAGGGTTTGAACTGGCAACCTCTCATTCAGTAATCTATAGCTTTAACCACTGTGCTACCACTTCCCAGGCGGTAAAGTGGTTAGGTTGATGTGTTCATTTCATGTTCAGTAATGTATTATATTGTCATAAATCAAAAAAGTATCAGTAGTATAACCCATTTTCATTTATCTGATGAAAGATTCACAGCTCACCTGATGGAAGTTGTTTTTCTTTCATTTTTGATAGTTGGAGCTCATGGCTCATTAAGTATTATTATTATTATTATTATTATTATTATTATTAGTAGTAGTAGTAGTAGTAGTAGTAGTAGTAGTAGTAGTAGTAGCAATAATAATAATATGATTATGATAATAACAGTAGTAGTAGCAGTAATAATAATAACAACAATAATAATAATAATAATAATATAATAATAATAGTAGCAGTAGTAGTAGTAGTAATAATAATAATAATAATAATAATAATATAATAGTAGTAGTAGTAGTAGTAGTAGTAGTAGTAATAATAATAATAATAATAATAGTAGTAGCAGTAGTAGTAATAATAATAATATAATAATAGTAGTAGTAGTAGTAGTAGTAGTAGTAATAATATAATAATAATAATAGTAGTAGCAGTAGTAGTAATAATAATAATATAATAATAATAGTAGTAGTAGTAATAATCATAATAATAATATAATAGTAGTAGTAGTAGTAGTAGTAGTAGCAGTGGTAGTAGTTATAATATAATTTTAACATTTAACAATAGAGTCATTGTTATCTTCATATTATTATTATTATTATTATCAGCTTTTCCAAAACAACATGATGTGTATGTGTTATCTCATCAGTGTGTGAGATCTTTCAGGCTATTTCTGTCCACCTCATTATTCCTGTTGCCTGCATGCCTGTGTTTGTGTGAAAGCATGAGACAGACTATGGAAAGGTCAGGCCTGAAGTTGACTATTATAGAACTGTTTGTAATGCCTGCTAAAAAAAAGCATAATGACTTGACTGTGTTTTTATGAGAGAGAAAGTATTAAGAAAGCATTATAGTGTTTGTAATTGAGTAAGACATGTTACAGGTGATGTCAATGCTCACATTGCTTAACATGCAGTGATGTATGTTGAAGGACCTGCAGCTATTTGCCTATTCCAAACCACAGTCATACATATATACAGATCTTTTTCATATTCCTTGTTGAATGTCAGACCCCACTGTGGGTTCTGAATGAATTGATTTACATACATGCACTGGCAATGTGCAGTCACTTTGTTTCAAACATGTAATTGCATTATTAAGGTATCTTAAAATATGCAGTGACTGTCATAATTATGCATGTTCTCCGTTATTATTACTATTAAAAATGCTTTACTAGACTAAAGGCTACACATTAAATGAATCAGTATTAAATAAACACATGTAATTAAGCATAATTTTCGCACATATTGTTACTACAGAGACAACTACTGCTGACAGGCATTGGTGGGAGAAGGCCAATGACCACGCGGGTGAATCCATGGAAATTACATTCAATGCCATCATAGCCTTCATTGATTACTTAACTGTAACAGATGTGTAGCAAACCTGCCAAATCCAATCGGCTACTATGGAAGAAAGAGAGGTTGCCATGAGAGACTTTGTCTCTAAGAAACTAATTAGATTCCTGGGGAAGACCTTCAACTGCTCCCAGATGGACACTGCATCAATCCAACACACCAGCTGGGAGTTAAAGTTATGGCTGGTATCAGTGGACAAGTCAGGTTTGCCAAATAAGTTCAAATATCATGCAGTCTTTGCTGGTTGGCAAGATCACTTGCATTAAACCTGAACAGTATTATTCTAGCACAATATAAACTGCTATTAAAATTTTACAGTGGCCTAAGTTTATGGTTACCAATGCAACAATGATGCTGCAACACTCATCGTTCATTGACTTAGCTCAGCATTCAAAACAATCAACCCTCAGCACCTGTTTAAAAAGCTGAGCATACTGGGCCTGAACACTTCCCTCTGCAACTGGATCCTGTACTTCCTGACTGGGAGACCTCAGTCAGTCCCGATCGGAAACAGCATCTCAAGCACCACCACACTGAGCACTGGGGCTCCTCAGGGCTGTGTGCTCAGCCCACTGCTGTTCACCCTGCTGACTCACGAATGTGTAGCAATGCACAGCTCACACCACATCATCAAGTTCGCCGATGACACGACCGTGGTGGGTCTAATCAGCAAGAACGACGAGTCAGCATACAGAAAGGAGGTGCACCAGTTAACAGCCTGGTGTGGAGCCAACAACCTGTCTCTGAACGTTGAAAAAACCAAAGAGATGTTTGTGGATTTCAGTAGAGCACAGAGCGGCCATCATCGTCGATAGATCCTCAGTGGAGATCGTCAAGAGCACCAAATTCCTTGGTGTTTATCTGGCGGATAACCTCACCTGGTAACTCAACACCAGCTCAATCACCAAGAAAGCCCAGCAGCGTCTTTACTTCCTGAGAAGGCTGAGTAAAATAAGTTCATCTCCCTCCCTCCATCCTGACCATGTTCTACAGAGGGACCATTGAGAGTATCCTGAGCAGCTGCATCACTGCCTGGTTTGGGAACTGCACCATCTCAGAACGCAAGTCCCTACAGAGGGTAGTGAGGACAGCTGAGAAGATCATCAGAGTATCTCTCCCCTCCATCATGGACATTTACACCACACGCTGCATCCGCAAAGCCAACAGCATTGTGGACGACCCCACACACCCGTCACACACACTCTTCACCCTCCTGCCATCAGGAAATCGGTTCCATATTACACCATTTACATGCTGTTTTTTGCACCTCTTGACTGCTGCTACTGCTGTTTTTGCACTGCATTGTGTATGTTTATATATACTCTAGGTTATATTTTTTATAGTCCTCTTTGCACATTACTGTATATTCAGAGTATACAGTAGGTTTACTGGTCGGCGCTATCTTGTGTTATGTGTATTTTCCCACACTGTTTTGTGTTGTCTTGTGTTGTCTGTCTGTCTGTACTGTCTGTCTGTACTGTTTTTTTGTCTGCACTGTTTGCACTAGGTTGCACTCAATGCACTTTATGTAGCTTTATGTTATGTGTTGTAGCTCTAGGTTGTTAAGTGTAGCACCAGGGTTCTGGATGAACGTTGTTTCATTTTCAATGTGTACTGTGTACCACTGTGTATAGTAGAAATGACAATAAAAGCCTCTTGACTTCACTTGACCATAACGAACTCAATATCTCTCAGGGCCATCAAGTTGAGTGCCAGGAGAAAGAAGATGCAAAGAAATTTAGTTAACCTAGTCTGGGTAGGATGTCAACACCTTACTATAATAAAAGCATGCCAGATTCTGCACCTGATGCACCCAGCCATTAGGGTTGCAAAAGCCAGTGCACTCTAAATGCCTGGATAAATGAGGAGGGTTGCATTAGGAAGGGCATCCAGTGTAAAACATGTGCCAAATCAAATATGCGGATCACAAAAGGGAAATTCATACCGGATCGGTCAGGGCCGCCTCAGGCATCGTTAACCAACAGGGTACCGGTGGAAATTGGGCTACTGTTTGCCAAAGGGGGAGAAGGAGAGAAGGAAGACGTCTCCAGAGACGACAGGTAAAGGAGAAGTGTAGGAGAGTGGAGGTTATGGTTGGTACATTAAATGTTGGTACTATGACTGGTAAAGGGAGAGAGGGAGCTGATATGATGGAGAGGAGAAAGGTAGATATGTTGTGTGTTCAGGAGATCAAGTGGAAAGGGAGTAAGAAACATTGGAGGGGGGGTTTAAACTGTTCTATCATGGTGTGGATGAAAAGAGAAATGGTGTAGGGGTGATCCTGAAGGAAGAGTACAGTAAGAGTGTAGTGGGAGTGAAGAGAGTTTCTGATAGGGTGATGAACGTGAAGCTGGAAATTTAAGAGGCAATGATAAATGTCATCAGTGCTTATGCTCCACAAGTGGGTTTTGAGATGGAGGAGAAGGAAAAATTCTGGAGTGAATTAGATGACGTGGTAGAAGGTGTACCTAGGAATAAAAGATTGGCAATTGGGACATGTAGGCATGGGCATGTAGGTGAATGGAACAGAGGGGATGAGGAGGTGATGGGTAGGTATGGCTTTAAGGAGAGGAATGTGGAAGGACAGATGGTGGTAGATTTTGCTAAAAGGATGGAAATGGCAGTGGTGAACACTTATTTTAAGAAGACGGAGGATCATAGGGTGACGTATAAGAGTGGAGGAAGGTGCACACAGGTGAACTATGTTCTATGTAGGAGATGCAACCTGAAGTAGATTGGAGACTGTAAGGTGTTGGCAGGGGACAGTGTAGCTAGACAGCATTGGATGGTGGTCTGTAGGATGGTTTTGGAGGTAAAAAAAAAAAGAGGAGGAGAGTAAAGACTGAAAGAAGAATAAGATGGTGGGAAATGAAGGAGGAAGACTGTAGTGTGAGATTCAGGGAAGAGGTCAGACAGGGGCTCGGTGGTGGTGAAGAGGTGCTGGATGATTTGCAACTACTGCAGAAGTGATAAGGGAGGCAGCTAGAAAGGTACTTGGTGAGACATCTGGAAATAGAAAGGAAGACAAAAAAGAGACGTGGTGGTGGAATGAGGAAGTGCAGGAGAGCATAAAGAGAAAGAGGTTGACAAAACAGAATTAGGAACGACAGAGTGATGTGAAAAGTAGGCAGGAGTACAAGGAGATGCAGCAGCAGGTAAAGAGGAATGTGGCGAAAGCCTAGGAAAAGGCATATGAGGTGCTGTATGAGAAGTTGGAAACTAAGGAAGGAGAAAAGGATTTGTACCGATTGGCCAGACAGAGGGACCGAGCTGGAAATGGATGTGCTGCAAGTTAGAGCAATAAAGGATGGAGATGGAAATGTGTTGACTAGTGAGGAGAGTGTGTTGAGAAGATGAAGGGAGTATTTTGAGCAGCTGATGAATGAGGAAAATGAGAGAGAGAGAATGTTGGATGGTGTGGAGATGGTGAAGCAGGAAGTGGATAGGATTAGTAATGAGGAAGTGAGAGCAGCTATTAAGAGGATGAAGAGTGGTAAGTCGGTTGGACCAGATGACATGCTGATAGTAGCATGAAGATGTTTAGGAGAGATGGCAGTGGAGTTTTTAACAAGAATGTTTAACAGGATTTTGGAAGGTGAGAAGATGCCTGAGGAATGGAGAAGGAGTGTGCTGGTACCAATCTTTAAGAACAAGGGAGATGTGCAGACCTACAGTAACTACAGAGGAATTAAGTTGATCAGTCACACCATGAAGTTATGGGAAAGAGCAGGTTTTATGCCGAGGAAGAGCACCACAGATGCATTATTTGCTTTGAGAATGTTGATGGAGAAGTATAGATAAGGTCAGAAGGAGTTGCATTGTGTGTTTGTGGATTTAGAGAAAGCGTATGACAGGGTGCCGAGAGAGGAGTTGTGGTACTGTATGAGAAAGTCAGGTGTGTCAGAGAAGTATGTGAGGGTGGTGCAGGACATGTATGAGGACAGTGTGACAGCAGTAAAGTGTACAGTAGGAACAACAGACTGGTTCAAGGTGGAGGTTGGACTGCATCAAGGATCGGCTCTGAGCCCTTTTCTGTTTGCAGTGGTGATGGACTGGTTGATGGACGAGGTCAGACAGGAGTCTCCATTGTGGTGAGAGTAGGGAGCAGGTTGAGAAGAGCCTGGAGAGGTGGAGGTAAGCTCGACAGAAGGGGAATGAAAGTCAGTAGGAATAAGACAGAGTACATGTGTGTGAATGAGAGGGAGGGCAGTGGAGGGGTGCGGTTGCAGGGAGAAGAGGTGGAGAAGGTGGAGGAGTTCAGGTACCTGGGGTCAACAGTGCAAAGTAATGGATAGTGTGTTAGAGAAGTGAAGAGAAGAGTGCAGGCAGGGTGGAGTGGGTGGAGAAGAGTGTCAGGAGTGATTTGTGATAGAAGGGTATCTGCAAGAGTGAAAGGGAAAGTTTATAGGACTGTGGTGAGACCTGCGATGTTGTATGGTTTCGAGACAGCGGCATTGAGTAAAAGACAGTAGGTGGAGCTGTTTCAATATAAGTTTCAATATTGGTGGAGGGCACTGTAGGTGTTTCTAATAAAGTGGATGATTAGTCTATTTCTATACTTAAAAGCGTTTAGGTTGTCCTCTAATGGCATTTTTGAAAATATATGGTGATGAATTTACAGTCTAGACAATAAAGCAATTAGTAGCAGCCTTGCTTCTTTGTATTTTTCTCATAAACAGTGGTAGTACTGTTGTTCTTGGTCCTACAAATGTCTAAATGAATTTGATCTGAGGCATTTTATAGCACTGCATAATCTTCTGTAATGCCTAAAATTTAATCTTATGCTTTTTTATATTTAAAAGCACTGCCTTTTCTAATTTTTTCCAATTCAGTGGCATTAAGCTGGTTTAGCTCCTACCTGTCTGTTTGTTACCATTTTGTAGACTTAAATGGAGAGCTATCCAGGGTAGTGCAAGTAAATTATAAGGGGGCCACAAGGTTCAGTTCTAGGACCCCTGCGTTTCACAATATACATGATTCCCATGGGAAATATTTTTAGAAGACATGGGATTAGCTTCCATTGTTATGCTGATGATACCCAACTATATATATCTCATCGAAACCAGACGATACAGCTCAATTGGCTCGGATAACTGAGTGTGTCAAAAAAATGAAAAGATTGGATGACTCATAACTTTCTATTATTAAATTCTGATAAGACAGAGATTTTGCTCATTGGCTTAAAAATCAGTACACAGAAGCTCCAGCATTTCACCCTGCATTTAGAAGGATGTTCTGTAACTGCTAGTTCAACAGTAAAAGACCTGGGAGTTATTTTAGACAGCAACTTTTAAAAATCATATCAACCATATTACAAAAACAGCCTTCTTCCACCTTAGAAATATTGCTAAGCTAAGAAACATGTTGTCTATATCTGATGCAAAGAAGCTTGTCCATGCATTCATGACCTCCAGAATAGACTATTGTAATGCATTACTAGGTGGATGTCCTGCATCATTAATAAACAAGCTACAGTTATTCCAGAATGCAGCAGCCAGAGTCCTCACAAGGTCGAGAAAATATGACCATATAACCCCAATCTTATCATCCCTACATTGGCAACCTGTTACGTTTTGAATTGACTACAAATTACTGCCACTTACTCACAAAGCCCTAAATGGTTTGACTCCCATGTATCTATCCAGTCTTTTAACACGCTACAATCCGTCATGCTCCTTGAGGTCTCAAAACTCCAGAATTCCAGTAGTTCCTAAAATAGCAAAGTCCACTAAAGGTGGTAGAGCATTCTCACATTTAGCTCCTAAACTTTGGAATAGCCTTCCTGAGAGTGTTCAGGGCTCAGACACACTCTCTCAGTTTAAGTGCAGATTAAAGACATATCTTTTTAGCGAGTTCTTCACATAACACACATCATATATCATAATCTTGTCCTCCAGTACATTTGATCACATGCACATTATCAACTTGTGAAACTTCATGTAGAGTTTGGACATTGGACCTGATTGAGTGTTTAAAGGCTCTGGCATGGAGAAGCTGGTGTTGGATCTATGATGATCGCAAATGTTGAGCTATTTTATGAGTTGCTCACTAGCTCTCGGTTCCATAACCTCAAATGACGGTATAAGACTGTAGAAAGAACATTACTCATAATCTTACACTCCAGTACTCATGTTTTTTCTCACTCTCCAGTGTTCTGTATTGTTTAAAGATTTATAATCACACTCTTGATATCACCCAAATGAGGATGGGTTCCCCTTTTGAGTCTGGTTGCTCTCAAGGTTTCTTCCTCATAACATCTAAGGGAGTTTTTCCTTGCCACAGTCACCACGGCTGCTCATCAGGGATAAATACACACCGTTCACCTTAACTGTTAATTTCTGTAAAGCTGCTTTGAGACAATGTCTGTTGTGAAAATAAACTTGACTTGACGACTTGTGTGTTGTTCTTGCAATTATTCACAGGGGGTTTAGAATATAAGTTTATTGCTGAGAAAAATCAAATGTTTTATAAAATGTACTTTGGTATTCAACAAGTATATGTATCAAAGAAAGGGAAAAAGTCAGGGCCAGCATCATGAAAGCAACTGCCAAATACAGCTCTCGTTGCTCCTGTTGGCCTTGTCAAACTGGCATAATAATACACATCCTATGTGGAACAGCCTAGTAATTAGATCAGAGCTCTGTTTTATTGGAAGACATAGATGTCCAGATGGCAAGCTGTTAGCACAGACAGCAACATATTTCCTCTTTTGCAGCATTGCTCCAGATGGAGATTGATTTAGCAATGATTGGTAAAGAATGGAAAAGATTTGTGGGGAATGAAATTTTGGTAACACAATGTAAGGTTAACATTGTATTTTGAGAAAAGAATGTCTGCCAGTTTATCACAGTGACTCTTTTTATTCTGTTTGTCTTCTAGAAATGCAGCATGATCCACTTTTATGGTGGGTTTAAATTTCTATCAATGTATCCATTAAAATGTACAATTTTCATAGCAGTTTCTTGCAGATACCTCATAGAATACATTATGGGCCAAACCAGATGCTACCAAGTTGAGGTAAACATGATTGCTCTGGCAAAAAAGGCTTTTGCCAAAGACGTGTCCAAAACTTCAGTTCAGTTACAAAATAAAAGGTTTACAATATTTCATAACACCATTTGCACTTTACAAATGCAGCCAC
Source organism: Silurus glanis (assembly GCA_014706435.1). Classification (NCBI taxonomy): domain Eukaryota; kingdom Metazoa; phylum Chordata; class Actinopteri; order Siluriformes; family Siluridae; genus Silurus; species Silurus glanis. Next base: position 470,936 of record JAAIIK010000145.1, read on the forward strand.
TATGGTAAAGTGGCTAAAGGGATGCCAGTTATAAAAAAGGCAATGTTAGAACATTTTTGGTCTAATTGTGGTCGAGTGGTCTAAATCCTAAACAAAATGTTTTGGTAGTATTTGGCACAAACGAAATACTGCAAACACCCAGGTAACACTGTTCCTGTGATCAAGCATGGTGGTGGTAGCATCATACTCTGTGTTTCCTTTTCAGCTTAAGGAATTGCCTGTTTCCATTACAGGAATAATAGATGAAGACAAATGTCATTAAATGAATGTTTTAGTCAGCTTGCATTTGCATTCCTTTGCATCTATGGTAAATATACACAGTATCGTGCAAAAGTGAGTACACCCCTCACATTTCAGCAACCATTTTAGTATATCTACTTAAGGGACAATACTATAGAAATGTGCACCTTGTCAAATGTCAAAACTGTGTCCAAAGTGTCAATATTTTGAGTGAGCACCATTGTTATGTAGCACTGCCTTAATCCTCCTGGGCATTGAATTAACCAGAGCTGGTTAATTGCCACAGGTTGTTGCTGGGATCCCCTTCCACTCCTCCATAATGACATTTACAGAGCTGCTTGATGTTAGACACATGGTGCTTCTACACCTTCCACTTGAGGATGTCCCACAGGTGCTCAATAGGGTTCAGATCTGGAGACACAATTGCCACTCCATCACCTTTGCCTCCAGCAAGGCAGTAGTCATCTTAACAGAGTGTTTGGAGTTATTTTCATGTTGGAAAATCCATGCAGCCGTTTCTGAAGAGAGAGCATCATGTTTTGTTTCAGAATGTGACAGTACATGTTGGAATCCATGTTTATCCTCAATGAACTGCATTTTCCTAGAACCAGCAGCACTCATGCAGCCCCAGACCATAATGCTACCACCACTATGCTTGACTGTAGGCAAGACACAATTTTTTTGGTACTCCTCACCAGGGCGTCGCCACACATGCTGGACACCACCTGAGCCAAACAAGTTTATCTTAGTCTCATCAGACCACAGGACATGGTTCCAGTAATTAATGCTCCTGTATAGGTTGTCTTCAGCAAACTGCGGGCTTTATTGTGAGCCAGCTTCAGAAGAGGCTTCCTTTTTGGAGTGTGCGGCATATGGTCTGTATACTGACAAGCAGACCTTCCGTTTCTGCAACCTTTAAAGCAATGCTGGTGGAACTTCTTCAGGCTTCTGCACCTGACGCACAGCACGATGACTCAACTTCTTTGATGAACCCTTGCAATGCCTGTTTCGAGTGGAAACCGTCTTGGTAAACCTCTGTATGACCCTGGCCACTGTACTGTAACTCAGTTTCAGGGTGATACTGATCTTCTTATAGCCTAGGCTATATTTGCGGAGATCAACAATTCTAATTCTCAAATCCTCAGAGAGTCTTTACCCTGAGGTGCCATGTTGAACATCCAGTCATCAGTATTGATTTTCAAATAAGTTCATGGACATCAAAATTCCTAATTTTATCAACAATTGTCAATTACTTAATTTCAACTTCAGTTTAACCCAAATCTATATGTATATAGCATATAAAGCTGTGTAAAATATTGATTAAGGCTAATAATAATAATATTTGCAAAGAAAGGTATTGGTGTGTCACACATTTAAATGTGTGTGAACGTAAAGCCCTGCAAAGGGTGATTAAAATCGCCCAACGCATCACTGGTACCAACTACCTGCCATTGTGCACCTTCACCACAGGAGATGTCTGAGCAGAGCTCACAACACCATCAAGGACTCTTCACATCCCAGTCACAAACTGTTTAACCTCCTTCCATCAAGAAGGATGGTCATTGGTGTAATTCATTATAATACTCACTACTTCCCTGTTAAGTCATTTTTTATTAGTTTGTGAATTTTCTGTGTCTTTGTGACCAATCTCAAAGTCTTGTTCAGTGTATGTGCATTTACATGACTAGTTTCCAGTTTATGATTTATTCTTGCTACATTCTGCAATAACTTCATTCCCTCATGGTCAAGTGGCTAATTTGCCCACACTGCTGGGGCCTGGGTTTGAGTCTTGAGTAGGGAACCACCCCTGCCACTGGGAGGGTTGTGCACTCTCTTCAATTGACCAAAATTCTACTTATTTCTAATTGAAACTAGTTTTGTAATGTTTTCAGCCTAGGAAACACTGGAACCTGAATGCAGGGACCCTTAGCTTGCAGGCCTTTTATGCCTTTGGGTGGAAATTGTTTCATTAACATTGGTCACCACATCTGCTGTATCAAGACAATTTTCTGCCCATGGGTGTTACTTAAGGTGTGCCCCTTCAGAAAGCCTGTGCCTCTGACACTTTGGTGTCAATTTACATTATCTTCAAAGTTAACACCGCCCTTGGTGTAAGTGGTGCAGCTATACTTTAACACATAGTAATGTACTGTACATTTCCTTCCTTATGATATTACTGACATACATTGTCATGGTGGTTTGACATGATTAAGGAATACTGATACTGAATGTTATTTATGTATGTAACTATTGTTCTTATTAAATCTGGACAAACCACAGTTACCTACATATCTATGGTTTGACAAGTTAATTGAAAGTTTTGTCACTATGTGTTGTAAGTTTGTTTATTACATTTAGATTTAATCAGACAAAAACACAAAATAATAGTAAAAAAACACAAAATAATAATTAAAACTCTTCATGAGGTCAGACCCCGAGAACTACCATGCAACAAAACAATAAACATTCTAATCTGAGGAGAGGGTCTCTTTAATCTGAGGAAAGAAAGCGATTCGTTCAGATGCCCTCTCACCCATCCCCTCTTTCCCTCCTGGGGATATGGGCGGATCATTGAAAGGTGACTTTCCATGAAGTTCCCGGAATTCAAGATACTATACTTGCATTCTGTAATTGTTAATTTTAGGAATGTATGAATTTTAACTTTACATGTTTAGTATCATTTCATTTTAAAGGTCTAATGGAAATATGATCTCAGTCCCATATCAGTAGATCAGACCAAAAATAAAGATCTCAGGTTCGGGGAAAATTATGTCTTACTGATGTGATGGTTGTCCTTGTGAAGATCTTTAACAGGTGTTGGTTTTTACCTGGTATTTGGTTTTTAAGTTCAATTCAATTCAATTAATTTTTATTTGTATAGCGCTTTTAACAATGAACAATGTCTCAAAGCAGCTTTACACAGATAATGTGGTAATAAAAATTAATCACATGTTATTTATAAGTGTAAGTTTGTCCCTGATGAGCGAGCCTGTGGCGACTGTGGCAAGGAAAAACTCCCCGAGATGGCATATGGAAGAAACTTTGAGAGGAACCAGACTCAAGAAGGAACCCATCCTCATCTGGGTTGCACCGAATGTCCATTTATTACAGATATACGATGTTGCGTGGTACAGTAATGGTGATCAGAAGCAAACTGTAGTCCTGAGTCAATGTAGCAGACTGTTGACATTAACTACAGTCCAAATCCATACTCAAAGCTCCCGTTCTTACTCCGGAATTTCATGGAACCTCCCTAGGCGTTGATGAGAAACCGTCCCCAGCTGCACAGAGTGGCCTCCAAACGAAGGGAAGACTCCTAAGTCACCTCCTTTCCCAACAAAGGGTTTGCAAACCCTTTATTACTTAGAATTTACGAGTGTTTATAGTGGTTTGGGTATTTAAGGAGATTTGGCGAAACACTCAGGGAAGCATTCTGTAGCCAAAATTTCCCACACAGCATCTGTGTGTCTCTTTTGCCAGGTACAGTAACTCTTTAACAATTCTTATGTAAACTGCATTGCTAAACTATTTGGTTTTATGCTGTTCATGTTGTGTAACCTTTTTACTTTCTTCTATTATTTGTTTTAGATTAGAAATTTGGCCTGGAAATATGTAAAATTCTTGATTAACTCAGAAATTTTCTGAAATCATTTATATCTAGTAGATTATGTAGTCTGGTGTTACGGCAAATCTATGACCAAGACCAGGGACCGAAGCTGTGGAACGCACTTCCAGCACACCTACGAAGCATCACTGTGCTGAGTGTTTTTAAATCGCAGTTCAAAAACACATTTATTTATACAAGCTTTTGACATGTAGCCTCTGATTCGACTGCTATTTTATTGTGTTGTTATATTTTGTTGCCTTTTGTTGTTTTTACTGGAAAGCGCCTTGTGCTCCTTTTGGCTGTTGTAAGGCGCTCTATAAATAAAATTTGATTGATTGATTGATTGATTGAGTACATACTCGGATGGAGCATAGAGTCTGGGACCTTCGGATTTCTGACTATCACTGACTTAGCAAGTTATAACAAAGTGAATAAATCAACTATTCTTTATGCATGAGCAAGCATTGAGCGGCCTACTTAAAGAATATTAGTTTACGGTTATATACTCTGACTAAGATTCGGACTGGAAAATGTGCCTCCGTGAGCAGTTATAGTTAGCCTCTAAGTGACTCCAGGTTTATAATGAACTAGCTGAAAGTACCCGTGCTTCGCTACGGAAGGCAGAACGCTAAGCAATATGGCAATAAGCAGTAAGCACTGAGCAGGACTGGATGATCAGAGATCAGAACGTAACGTCAACAAATAAAGTACTACCCCTTTGTAGTACCGATACAGGGCAAACTACTTTGAAAATAATTTTTATCGTGCATCTAACATGTAATAAGAAACAATGTAGTAAGTTTCATTAGGATCCGTGCTGTTATTTCGAAGAGTTTACAATGCGTGAGAAATCGCGTTTTTCGTGAGTTAGCCGCGATCCAGGGCGAATTTTTCAAAACCCTTTCTTAGTGAGCACCTAAGACCCAAGAGGAAGGTATGTTCCAAATTTCATTGCAATCCGT
>JAAIIK010000145.1:482965-500730 GCA_014706435.1 Silurus glanis
AAGAGAGTGAGGGATGGGAGAGAGAAAGGGAGAGTACAAGCAAAGAAAAGGAGTGAAAAATAGATCAGTGCTGGTGTGATCACTGGTGTGTTTGAGGAGCGCGTTCTGAGTATTTGTCTTGAGAGTGTGTATGAATGTAGCAGTTTGTTACAGAACAACCTTGAAAGACAAACAGCCTTTATAGTAAGTTGGTGAGACTGTTTTTTTCTATCACATTGTTTTTTTTATTAGTATTGTGTGGTTTGTGTGTGTGTGTGTGTGTGTGTGTGTGTGTGTGTGTGTGTGTGTGTGTTTTTTTTACAAAATGTGTGTGCATTCTATATTCTGTAATTATATTTATTGATTTTTTTTATTTTTTTTTTTTCATCTTAGACTGTGGGATCACAGAAGACCAGACAAACACCTAAGGAGCTCCAAGTCTTTGATTCACTCTCAGTAATGCAATGCAATGCTATGTTTGTGTGTCTCCATCTCTTTGACCCTCAGCATGGCAGGATCAAGTCCATTGATCAAATTCTTATGGAGAACTGAACACAACTATGTTGTATTTCTTGTCCTGATCTTAAGACATAAAATTTCTAAAATAAAGTGGGAGAGAGATTGTCTCCTGTTAGAGAAAAAAGTTTTTATGTAGGCTTTCAGCCGTTTAAAAGAATACCCATAAAAGGAGGACATTGTGGGAGGTCTTCTGGAGCAAGACACACAGAGACCTTAAATCTACGCTGTGTTATTTCTAGAAGTATTTCTCCAGCAGGTTATACTTTTATAAGCACGATAAAGTGGGCTGACTTTAAACCTGACTTATAGAAGATGCAAGGCCACAGGGACAACAACTTCTCTCTCAGCTGCAGCGAAAGCATGGAATACTTACAGCTCAGCAACCTCTCAAATTTGGAAACAAGTTTATGTCTGGGCCAGGAATTGCAGCTTGGGCATGAGAAGAACTGGGCAGCACTGTTGATCATGCTAATTGTGGTCGTCACCATTACGGGAAACATCCTTGTTATCATGGCTGTAACACTGGAGCGTAAATTGCAGAATGCCACTAATTATTTCCTCATGTCACTGGCTATAGCTGACATGCTATTGGGCATCCTTGTCATGCCCATCTCCATGGTGACCATCTTGTATGGTGGGTTGGCTATATTTTATTTCTTCATTTTTGTAGTATAGATCTTATGTGTTAGCTTTTTTTATTTGTTTACAAATGGCTAGGATTATAATATATATTTCTTATATGGATATAATATATGTAATATATAGATATATTTCTATGCTGTTTACAGTGGAAATAATTATTTAATCCCCTGCTGATTTAGTAAATTTACCCCTTACAAAGAAATGAACAGTCTAGAATTTTTATGGTAGGCTTATTTTAACAGAGAGAGAGAGAATATAAAAAACCATAAAAAAAAATTAAAGAAAGGTTATAACTTAATTTATATTTGAAAAAAAATAAATATATATTTATATATATATATATATATATATATATTTGATCCTGTACCAAATTAGCAAGAATTCTGACTCCCAAAGACCCAAATTAGCAGTGTCCCTTTAGGAGAGTGCTCCCAATATGTACTCATTATGTGTAAAAAAGACACCAATCACAGAATCAACCTTTTCAATTAAAACCTCTCCACCACCATTGGCAAGACCAAAGATGTCAGGAACAAGTAGACCTGCACAAGGCTGGAATGGGCTACAAGATCTTCAGCAAGAAGCTTGATGAGAAAGAGACCACTGTTGGCACGATAATTTGAGAATGAAAGAAATACAAGATAAGTCAATCACCCTCGCTCTGGAGCTCCATGCTAAATCTCACCTCATGGGGTGAGGATGATTCTAAGAAAGGTGAGGGATCAGCCCAGGATTACACAGGAGGAGCTTGTTAATGATCTCAAGGGAGCTGGGACAACAGTCCCCAAGAAAACCATTGGTAACACACCAAGGCCTCTCTGCTCAAGATTACACATGAGCAGACCCGTCTGAAGTTTGCCAACGAACACCTGAATGATTCAGAGAAGGCTTGGGAGAATGTGATGTGGTCAGATGACACCAAAATGTTGCTCTTTGGCATCAACTCAACTCGCCATGTTTGGAGGCAGAGAAATGCTGAATATGTCCCCAAGAACACCATCCACACTGTAGAATCTTGGATGAGAACCTTCTGGCCTCAGCCAGAACTCTGAAGATGGGTCGTGGATGAGTCTTCCAACATGACAAGGCTACAATCTGATGGTCTTGTAGCCCATTCCAGCCTTGTGCAGATCTACAATCTTGTCCCTGATGTCCATTGACAGCTCTTTGGTCTTTCCCATGGTGGTGGAGAGGTTTGACTGGAAGAGGTTGACCGTTCCTTTCTTTGTAAGGGGTAAACTCACAAAATCAGCAGGGGATCAAATCATTATTTCCCCCACTGTATTTGAAATGTGGCTGTAGTTATTTAACAATTGTTCTTAAGCACATTAAATGAAAGAGAGTTAAATTATTAAATCATAAGAATAAAAAAAATATATTATTTGTACATTTTATGTTATTCATGTTTGTTTTTCGCACCACTGTGTTTAAATTCTAGACACTCGAAATGCAAGCAGTTGTGTAAAATCCAACCAGATTACTGTAGGATTTTAATTGGTCAAAAAGTCAACTATTAGCTAAAAAGATTTCGGTACTTAGCCAGTGATAATGGAATAGTTTATTATTTTTTGGAAACAGTTCACCTGATCTGGAATCAGTTTGAAGAAACATGTTAGGCATCTAGAGCAGAGGTTTTTGATTTCAATGAGTGAAAATTTTACTTTTTACTGCTGATCTGATATAGTTATTTTGTTTTCTACAGGTTTATTTATTATATTGTCTGGCTTTAAATAAATAATCGGAATCTTTTGTTTAATAAGCTTATAGAAAAATAGAATAGCCGTTATTTGTCACATACACATTACAGCACAGTGAAAATATTTTCTTCACATATCCCAGCTTGGTTAAGAGCTGGGGGTCAGACATGATAGCAGAGGGTTAAGGGCTTTGCTTAAGGGCCCAAGAGTGGCAGCTTGGTGATACTAGGGCTTGAACCCCTAAACTTCCAAGCAGTAACCCATCATCTTAAACACTTAGCAACCACTCTTTTGAAAAAAATCATGAATTAATCACTGCTACATATTGATGGTGCCCATATTACTGTGGTGCTCCTATTACATGTTCATTTTGCTACAGTATTGAATAAGAATCATAATAGTATTATGCTTGCTATTTTCATTAAGGTGGACAGATGTTGATCATTAGCATCTAGCATTACTAAAAGCTTGGCTATAGAATCAGAATCAGAATTAGAATCAGGTTTATTGGCTAAGTGCTTTGACACACACAAGAAATTTGGTTCCAGCTGTTAGTGACTCTCAAAGTACAGACATAAATTAAACTATACATTCAGCTTGGACTAGACAAGACAAAACAGACAAGACAAGACAAAACAGACTATACAAAATGATGCAGACAATGTAACACAATATAGACAGTATGCATATTAAAGTAGTGCAAATGACATTATTGTGTGTTAGGTATGATAAATAGTTACTTTAGAACTTTGTACAATATACAGCAGCCATAGTGTGTGTAACATATACAGATAATGTGATGACTGACAGTACTGATAGTGCGAAGGGTCAGTAGTGATTTTTCCCCAGATCAGGAGGCTCAGACCTTTTCATAAAGTGGACAGGACAATAACAATAACAATAATAATAATAATAATAATAATAATAATAATAATAATAATAATAATGTTGTGCCAATGACTTTCTACATAGGAACCAAGTTGTCATTTATTCTGCAGCCTAAAAAGTGTCCCCTCTGAGACATACCTATGTATGTAATGCCGGCCACTGCTTTTCAAACTGTCACATAACAGTATACCACATGCAGTGAAAAACCCTACCTGCCCTCTTTAACAATTACCCTGTCTATATGAGCTTTTGGTTACTGAAGTTAAATTTAATATTAGGGTAGAATTACCAACACATATAAGGCTGTTGTATTTCTCTAAGGAAGTGTGTGTGTGTGTGTGTGTGTGTGTGTGTGTGTGTGTGTGTGTGTGAGGTTTTGGTCATAATTAGATCATTGATTTTTGCAGAATAGTAAAATGCACACTGCTGCATCAAACTGCATTTTTTTTTTTAAATGGCTTTATAGTTTTCCTTGTACTGTACCATTCTCTTTTCATTTCTTTTATTCTGTGATTTTCATCCCATCTCTATATTTGTGTTCTATTTTCCCCTCTGTGTATTGAAGATTAAAAAAAAAAAATTAAAATCAATGTTTTGATGGGTAAGTGCTTACTCAAACTGAATGTGTCAAATTATTTGTTCTAATGGTTAACATTATTTGTACAGAATAATGGCGAGCAAGTACTCCCACACACACACGCATGCACACCCAAATATTGATTTTATTCAACATACCTCAATTCACACCCTTTTGCTCTCATCTCCTGTTCCAAATATTGTTTACTCTTTTTTTCTTTAGTGCATATAAACACAATATATATCCATATTATTTATCCAGTCATCCATTACATATTAAAAAAACTCAAGAGGCTTACAAACCCACAGAACACCTTTGTGTTAGGTTAGCTGGAATGCATAAAATATAAGATAATACACAAGATAGACATAAGCTTGTGGACACCGTACCATTAGGTCCTATGTGCTTTTTAAACAGCCCATTCCACATTTAGTTCCTCATTTTTTGTTATGATATCCCAGTCTTTTGTAGATGTTCTCTACTGATGTAGCTGCAGAATTCCAATTCATCTCAAATGTGTTCAATAGAGTTGAGGTCTGAGCATGATAGCAAGCCACTCAACATCCTCCACTCCAACCCATGTAAACCATATCTTCTTTGAAACCCGCATTGTGCACCAGTTGCGTTGTCATGCAGTTTTTGGACTCCTAGTTCAAGTGAAGGGAAAATGTTATGATACAGCATCCTAATACGTAAAAACTGCATATGGCTGGATGAGTCAGATGCCTAATACTTTTGTCTGGAGAATGTATAATAAGATACTATATTATTATATATACTATATATTCCATTGTGATAGAAGAGTATCTGCAAGAGTGAAAGGGAAAGTTTATAGGACTGTGGTGAGACCTGAGATGTTGTATGATGTAGAGACATCATGTAGAGATGATGTAGAGACAGTGGCATTGAGTAAAAGGCAGGAGGTGGAGCTGGAGGTAGCAGAGCTGAAGATGTTTTCGTTGGGAGTGACGACGATGGACAGGATTAGAAATTAGTTTATTAGAGGACAGCGCGTGTAGGACATTTTGGGGACAAGGTGAGGGAGGCGAGATTGAGATGGTTTGGACATGTGCAGAGGGCATATGGGGTATATCGGTAGAAGAATGCTGAGGATGGAGCCACCAGGAAGGAGGAAAAGAGGAAGGCCAAGGAGAAGGTTTATGGATGTGGTGAGGGAAGACATGCAGGTAGTTGGTTTGAAAGAGGCAGATGTACAGGACAGGGGGGGTATGGAGACGGATGATCCGCTGTGGCGACCCCTAATGGGAGAAGCCGATAGAAAAAGAAGAAGATACTATATATTCCATTATTTATTTGTTGTCCATAGATTCCACCTACTCCTAGGGAAGCTGTGCAATTTAATTTAATCTATTCAACAGCTACTTGATCTGCACAGTGGGAGGGGCCTGACACAGTTCATTCAAGAATTAACCAGAGGGCATCCTTATAAAACACCCAAACCAACTGTACTGTTACCTCTCAAGTTACAGGAGCAAATTTGAGGAGCTCTTAAATTGACAAGCTTTATGATTGAGAGTTATATGATTGACAGTTGTGGCTATCAGCTGACAACTTTATCAGCCTTCTCTTTAGTTAAATGTCCAAAATATATTTCCTTAAGTTTGATGATACAATCACAAAACCATTAAGAAATTTAGAAAAGTCTAATCTTATGTATTATGTCTTTTGCCAAAAAAAAAACTATACTTTTCATGTTATCACTTCAGATCCCTTTCCCACATTTTAATTTCAAGGACCTAATATGTATTAGTGTCTATGACATCACTTTCACATGACTGGCTTTGCCCCTTCACCCATTGAACCACAAGGTGGCTTCCTGTGATCATTTTAGCTATTAACTGTGTCTTTTTATGTCTGAGAGCATTGCAGAGTCTAAGTGTGCTTTTGAACATCACTGCATGATTTCACAACCATAATTAGGTTCAGCTCTAACCAAGGATAATGAGCCCCACTGGCCCAGTGTCTGAGTTGGTGATTATCAGTCATGTGCCACCTGCCAACTTGAATCTTTTTGTTAACAATTCTCAGTGGTGGACAGTTACGGAGTAAATGTAATTCATTACAGCACTTAAGTAGCTTTTTCACATATCTGAACTATACTAAAGTATTTCCGTTAGGGGAGACTTTTACTTTACCTTCACTACTATTCAAAGTCAAATTTCTTACTTTTTACTTAACTACTATTTGCACCTTTTTATTTATGAGTGGATAAAAACATAACTGGTCAAGCACGCAGCCAGCCACCAATCAGGGTAGAGTTTTAAACTCGTTTTGACTGGTTTTAAACTTGTTTTGACTGGCGCTTGGTGTATCTATTTATCAATAACATACAGGGCATCATCAGTACAACAGCAAACATTTAGAGAGGAATAAATGATGGAAGATTCTCCGGACTCTAACCAACACTCGTGGCCTTATTGGTACAATTTTTTTGAAGTAGTTGGACAAAAAGGATTTCAGGCTCATGATATTTGTAATAGATATCAATCAGTGTTTGATTCATTAATATAATTCTATTAATAGATTGTTGTACTGAGACTCACATTAAAGTCTTTTCACATAAACTGAGTTAATTAATCAAGGAGTCTTGTGACAAAAATGATAATAGTAACATTATAGCCGTAATAAATCATAGTACTTTGGATACTTACGTACATATGAAGGCAAATACTTTTGTACTTTTACTCAGGTGAAAGTTTAAACGAAGCGCATTTACGTTTACTGGAGTCATATTTTAAAGAGTGAATCCCTACTTTAACTCAACTACATGGTTTGTGTACTTCTTCTACCACTGTCAATTCCAAATAAAATAAAAACCAAAAAAAAAAAACATTATGGCACTATTTTTAGATTTTTAGGTAACATTTTGCTGCCTGATATTTGATAAATGCATTTGCCTTTTGTGTTTGTGTGTGTTTGGTAGGTTACTCTTGGCCTCTCCCTGCCATCCTGTGCCCACTGTGGATCTACCTTGATGTACTGCTTTCCACAACATCCATCATGCATCTGTGTGCTATCTCGGTAGATCGATATATTGCTATCCGCAATCCAATAGCTCACAGCCGTGCCAAATCCGCTTGGCGTGCCCGTGCAAAGATTACCGCTGTCTGGACCATTTCTGCCAGTGAGTTATATACAATTCATTGCTATTTTGAGACCTCACTGTAACTCAATAATATTTTTTATCGCTTTTTGCTTTCCTTATGCTAAATAAATTTGAGATGGCCAGTCAAACAGTTTAGGAGGTTGTTTATGATGAAAGATTTTTAAAAAATCCAAAAGCAAGACAAGCGTAAGGACAACAAAATAAGATATAGACATCTTAGAAATATATTAATAATAAGAAAATGGAATCGCAATACCTGGATAAAAGAGTGAAAGCAGTATCTCCCCAATGGCAAAATATGGATTTGGAAACAATTTATTACAACCAAAAAAATGTCTGCAAATGGTTAAGGATTCTAAAAAAATACTCCCATGGTTTTAAAACTGTCTCCGAATACTTTAAGTGGTCATCAGTTTGTTTTGACCTTAGGCCAAATTTTCCTGTTGCTGTAGGGGACAAATCTGCTAAACCGTACGAACTACTGCAGGAAAGAGGTGTATCCAAAAGTTTACTGCATGTGGTAATTTTATTAAACAAATATTTGACTCCAATTTATAATTTTGTTAACCTGAATCTGGTACCAGTTTATAAGGTTAATGTAACCTTTGTAAAGTACTGGGACACCCGACAATTCCAGCCTTATAGTATATGGTTCTTCCCAAAACTGTTACCACAAAGCTAAAGGCTTTTATACGATGTCTGGTTGAATGGATTCTGTAGCATTAATATTTCCCTTCATATGAATCAGGAGACCCAAATCTGTTCCAGCATGGCAATGTCCACTGTGCACAAAGACAGCTCCATGAAAATATGGTTTACATAGGTTCAAGTGGAAAATAATCAGTGGCCTTCTATAGAGCTCTGAACTTAACCTTAGAGAACATTATGAATTGGAATGTTTCCCCCCAGGCCTCCTCACCCTTTATCAGTGCACGACTTTAATAATGCCCCCTTGTGGCTGAATGAGCACAAATCTTGGCAATCACACCAAAATGTAGTGGAACATCTACCCAGATGCACTCATAACAGCAAATAGAGACTAAATTGTGAAATGGGATGTTCGAAAATCATTTACCAATCTTAGGAACAGTTGTCCATAAACTTTTGTTCATATAGTGTATCCCCAAATGTCTCAACCAGGCAATGGTATAGGAAGTGTATTTTTATTTAATGCATTATATATTGACAAAAAAAAGGTTGCAAAATATAGGCTTCTTCACAGTAATAGGAGAATGGGAATAACCTGAGGTGCTCTTTCAATAATAAAAAAAAATAATAATAACAGCATACAAATTTCAAACATCATTTTTATGAATAGCAGTAGCCCTTCTCCTTTCCTCTTCTTTAAATTCAAGGCACAATCATACAATACCAAGCAACACTACTGAATCATATAAACTGTAAACAAATACACTAAAAAATAAAGAAATATGAAACATGGTTCCTTAAGTAGGACAAACATGGATATTTTAGTGATTTATTAAAAGAAGGAGTACTGTAAATATACAGTAATAAATAAAAATAGTCAACACTACACTAATGTAGTGTTCATTATATGTATAATAATATTCACTGCAAATTTGATTTAACAATAATCATATTATTCCTAATGATACCAATGTGTGTGCAGTATAAATGCTCACTACATGCACGTAACTGAAATCTGAATATGATCAATTATCAGTGTCTAATTCTAATTTCCTTTCGATTTTCCTCGCAGGTATCTCGATGCCAATCCCAGTCCTAGGCCTTCATGACCACACAAAAGTGTTCAAAGAAGGAAGCTGTTTCCTGACAGATAGCTCATTTGTGCTTATTGGCTCCTTCATGGCCTTCTTCATGCCATTGACGATCATGGTGGTAACATACTTCCTGACTATCAGCGCCCTTCAGAGCGAAGCAACACTTTGTTTGGATCGGTTGGTGCCACGCCCGAGGTGGAGTGGTAGTTTAGCATTGGGCTTCCTCCCTTATGAGCAGAAGCTTTTCCTGCGCCGCTCATTGACCCTCAGCAATGAACAGAAGGCAACCAAAGTCCTGGGAGTTGTGTTTATACTTTTTGTCGTCATGTGGTGCCCGTTTTTTGTTACAAATGTATTGGTGGCCGTGTGTGACTCCACCATCTGCCACAATGACATAATCAGTGGACTTCATAATGTTTTTGTGTGGGTTGGATACCTTTCATCAGCTGTCAATCCACTGGTCTACACTCTATTCAATAAAACGTATCGTTCTGCCTTTGCTAGATTTGTAAAATGCCAGTATAGAGAGGAGAGGAAACCACTGAGGCTCATTCTAGTCAACACTATCCCTCCATTAGCATACCAGTCAGCAATAGCTGAGGCTTTGGGAGATTTCTCTTCACCACTTAAAAGGCAAAAACTAGAATATTGTAAAAGAATCACTGAGGAAAGTGTTAGTTGTGTCTGAACATAGTGTATGAGCTAAAAGTTTGGTGGTTATGCTGATGCTTTAGAGTTTTTTGCAATGTCAACTTTCTAAAACTCTGGAAGCCAAGTAACTGAAAAATGTTTTCTATTCATCTTTGTCTATGTCTGAGGATGAAATCCCAACATGGTCTGCTCTGTTACATCGAAAGAGCTGAGAGCAGATGTATTCATGGAGAATTATGTGGAGTCATTATATTTGAAAAGAATGACGTATGAACAAACCAGCCTTGTGGAAAAACTTCAAATTGATTTCAAGTTCACAGAACCGTAGGTGCTGTGTAAAAATGTTAGGTCCTTTCAAAAAGATCACATCTATAGAAAGAACTTAATAGTGTGGATGTGATTGGATGTAATTATTTTATATTTAAAAAAAAAAAGAAAGAAAGAAAAGGTTCCAGTCTGGTCAAACATTCTCTCTAACTCAGCCTGCTTAGTAAATGCAGTTTCTGACAAGCATTTTACCTCCTGTCTTATGGTTTGTTTTACAGGTATGTAAATGTACCACAAATACACAGTATATTATAATATTCTTTTCTAACATACCATAGAAACTTACAAAATGATTTCCATGTTATTCTCAATAAAGAGTCCCAAAGGATACTTTCCATATATGACTCCTAAAACTGCTTCCTTGCTTAAAGATCATGTTATTGTGTTATTATGCCATAAAGTTATACTTGTGATTGCTTTGTTATTTATTGATAGGTTAAATCGTTAAAATGTCAAACTCACCTATAGAGATCTAATAAAAAAAGCATTAGTACTACCTGTTGCACATATACAAGTAGGTTTACACCTGATTTTATAGAGCAGCCTTCATAATTTCACTTCATTGCAGACCCTGTGTTCCTGGAGTGGAATTTTGAATTGAAGAAGTGTTTAATTGATCTTGTCAAATGCAGCACAAAATATTTCTATTATTTTAATATCTTAACACGTTACAATCCGTCACGCTCCCTGAGATCTCAAAACTCTGGGCTTCTAGTAGTTCCTAGAATAGCAAAGTCCACTAAAGGTGGTAGATCATTCTCACATTTAGCTCCCAAACTTTGGAATAGTCTTCCTGACAGTGTTCGGGGCTCAGACACACTCTCCCAGTTTAAGTGCAGATTAAAAACATATCCTTTTAGCAAAGCCTACACATAACATACGTCTCACATCATAACCTTGTGCTCCAGAACATCTGATCACATGCGCATTATCAACTTGTGCTGTTAATATCATGAACAGCAGCTACGCTAATTGCTCTCCACTGCTTCTCTTTCTCTCCCCATCCCGAGGCTTCCTGAGGTTGCTCCAGCCCCAGTCACGTCCCACCTTATGAAGATTATGGACCATTAAAGAAGTAGATGCCAACTCCGCAAACTTCCCGTACCATCTAGAGACGTACCAGTGCCTATTGGATTCCACTTCATGTGTGGAGTTTGGACATTGGACCTCCTGGAGTGTTTAAAGGCTCTGGCATGGAGAAGCTGTTGCTGGATCTGTGATGATCACAAATGTTGAGCTATTTTATGAGTTGCTCAGTAGCTCCTAGTTTTATAACCACAAAATGACTGTATAAGACTGTAGAAAGAGCATTACTCATAATCTTACACTTCAGTGCTTGTGTTAGCTCTCACTCTCCAGTGTTCTGTATGGTTTAAAGACTATAATCACACTCTTGATGTCACCCAAATGAGGATGGGTTCCCCTTTTGAGTCTGGTTCCTCTCAAGGTTTCTTCCTCATAACATCTAAGGGAGTTTTTCCTTGCCACAATCGCCACGGCTGCTCATCAGGGATAAATACACATCGTTCACCTTAACTGTTAAAATTCTGTAAAGCTGCTTTGAGACAATGTCTGTTGTGAAAGCTCTATAGAAATAAACTTGACTTGATTTGACTTAATGTGTCTGTGTTAGTCTGTCAGCTCTAACATACTTGTGTGCCTCTATTTTATAAATAAACATATACATTAGTGAAACAAACCAAATGAAGACATTTCTAAATATTAACACAAGTATAGAACTTAATGAATACTATTGTGGGTATGTGTTTGTATGTGCTTCAAATGCTTTCCTAAAATGCCAGATATCATCAAGTTTGGAAAGAGAGGAACGGATCTCTGTTTAGTAAAACTAAATCATTTATATATGACAAAATCTCTCTCTAATCCTAATTAATGAGCACTTAAAAAAACACCTAATGAATCTGATTAATGAAGGTTGTCACTGGATAAAGGGCATCCCAGGCAGCTCACATTGGGAAACAGTCACAGAACCCAGCACTTTAGAAAGCTATGGTATTTACCATTAAAACCATTTCACGGCAGGCAAATCGATGATGGGACAAATTAACTTTCAATAACAATCATTTCTTTTACAATCCCAATTCCAAAAAAAGTTGGAAATAATGTAAACCATAAATAAAAACAGAATGCAATGTTCAAAATGCATATCCAATGTTCAAACTAAGGAAAAATATCGGAAAATATAAGGCAATTTTTTAGTGATGCATGCAGCATGTTTCAGAAAAGTTGGGACAAGGCCATGTATTTTTTGTTTCATGATCTGCTAAATGTTTTCATTTGTTAAAAGGTATTTACTGCAGATAGGCCAGGTCAGTTTAAAGTCACTTCTACTACGAAGCCATGCAGTGTGCAATTTAGAATTGTCTAGATAAAATATGTAAGGCCTTCCGTGAAAAAGGAAGCATTTGTTGGTCTAAAACAGGGGTCACCAACATGGGGCCTTTTCTAAAAATAGCTGTTTCCTACCTTGTTAAATCATTGATGATAATTATTGTGAGAAATCATTAACATGATCAGTGTCTTCACATAGATCAGGGGTGTCAAACTCAAGGCCCGCGGACAAATTCGGCCCGACGTACAATTATATCTGGCCCGCGAGATGATTTTATATAGATCTATTATTATTGTTATTAATGTCCCGGCGATATGAAGCGCTGATAACACAAACTACATATCCCATAATGCAGCGCTTCAGCTGCCTTACCGAACGCTAGACTACCTGAGAACATTCCAGCGCCAATCAAGTTGAGCTTCTGTTGATGTATTTAACCCGATTGTACAGAGAGAAAAAGGTTCAAGAGAAAAGTTGATTCTGAAAACAGCCTTTCAAAACCGATAGGATTCTGAGTATATGTTTACACACACTGGCGGTAAACACGTGTGTCTTATTAGTGGAGCGAATGTGGCTTTAATTAAGGAATTGAATCTAAGACGGAACTACGAGACAAAACATCAGGAGAAGCTGACAAACCTGAATGCAGAGCAGAAGATACAGAAAGTAGAAGAGTTAAAGAAGAATCTGACATTTCAGCAGATGTTTTTCACCAGAGCAAAATCACAAAGTGAATCTGGTGTGAAAACAGAGGAGAAATCAGAGTCACATCAGCCGGTTATTTACTGAGGGAGAGTTTCTGAAGAGCTGCATGATGAAGCTGTGAGACATCTGGTGTTTCACTGGAGATATTTTATGGAGAGCAAAATATTTTAAGTTATTTAAAGTTTAAGATGTTTTTTTATAAAATGGCATAAGAGCAAATAAATCTGATTGTTTTGATTTGTTGTTATTTTAACGTTTACTTAAAAGCACAATTTTTATTGATTTTTTCAGGGGTTTTTCGCAGCATGTTCATATTTCTAACTCGTATAATTTTGACAGGAGATATTTTTATGGAGAGCAAAATATTTTAAGTTATTTAAAGTTTAAATTTATTTATTCTGGAATAATATTCCTCTCTGTTTTTATTCATATTTATGTTAAAAAAAAACATTGTTTTAGTGTGTTCAATAAATGTTTATCCCGTACGGCCCGTGTCCTAAAGTGTGCTTTGAGTTTTGGCCCCCTGTGTAGTTGAGTTTGACACCCCTGATATAGATGAATATCATTAATTATTAATAATAACATATAATTAAAGAACCCAGCCATTAGGGAGGCACAAGCCAGTGCACTCTTAGTGACGGTCCCAAGCCCGGATAAATGGGGAGGGTTGCGTTAGGAAGGGCATCCAGCGTAAAACATGTGCCGAATCAAATATGCGGATCACAAATGAGAATTTCATACAGGATCGGTCGAGGCCCGGGTTAACAACGACCACCACAGGGTACTGGTGGAAATTGGGCTACTGTTGGCCGAAGGAGGAGAAGGAGAGGAGGAAGACGTCTACAGAGACGGCAGGAAAAGGTGCAGTGTAGGAGAGTGGAGGTTCGGGTTGGTACTTTAAATGTTGGTACTATGATGGGTAAAGGGAGAGAGATAGCTGATATGATGGAGAGGAGAAAGGTAGATATGTTGTGTGTTCAGGGGACCAAGTGGAAAGGGAGTAAGGCCAGGAACATTGGAGGTGGGTTCAAACTGTTCTATCATGGTGTGGATGGAAAGAGAAATGGTGTAGGGGTGATTCTGAAGGAAGAGTACAGTAAGAGTGTAGTGGAGGTGAAGAGAGTTTCTGATAGGGTGATGAACGTGAAGCTGGAAGTTGAAGGGATGATGATAAATGTCATCAGTGCCTATGCTCCACAAGTTGGCTGTGAGATGGAGGAGAAGGAAAGATTCTGGAGTGAATTAGATGAAGTGGTAGATGGTTTACCTAGGAAAGAATGATTGGTGATTGGGGCAGACTTTAATGGGCATGTTGGTGAAGGGAACAGAGGTGATGAGGAGGTGATGGGTAGGTATGGCCTTAAGGAGAGGAATGAGGAAGGGCAGATGGTGGTAGATTTTGCTAAAAGGATGGAAATGGCAGTGGTGAACACTTATTTTAAGAAGAAGGAGGATCATAGGGTGACGTATAAGAGTGGAGGAAGGTGCACACAGGTGGACTATGTTCTATGCAGGAGATGCAACCTGAAGGAGATTGGAGACTGTAAGATGTTGACAGGGGACAGTGTAGCTAGACAGCATAGGATGGTGGTCTGTAGGATGGTTTTGGCAGCGAAGAAGAAGAGAAGGAGAGTGAGGACAAAGAAGAATAAGATGGTGGAAACTGAAGGAGGAAGAGTGTAGTGTGAGGTTCAGGGAAGAGGCGAGACAGGGGCTCGGTGGTGGTGAAGAGCTGCTGGATGATTGGGAAACTACTGCAGGAGTGATGAGGGAGGCAGCTAGAAAAGTACTTGGTGTGACATCTGGAAATAGAAAGGAAGACAAGGAGACATGGTGGTGGAATGAGGAAGTGCAGGAGAGCATAAGGAGAAAGAGGTTGGCAAAACAGAAGTGGGATAGACAGAGTGATGAGAAAAGTAGGCAGGAGTACAAGGAGATGCGGCAGCAGGTAAAGAGGGATGTGGCGAAAGCCAAGAAAAAGGCATATGAGGAGCTGTATGAGAGGTTGGGCACTAAGGAAGGAGAAAAGGATTTATACCGATTGGCCAGGCAGAGGGACCGAGCTGGGAAGGATGTGCTGCAGGTTAGAGCAATAAAGGATGGAGAGGGAAATGTGTTGACTAGTGAGGAGAGTGTGTTGAGAAGATGGAGGGAGTATTTTGAGCAGCTGAGGAATGAGGAAAATCAGAGCGAGAGAAGGTTGGATGATGTGGAGTTGGTAAAGCAGGATGTAGATAGGATTAGTAAGGAGGAAGTGAGAGCAGCGATTAAGAGGATGAAGAGTGGAAAGTCGGTTGGACCAGATGACATACCGGTAGAAGCATTTAGATGTTTAGGAGAGATGGCAGTGGAGTTTTTAACCAGATTGTTTAACAAGATTCTGGAAGGTAAGAGGATGCCTGAGGAATGGAGAAGGAGTGTGCTGGTACCGATCTTTAAGCATAAGGGAGATGTGCAGACCTGCAGTAACTACAGGGGAATTAAGTTGATCAGTCACACCATGAAGTTATAGGAAAGAGTAGTGGAAGCCAGGCTGAGAGAAGAGGTGACCATCTGTGAGCAACAGTATGGTTTCATGCCGAGAAAGAGCACCACAGATGCCTTATTTGCTTTGAGGATGTTGATGGAGAAGTATAGAGAAGGACAGAAGGAATTGCATTGTGTATTTGTGGATTTAGAGAAAGCGTACGACAGAGTGCCAAGAGAGGAGTTGTGGTACTGTATGAGGAAGTCAGGTGTGTCAGAGAAGTATGTGAGGGTGGTGCAGGACATGTATGAGGACAATGTGACAGCAGTGAAGTGTGCAGTAGGAACGACAGACTGGTTCAGGGTGAGGGTTGGACTACATCAAGGATCGGCCCTGAGCCCTTTCCTGTTTGCAGTGGTGATGGACAGGTTAACGGACGAGGTCAGACAGGAGTCTCCCTGGACTATGATGTTTGCGGATGATATTGTGATTTGTGGTGAGAGTAGTGAGCAGGTTGAGAAGAGCCTGGAGAGGTGGAGGTATGCACTGGAGAGAAGGGGAATGAAAGTCAGTAGGAGTAAGACAGAGTACATGTGTGTGAATGAGAGGGAGGGCAGTGGAGTGGTGCGGTTGCAGGGAGAAGAGGTGGAGAAGGTGGAGGAGTTCAGGTACCTGGGGTCAACAGTGCAAAGTAATGGAGAGTGTGTTAGAGAAGTGAAGAAAAGAGTGCAGGCAGGGTGGAGTGGATGGAGAAGAGTGACAGGAGTGATTTGTGATAGACGAGTATCTGTGAGAGTGAAAGGGAAAGTTTATAGGACTGTGGTGAGACCTGCGATGTTGTATGGTTTAGAGACAGTGGCATTGAGTAAAAGACAGGAGGTGGAGCTGGAGGTAGCAGAGCTGAAGATGTTAAGGTTTTCGTTGGGAGTGACGAGGATGGACAAGATTAGAAATGAGTTTATTAGAGGGACAGCGCATGTAGGATGTTTTGGTGACAAGGTGAGGGAGGCAAGATTGAGATGGTTTGGACATGTGCAGAGGAGGGACATGAATTATATTGGTAGAAAAATGCTGAGGATGGAGCCACCAGGTAGGAGGAAAAGAGGAAGGCCAAGGAGGAGGTTCATGGATGTGGTGAGAGAAGACATGCAGGTAGTTGGTGTGAAAGAGCCAGATGTAGAGGACAGGGTGGTATGGAGACGGATGATCCGCTGTGGCGACCCCTAATGGGAGCAGCCGAAAGAAGAAGAAGAAGAAGAAGAATAATAACATATAATTAAAGGTAAATTGAGCAAATTTATTTCAGAAGTGTGTAACAAACTGGTAGCCCTTCACCTTAGTCGGTACCCAAGAAGTCTGATTCTCTAAGATACAATTTTTATATTTAACCATGTTAAGGCTTTTTTGTTGTTGTTGTTGACATTTTACATTTTTCCCCAGAGTTACAGGACTTTTACAGCCTGTCTAAAATATTGTAGGGCAATAGGTATATATGTAGTTTTCAAACATTGGGAAAATGTTTTAACTGTATTTAAATTTTTTTGTGAGATTTGTGAGAATATCTCAAATACATAAACTGATGTATTTAATTACAGTAAACATCTTAATTTATCTCAAATTTCTAGAAGTAAATCACTTTGATAATGTTAAATATTTGTATTGTTTTACTAAATATTACTTATAGTTATTAGTAGTCCCTTGAATTGAATTGGTAGAACACTGTATAAGTTTCAATAACTCAAATACAAGTAGCCTATACATAATCTCAACTAGGACCAATTTTTGTTGAAAAAGTTATATGGCTGCAATAATTTTTTGCAATAAATGATTATACTATGTTTATTAAAAGAAGAGGTGATGCTACACAGTGGTAAACATGGAGGTGGAGCTGGAGGTAGCAGAGCTGAAGATGTTAAGGTTTTCGTTGGGAGTGACGAGGATGGACAAGATTAGAAATGAGTTTATTAGACGGACAGCGCATGTAGGACGTTTTGGAGACAAGGTGAGGGAGGCGCGATTGAGATGGTTGGACGTGTGCAGAGGTGGGACATGGGGTATATCAGTAGGAGAATGCTGAGGATGGAGCCACCA
>JAAIIK010000145.1:510730-536118 GCA_014706435.1 Silurus glanis
TGTAGGTGACCAAATACTTATTTTCCACCATAATTTGCAAATAAATTCTTTAAAAATCAGACAATGTGATTTTCGGGATTTTTTTTCTTCTCATTTTGTCTCTCATAGTTGAAGTGTACCCATGATGAAAATTACAGGCCTCGCTCATCTTTTTAAGCGGGAGAACTTGCACAATTGGTGGCTGACTAAATACTTTTTTCTATCAGTTTACGCTGAGAAGGCCAGATGATAGAATCTATTCTGAAGCCCTTCATCCAGGATTTAGCTGTCTGTCCTGCATGCAGTCCAATATTCCAAGGAGTTATAATATTTTACAAGTTTTTAATCCCACCCCCAATTCGAGCTCTGCTTCTTGGAGGTCTCCAAACCAACTTGCGGCAGATGTTCCTCCCTTTTGGAGGTTTCCAGGCTGCAGCAATACATACTTGGAGTAAAGTGTCTCCTGCACAGCTGGTGGCGGTACAGTAGTCATTTTGACTTGCAAACATCCCTTCTGTACAGTGTAAACCGAAAGTGTCTTGACTGTTTTAGTTTTTATCTGCTATTCGCCGATATGGGAAACACAATTAAAAAAGATCTAACGCCCTTTTACTCTCATCTGTTGAGTGTTGCTGAATCATCTGGAATGATGCCTGATATTGGGATTGATAACTCTTTGATGGAATACTCCGGATTAAACGCGGCAGCTGAACTTGAGGCCTCAGTTGGCCAGGTGTTCAGTAAGAGTCCTGACTACATTGCTAGCCTGGGCTCTTCTTTATCTGCTTTCAATAATGTACCAAACGCGGTTGGCTTATGCGCACTGGTCATTTCTATACTGCTCGAGATCGCGCTCATGACTTTGAAGAAAAGCGAGAATGTGGACAACACGCTGGGCATGATGCGCCGTGTGTTCGCAGAGGAAAAGGCTTCGGGTGTGAGAGACTCGATGGATGAGTATATCAAACGCCTGGGCATGTATTTACACCAACCCACAAAAGCTTTAGATGAGACTGAACGCTTGGAGAGACAACTGAGTGAACAGCTGACCCGTCTGAAAAACTCCATGCTGTATGATAACCAGATGAGCTCACGCTTCATGAAGCACTGGACCAACGGTGCAGCTTTCCATCTGCAGATGCTCATCCATGCAGCAAGACTTAAGATGCAGAACACCACGAAACGCAAAGCACAACTTCAAATCCATGTAGTATCCATCATCAGCATGATCCACCACTATCAGCTCGACTTAGATGAGCTCTTAAAGCTGTACAAGGCCTACAAAAAACCAACCATCAGCATTTACCAACTAAAGCAATACGTAACAGCGTTTACTGGTGGATATGACATTGCAGTCAAGGACGATGAGCTTAATAAGAAAACCCCTATTGTATACTACAATGATGGGTTGCACGGCTCAGCAAAAGCTTATGTTGACCACATGTTCTACAACGGAAGCCTGATCAAAAATCTGAAAACCTATTTCAGTGATCTCAAAGACAATGTAAAGGAACTGATCCTCCTGAATAATGACTTTAACCTGCAAAATGTCTTACCTGTCTCAAACCAACATAACCGTGAGAAGAAGGGGTGAGGGTGCTGAGGGTGCTGCTGGGGGAGTGCGGTGTTAAAAATGAATCGATGAAAATTTAACAAAAATAACTAAAATTTACTAACCCGTAAATATATTCAAATTTATTTAAAAAGCTTAAGCCTACAATGACATTAGGTAACAATTGTTGCGTAACGTCACCACGTGCGCATCCATTTTTGAAGATCAAAAACACAACAATCAAAATGAACGCATTTCTGATCAAACAAAGTACAACAAAAAAGCCAGTTGTAACACCGATTGCACACAAACCCAGTGGCTAAAATTCTCACATGCGTGTACACAGGGCATTATGCATGATGGTCCGTTATTATAGGTGCACGCAGTATTCATTGCATATATTAGAAGAATTGTGAAGCAGTCAGGGTTTATTATGGTTCAAGTTGCCCTGGCTTTGTCACAACTATAATTATTCAATATTTATAATATTTTAGATGTTTATGGCAAAAATGACATTTTTCAACCTATGCATAAACAAGCACTGCAATCTTCCATACTCACTTTATCCTGGTTCAGGCTTTTCTTGTTACCCAGAGGTGGCCTGTTGGAGTGAATGGGTTTTGGGTTTTGGCCCTGGACAGAGACCTGTCTAGCAGTCCATAGTTTTCTACAGTGCCTTATAAAATATTCACTTAAAAGTCATCCAATTTATCTTGAATATATAAACATGTACACAGATTCTCTCAGCCAGTTAATATGCTTTTAAAGTACATTTTCAAAGTCAAAATCATTTGAAAAATTTAGCTTGCATAAATATTCAAACCCTTCAGACTATTTTTTTTTTTTTTTTTACTGAAACTTGCCTAGAATCTCAATCCTGGTCGATCACACCAAAAACAGCATTCGGTCACGTTCATGTTTTTATAGTCACGTTTGCAGCTTTTCACAAATGCCTTTATCCATGCTAACTAGACTAACAGCTATCTCATGTTTCATCTAATTAGCTGATGGACAAGGGGCCAACAGTGGCAGTATGGCATTGCTGGGATTTGAACATATGACCTTCTAATGTCTATTCCTTATTCGCAATTAACTGAATTGAATCGAAATGAGAAAACATGAGATTGCAATGAAATTAATGACAGGTAGAAATATTCCAGGGGTGATTCTTGTGCAGGGCAAAAATCTATTTAGAACATTATTGCATTTCATATTCAATGTAAACCAATGCACATTGCTTTTACTTTCTAAAAATATCGATATTACTTGCTGTTATATTTGTATTCATATAACACTCATAAGTGCTTCATATATCTAAGTCGACTAATTTCTCCATCTAATAAGTGAATTATAGTCATTAAAGTTGTTATTCACTTTTGTATCTTTTACTGTCTAAAATGACCATATTTTGTGTTAATCTTCAATTTCTGGTTCATAGGTATTAGAATGCTGCATGTGTTTTAGTATTTTTTGTGTTTCCTTCAAGTAAAATTGTATTAATATACCACATTGCACTTGAATATCTGATATTAAAAATGTAAAAAAAAAATATTAATGTAACAAACCAAAAAAATGTTCCAATGATATTTTTATAAACATGGCATTAAAAAGCTATATACATTGATATATAATATTCAAACGTTGTAATAAATGCTGCTTTAAAATGCATCATTGTTCTGTGTTTTTCTGAAAGATTGGAAAAATATACAAAAGTACATAATAATATTCCAGGTGAATGAGGTCATCCGATTCACTTATCTGAATTTATTTGTAATAAATATTTTTATTTCCTTATAATCGCACCAGTAATTCCACTTGCCCACTCCTGTAGTCATAATGTCAGTTTCATGATGCATTTGTTTTGTTCATGTTTGTGATACATGTTTGATTCATTACCGAGTAAAGAATTTGATCATTCAATTTCTATAAAACTGTGGCAGTAGCTTCCCAGTATTCTCTCTCTCTCTCTCTCTCTTATGGTTTGGTAGTAATGTTGCTTTTACGGTGTGTTTGGACACAGCGTGTTGAGCAGAAACAGTACTGTAGATATTCAAATGGAACTTTCCCCAGCAAAGACTCTCCACACTGCCAGCACCGCCTACAATGAATAAACACACAATTCTTTTAACAGCACAGTTATAATAATTCTGTTTTCAATAGTTAGGACGTTTTTAAACCACAAAACACAAGCAATAACAAGCTACCTGATATTAGTGATTGTTCCTCCGTTTTTGGCTACCTGCTCTGCCAATCGTCTTTCTGCAACCAGTGCTCGCTAAACAACAACAAAAAAAAAACACCACACGACGATTTATACAATGCTGAAAGAACAAACAGAGGAGGTCCTTTGGATATAAAATTAGCTGTATATACTGTACACTGCATATGTAATGTAATACTGGTTATAACATTTGATAGGTCTTTAGTCCCACAATTATTCCTGCTGTTTCCACAGACGAGTTTTAAGCCTCTCACAATACCTTTTCTCGCTCACTCAGCGCTAAAAACCTCCGCTTCTCCTCTTGCTCTTCCTCTTCTTTTCTTTTCTCCTCTCGCCGCTCCTTCTCGCGCTGCTTCTTCGCTGCCTTCTGCGCCTTTTTCTTTTCTGCTTTCTTGCTCTCTATTTCAGCTGTCAGTGGCCCTGGGACCTTTAATACACAGACTGCTCAACCCCAAAGTTTGAACTGCTAAGCATGCGCAATCTTTTAACAAAATTCAAATGCATAAAAAAAAATGTAATAAAATAAAGCCTTCTTCTGGCCAAGGGGTGAAAAAAACATTGTCTAGGCAAATAATTTGTAATTAAATGATGATAAAGATATTAATGTAATCAAACAATGTTTAAATGTAATATTTGTGTGTTGTATTGAAAAGTGTAGTAACATGTTTTAGTTGTTTTTGCGTGCCTGTGTAGGTCTAAAAATTAGAGTGCTAAAGAGAAAATAAAAGACAAAGCACATATTTATTTCAAAAATGTAATTAAGTGTAATGATGCCACCTGATTATGTCACTCGTGTCCTACCTGAGCTTTAGCATAGTCGTATTTATCTGGATGTTCAGCCATAAATTTTCGGAACATATTTCTGCATTCTTTGTCTGGTGCAACTGCATATGGTGTCTGGCCTTTTCTGTCCCTGTGTAGAAAGTGCAAGTCCGTCATAGAAGTGAAACAGACAGTTTATATCTGTGGATAGAATAAACTCATAGCAACTAACGTCTGTTTTTATTAACAAAGCAAACTCTCTGATAATATCCTGCTCGAACCTATAGCCTTGATATGGTTATACCGAACTTCTTGGGGTTGGGAATAAATGATTAAAGGGTGAAATGTAATAAGAAAATGAACTAATTGCAGGCTGGTGTGTTGCTGCACAGTAAGAAGCGCCTTACTTTTATTCCACCTGTAGAATGCCGTGTCAATTTTGACCATTTATAGCTTAACCTTGTGATACAGCAAAAAAAAAAAAAAAAAAAAAAAAAACGTCTGAAACCTGAGCAACTGTACCGCACTGTTACTGTGCACTCATAAGATTTGTACTAAACCTCAGCTACAAAGTTTGACAGACAGAATCCCTTTACAATGTTTGCAAATGTAATTTATGCATGTCATTGAATTATTATACAAAATTTTATTAATGATATATTCTAGATGCTTATATCTTCACACCTGAACAAAATGCCTGGGTATTTTATTAAACAAAAAAATGTCAAAACAATGTTGTATTAGATTATATATCGCATGGTTGACAACTTGCCATCTGCGATCGTCATTAAAAACGATACAAATGTTGATTTACTCAAATTGCTTCAGCTTGCTTACTCGAATGCAGCCACTATAACGTTGCCATTTTAAAGCTTAATGTGTCTTTTGCATTTTTTTTAAAGTACACTTTTATACATAAACACTCTGAATTAGGGTTTTATATAGTTATAATAAGCATAATTTTCAATTATAAAAATTTTTTTTATCTGATTATCGTAATTTCCGGACTATTAAACGCACTCTTATATAAGCCGCACCCACTGAATTTGACAAAGATTTTTATTTTGAACATAAATAAGCCGCACCTGTCTATAAGCCGCAGGTGTCTACACTGAAACTAATGTGTAAAACTAAAACTTTACCGAAAGAGAGTGTCTGTTACACGGTGTAACGGGTGAAATATGTTGTGGCTCCTTTAAGAGCAGAGCGCCATTTTGGGAATAGCCTGCCGCCGCATTTTTCCGCTATTACTGCACGTGTGCAAGACCGAGGAATATGTCCTTATTATTTTCTGATGCTCATTTCTAAGTTTCTTTGACTAACCCGTAACGCTGTTGCCAAGAAAAATAAAAAAGCACGAGTTTTGGAAACCTGTCTGTGCTTATATGATTTCTGTTGCAACTGGAGTTAGCGAGCTCTCCCTTCACCCAGACTCAACGCGTTACAACGGCTTGTATCTAAACAGTAGCCGACCAAGTAAGTCATTGTTCACTGTCTTCCTCCTTCCTTTCACAACTATTTCTCTCGAGAGTTTATCTTTTGGCATCATCGTGCGTTTAAAAATCAACACCGGTGGAAGTTTTTCTCCCGATGCCGTGCAGCTCAGAACACAGGTGAAGTGCGTTTTGTCGTTTCCGTTTGGAAATTTCATTGGTCTAATGTTATGTCGCTCAGTTTTTTGGCTTGAAGTTTGTGAAACCGGGAAAAAAAACCCAGGAAAAATCCATAAATTAGCCGCTTCGTTGTTTAAGCCGCGTGGTTCAAAACGGCGGAAAAAAGTAGCGGCTTATAGTCCGAAAAATACGGTAATAAATAATTCGACAATCAAATAATCATTAGTTGCAGCCGTTATATATATATATATATATATATATATATATATATATATGCACATTTATTCAAAACAATTAATCCAGTAATATTTTTGCCTCTGTGTATTACATTTTGTAGCAGATGTGTCAGTGTTACCTGCATGTCGGGTCGCTTCCCATCTCCAATAACAGCATAACAGCATATTTCTGTGCAGCTGCTGATGCCACGTGTAGCAGTGTGTATCCGGCTGAGTCAATAGCTGTGTTAAGGAGTTGGATTAATGTGTCCTTTTCCTGTTGCAGGAGTGTGTGCAATGCCTCGGTGTCACCGGTTTTACATGCTGTGTAGAGAGCGTCTTGAAAGCCAAACTCCCACGATACACAAACCTCATCTAAACGCACATAAATGAATTGACAAAACATCCATCTAAAATCCTATTACACATAAAAGCTCACATTTTATAGCATAGTATCTATTTCAATTAACATATAGCTTGCTGATGTTAACTATATTCATATCTAATATTAAGCAGGTAATGCACTCAATGGTACTTTTTCACAATAGAAATACAATAATCATTTTTATTTTATATTAATTAATGAATTAATTACAATGTTCAGTTTCGATGCAAATATTAGAGATTACAAAGAAAGTTTAAAAATACACGTTACCTTCTTCATTAGGTTCGTCGTTCTTTGGATTTTTCTTGTCTTTTGTTTTCACTTCTCTCGCCTTATCGTCCCTTCTCGCATTCTTTTGCTCTATGCTGCCAAAGTCTAACAGTGCATGCATAATAATAAGTAAAAAAAAAACTTATATATATATATATATATATATATATAAATAAAATAATAGCAAACATGTTTCACTTAAAATGTTTACATGTAAAGTCAGTGATCTTGGTTTAAAGAATAATACCTTCACTTTCCATAGTTTTCTCCTCCTTCTCAGTTGCCTCTGTTTTTTTCTCTTTCCTCTTTTTCCGTTGCTTCTTGCTGGGTTTGATTTCATGTTCCCTTAAGTCCAAAGTGGACATGGTCACATACTCCATTTTCATCTGTACAGAGATGTCATCATCCTCTTCTTCCTCCTCCTCATCCTCCTGCTGGTCTACCTGATGGGCTACTGACACGAAGACACACCAGGTGTACTGCTTTACATAGTTCAATCAGCAAATGACAGTGTGAATTTATTCTAGACAAAGACACGAAGCATCTTCAGTGATTAGAGCTGTAACCCACCTGCTACATGTTCTTTGGTTTGATTTGAAGGCTTTTTCTGCCACATTCTCTTGGACGGACCCAGAATGCTGCATACGTCTGTGGTTTTATCTGTAAATATACGTACAATGTACATTAATTGTGTATACACAGTAACTGATAAACAGGAAATAGGGTTAAACATTGTGTGTGTGTTTGATTACTCTAAGGCCTGATTAAAACATTTAAATGTCCTAACTTTTTTCCCCTTAGGTACAATGATCTGATGTTCTTTTACATTAATTTGTATTTTAAAAATACCTCATATAGCGTAAAATTGATTGCTTTGCATTTTGCAAAATGTTTTTACCTCGAAGTCATTCATCTACACAAGTCATTAATCTATACAATACTTCTAATATCTAAACAAAAAGTTAATAACTACTAACTATCAATAAAGATGAATAAAGAGATGTATACCATAAATCTGTAGCATTGAGAGGACGCCATGCACACGTGCTATTTCGCTGAACGTGGCTCGGCGAGTAGCAAAAGGTATTGACTGAATTCTTGGGTCTTTTTTCTCCAGTGGCGCTCCGCGTCCTCCAAAAAACACACTTCGGTTATATTTTGGGGCGCGAAGGAAAATGGTGTTGGCATGAGTTAAATATTCAGCCCAGTTCTTCAGCAGCTCCTGAATCTCCTGATGAGAAAGTGGTTGTGTTTATGCGTTGTATTAATAAGTGAACGGCAGATATTGAAATTCTAACAGTAAATGCTACTCAAGCTGTGCATTCCGCAAAGAAACAAAAACTGTGGCTATCTACAGTATGTGCGCTGTAACATAACCAATTACATTAGTGTTATTTGTACTTGCCTTTGTTAAGGCTGCCTCGTTATAGCGCCGGAGAGCAGATCCAGCTGATTTGGGGGCGTGGCCTCTATTCTGGGCATCACAAACACTCTGAGCCGTTCCTCGTTTTGCTCGAACTGTGTAACGGTGGAACGTCTTATGCTGCAGTACCTCGTTCCTGTAATATAAAAAAAAAAACATACCAGTTATGGACTGACTTGATTAAGAAAACTGCTTTTCAGCAGATCTGTTTACAATAGTATATATAATTTTTGAATGACATCATGACATCAAGTGAAAATGGCATTCAGTTTTTCCCCTTAATCCTTATACTTAGCATATGTGTATATTGTGACTGATCATCAGGCTCACTTCTTCAAGTACTTAACATGCAACATACATTATAAACGCAAAAATAATAATTTTAGTGTTCAAATAATATCGCAACCATTTTATGCACAACATGCGAGGTATTTAAACAGCTCATATTTACACTCATATGGCACTGCAAATATTGTTTTGTATTGAATTATCATGTGAAAGTCTACTAACCCTTTATAAACAGCTCCAGCAAAATGGCCACCACCTGTCATCAGAATCACCCATATTGTCTTCTCTGAGATGTTCAGCAAAGAATCAACCACATTTGTCTCATTTTCAATCTGAAGAACAGATTTGTTTTATTTTTAATGCAGAGGCAAAAGTCTACAACCTAATGCTGTATTGTTTTATTTAACTCTGATATTTCTACTGTAATACAACTAAAAAAAAAAACAAAAAACAAAACACTTAATATGCCTTATGCTATATAAACTATAAGGTCAAAAGCATGTAGAGACCTGACCAAAAAAACACCCAACGCCAAAACTCTCGGCAAACCATGGGCATTTTTATTCACAACAGAAGACAGAACATTAAAAATCTTTAGAATTTTTAGAACTTTAAAATTTGTATATATATATAGGAAAGTATTAGGTCATTTAAAAATTATTGATGCAGAAATTTGGGCAGTGCCATGGTTTCCACTGTGTAGCATCTCCTATATATGGAGTAGTCCATGTACATCTGGAAAAAAAGAAGACCAGTTGCGGGAGTTTTGTGTTGTGGGACTTTATGTCTGCTCAACAGTCCTGGGTTGTCTTTGTCATATTTCATTCATGACAGGCAGGACAGTTTAGCATCTGGACTCATCAACTATGAAGCTATGCTGTTGTAATAGATTCCAGAATGTAGTTTAGCAATGTCTTGCAGAAATATGCAAGGTCTTTCCTAAAAAAAGAAAAAAAAAAAAGAAAAAAAAGGTCTGGATGGAAATAAATGTGGCTCTAAAATCTGTATATAACTTTCAGCATTGGTGGTGCCTTTCCAGATGTGCAAGGTGCACATTCCATGAGCACTAATTCACCATCCATACCATCAGAGATGAAGGCTTTTGAACTTAGGGATGATGGTGAGGCGGGCGGTCCCTCTCCTCTTAACTCCGAAGGACTTAGCGTGCATGGTTTCCAAAACAGAACAGTTTTCCACAGTTTTCCACTTTGCCTTGATTTTAAATAATGTGAGTTTTAAATGCAGTGCTACCTGAGAACCCAAAGATGACAAGCATCTAATATTTTACCTTTGTCCCTTGTGCACAGAGACTTCTCCAGATTCTCTGATATTGTATATTGTAGATGAGATATTCTTTGAAATTTGTTCCAATATTTGTAGATGCAGTTTTTGCGGATTGTTGAACTCTCGTCCATCTTCTGAGAGACTCTGCCTCTCTTTTTATACCCAATACTCCTGACCCTGTTGCCAATTAACCTCATTAGTTGCTAAATATATGTTTTCTATGTTCTGTTGTGAATAAAATATGTTTGGAAAAAATGATTTGTTGTATTAACATTTCACACATGCACCCCAACGTTTTTGTGATATGGGGTTATATTTCACACTAATCTTCACTCCTAATGTTTCACTGAAGGATACTGTGAGAGACGAATCCTGGGTCACTTAATAACTAATACAACTGTTGATCCTTTTTATGTATTTGATTAAAAAGGTATTGGTATGACAAAAAAAAAAGATTCTAGACTCTTAAAGGCTTTGTGTGCAACTCTCTTAATGTACTTACTGTTCTTTTCTGTATTGCACACCGGTACAGATATAAATACTCTCCCTGAGAGTTTTGGAGCAAAACTTTTGTAGATGGGCGGCCTCCATAAGAAATCGCGCCATAAACAGCGTTATTATCATCCTCACTCTGCGACTCCTCATCCCCAGAGTCTGAACCTGAAATACTTGACATATCCCCTGTTCAGAAACACACAAGAAACTAAATTAGACAAGAGCAAGGGTTTTGATTCGTCTTACTGTGATTGTACTAATAACACTCATGACTAATCACAAACTCATACAAGAGCTATGCATTTATACAGGATTTTGTGCAGTGTATGAAACATGAGAGAGCAAATACCCATTCCTGTCTTCTTTTCGAACACCTCCACTGTGATCGGTGATCGTCCAGCAATTCGCTGCCTCAGATTAAAGCGATGCCAGTCCAGTTTATAATGCTCCATCTGAAGAAACATACAAACTGCACATAAAAATTGGATCGAACTGCATATCTTCAGAATGTTTACTCAGCAGAAAAAAGAAATAGTCTGTAAAAAGCTTTGCATGAAATCCTTGCACCTGTTCTTCACGACTGTCGAATGAGCACTGACACGCAGAGCAAAACTTCCTGTCTGACACTTCTCCAGGTGACACTAGCTCGTCTCCTGTTCTGTCCGTTCCTGTTTTATCGTCAGGAAATTCTAGAAACAAATACATTTCATTTAGATACACTGAAGAAAGACGTTAATTTTCACTCAAGTGGACATGGACAATGGTTTCACGATATTTTTGTCTTATTTATTTGATAGGGTTCACACTTTGTCTAAGTTGTGAACTAATTTGGACTTTGTAAAATGGTAGGGAAAATCTGTGAAAATGTGTCAAAATCAGATTATATTTTGGGTAAAATTCATGAATGAATTAATACATTTTTGTAGCACAAACTCAAATTATTTGTATTTGTACACCACAATTGCTAAAGACTCTGAGAGCATTGTCACAAAGCAGCTTTACAGAAATAAATTAATTAAGGATATACATTTTTATTTCATAAATCTGTCCATATTTATGCATCACAAATGAGCAAGCTAGAGGTGACTGGTTAGGGAAAACTCCATGAAATTACATTAGGAAAAAGACATGATGGGAACCAGACTAAAACGGTACCTGCTACTCAAAGGGAGAGAGACAGAGTGAGTTAGAGATAAACATGGATTATTAAATTTGTATTGTCCAATAATTATTAAGGACAATGTAGGGAGGGACTAAAAGGGAGAGCAAAAAGTAAAACATTAAGTGGACATCTAGTATACAATCAACAAACCTAATTAAATGTGTCAGGGTGGGCAGGCATTAGCATCCAAACACCCCATTTCAGCAAGACACTATAAGCATGAACTCTCCACAATTGCTGCTGGCAACATCCAAGAGGTAACAAAAGAATAAAATAGTTTCTCTTCTTCATAATGATTTTCTTATTTTCTTATTTGTGATCCCCATTTTCGATTTGGCACATGATTTACGCTGGATGCTGTTCCTAACACAACCCTCCCCATTTATTCGGGCTTGGTCCAGCACTAAGAGTGCACTGGCTTGTGCAACCTTAATGGCTGGTTATGTAGATGACTAGGACCACAAATAAGAATTTCATTCCCGGCTCGGTCGAGGCCCGGGTTACCAACAATAACAGGTATCGTTATGCAACAGGGTACCAAAGGAAATTGGGCTACTGTTGGCCGAAGGAGGAGAAGGAGAGGAGGAAGACATCTAGAGACAGCAGGGAAAGGAGCAGTGTAGGAGAGTGGAGGTTCGGGTTGGTACATTAAATGTTGGTACTATGACTGGTAAAGGGAGAGAGATAGCCGATATGATGGAGAGGAGAAAGGTAGATATGTTGTGTGTTCAGGAGACCAAGTGGAATGGGATTAAGGCCAGGAACATTGGAGGTGGGTTCAAACTGTTCTATCATGGTGTGGATGGAAAGAGAAATGGTGTAGGGGTGATTCTGAAGGAAGAGTACAGTAAGAGTGTAGTGGAGGTGAAGAGAGTTTCTGATAAGGTGATGAACGTGAAGCTGGAAGTTGAAGGGATGATGATAAATGTCATCAGTGCCTATGCTCCACAAATCGGCTGTGAGATGGAGGAGAAGAAAAAATTCTGGAGTGAGTTAGATGAAGTGGTAGAAGGTGTACCTAGGAAAGAGTGCTGATTGGGGCAGATTTTAATAGGCATGTAGATGAATGAAACAGAGGTGATGAGGAGGTGATGGGTAGGTATGGCCTTAAGGAGAGGAATGTGAAAGATGTGGGCAGATGGTGGTAGATTTTGCTAAAAGGATGGAAATAGAA
Source organism: Silurus glanis (assembly GCA_014706435.1). Classification (NCBI taxonomy): domain Eukaryota; kingdom Metazoa; phylum Chordata; class Actinopteri; order Siluriformes; family Siluridae; genus Silurus; species Silurus glanis. Next base: position 523,554 of record JAAIIK010000145.1, read on the forward strand.
GTGGTGAACACTTATTTCAAGAAGAAGGAGGATCATTGGTTACGTATAACAGTGGAGGAAGGTGCACACAGATGGATGTTCTATGTAGGAGATGCAACCTAAAGGAGATGTTGGAAATTGAAGGAGGAAGACTGTAGTGTGAGGTTTAGGGAAGAGGTCAGACAGGGGCTCGGTGGTGGTGAAGAGGTGTTGGGTGATTGGGAAACTACTGCAGGAGCAATGAGGGAGGCAGCTAGAAAAGTACTTGGTGTGACATCTGGAAATAGAAAGGAAGACAAAGAGACGTGGTGGTGGAATGAGGAAGTGCAGGAAAGCACAAGGAGAAAGAGGTTCGCAAAACAGAATTGGGATCGACTGAGAGATGAGAAAAGTAGGCAGGAGTACAAGGAGATGCGGCAGCAGGTAAAGAGGGATGTGGCAAAAGCCAAGGAAAAGACTTATAAGCAGCTTTATGAGAAGTTGTACACTAAGGAAGGAGAAAAGGATTTATACCGATTGGCCAGGCAGAGGGACCGAGCTGGGAAGGATGTGCTGCAAGTTTGAGCAATAAAGGATGGAGATGGAAATTTGTTGACTAGTGAGGAGAGTGTGTTCAGAAGATGGAGGGAGTATTTTGAGCAGCTGATGAATGAGGAAAATGAGTGAGAGAAGTTTGGATGGTGCGGATATGGTGAAGCAGGAAGTGGATAGGATTAGTAAAGAGGTAGTGAGAGCAGAGATTAAGAGGATGAAGATTAGAAAGTCGGTAGGACCAGATGACATACTGGAGAAGAGGTGACCATCTGTGAGCAGCAGTATGGTTTCATGCCGAGGAAGAGCACCACAGATGCATTATTTGCTTTGAGAATGTTGATGGAGAAGTATAGAGAAGGTCAGAAGGAGTTGCTTAGTGTGTTTGTGGATTTAGAGAAAGCGTACAACAGGGTGCCAAGAGAGGAGTTGTGGTATTGTATGAGGAATTTAGGTGTGTCAGAGAAGTATGTGAGGGTGGTGCAGGACATGTATGAGGACAGTGTGACAGCACTTAAGTGTGCAGTAGGAACGACAGACTGGTTTAAGGAGGAGGTTGTCCTGCATTAAGGATCGGCTCTGAGCCCTTTTCTGTTTGCAGTGGTAATAGACAAGTTAAGGTCAGACATGAGTCTCCATGGACTATGATTTTTGCGAATGATATTGTGATTTGTGGTGAGAGTAGTGAGCAGGTTGAGAAGAGCCTGGTGAGGTGGAGATATGCGCTGGAGAGAAGGGGAATGAAAGTCAGTAGGTGTAGTGGTGTAGTGGTAGGGTTGCAGGAAGAAGAGGTGGAAAAGGTGGAGGAGTTCAGGTACCTAGGGTCAACATTGCAATGTAATGGAGAGTGTGTTAGAGAAGTGAAGAAAAGAGTGCAGGCAGGGTGAAGTGGGTGAAGAAGAGTGACAGGAGTGACTTGTCAGGCCTGCCTCTGGATAGTGTTCTCTTCGACTGGAGGCCACTCTGTGCAGCTTGGGACGGTTTCTCATCAACACCTTGGGTGGTTCCATGTAATTCCGTAGTAAGAACGGGAGCTTTGAGGATGGATTGGACTGTAGTTAATGTCAACAGTCTCCTACACTGACTCAGGAATACAGTTCGCTTCTGATCATCATCACTGCACCCCGCAACATCTTATCTGCTATAAATGGACATTCGGTGCAACCCAGATGAGGATGGGTTCCCTCTTGAGTCTGGTTCCTCTCAAGGTTTCTTCCTTATGCCGTCTCGGGGAGTTTTTCCTTGCCACAGTCGCCACAGGCTCGCTCATCAGGGACAAACTTACTTATAAAGAACATATTCATTTTTCATCACCACATTATCTGTGTAAAGCTGCTTTGAGACAATGTTCATTGTTAAAAGTGCTATACAAATAAAAATGAATTGAATTGAACTTGTGATAGAAGAGTATCTGCAAGAGTGGAAGGGAAGGTTTATAGGATGGGGTATATCGGTAGGAGAATGCTGAGGATGGAGCCACCAGGTAGGAGAAAAAGAGGAAGGCGAAGGAGGAGGTTCATGGATGTGGTGAGAAAAGATATGCAGGTAGTTGGGTTAAAAGAGGCAGATTTAGAGGACAGGGGGGTGTAGAGATAGATGATCCGCTGTGGCGACCCCTAATGGAAGAAGCCGACAGAAGAAGAAGGAGATCCTAATCATCTACATAACCTCAAATGACCTTTTAATGCCGTAGAAGATGAGACAGAACGAACATCCAGATATAATATGTAATTTAAAAGCTTAATTCTAGCTGCATGCAGTCCTAGTACAAGTGTCCAGGGGGATTTTGAGCCATTCCTCTTGCAGAAAATTGGCAGGGTCACTACAGTAGGTGGTGCCCATGTAGTGGGACTGGGGAATGCTATGATATTGCAGCAAACGATTACTGACCCACCCCTGTGCTTCACTCGGTGCACACAACAGTCGGGTAAGTAAGCTTCTCCACATCTTATCTTACCCAGATGTGGGAAAGACAGTGAAGGTGGAATTAGAGAACTATACATGTTTCATATTGTCCACAGCCCAAGTTTTCTGCTGCTGGCTCTATTAAGCCCAATGTTTGACACTGGTACTGGAGTGACCGAAGGATTAACTACAGCCATGAAGATCCCTGTTTAGCTTCAGATTAACAGTTTTGGTAAAACCATTAAAGTCTTTTATTTTTCTTGCCCTCTAGATCTGCCCGATTCAACCTGTGTAGCGCTTATGCACCGTCAGCATGCTTTCTGCTGTGGATGTTTAAAAACGCACCAAATAGTATATAAACAAGTGGAATATGTTCCATTATGCTGTTAACGAGAACATTTTTCAAAAACACAGCGTACCCTCTCTGATGCTGAGATGGAGAGGTTCCTGATGATCCTGCAACTGCGAAATCTCCCTAAGCCCATCAGTCAACTTCAGTTTGAACGTGGGGTCAAACAAAGAGCAGCAGTCTGGTCTGGCCATCGTAAAAGCAGCACACTCATGAAACTGAGGAATAAAAAAAAATAGTAGTTAATAGAAATTCAGCAAACAAAAAATAAAAAGGCAAAAAAAAAGGGATCGAATCATGTAAAAAAAGATTTTTTAGCATTACTCTTATCTCTAATTAGGTTTATTACGTTAAACCTAATTATGTTTAACACGATATACAAGGTCATTAGCTCCAATAAAATATAACTCACTATTATAAAATCTGGCACAGTATGAGAATATGATTACCGTATTTTTCGGACTATAAGCCGCTACTTTTTTCCTACGTTTTGAACCCCGCGGCTTAAACAGACACACTCTCCCAGTTTAAGTGCAGATTAAAAACGTATCTTTTTAGCAAAGCCTACACATAACACACATCACATCATAACCTTGTGCTCCAGAACATATGATCACATGCACATTATCAACTTGTGCTGTTAATATCATGAACAGCATGGAGAAGCTGTTGCTGGATCTGTGATGATCACAAATGTTGAGCTAAGTAGCTCCTACTTTTATGCCAAAGACTGTAGAAAGAACATTACTTATAATCTTATACTCCAGTACTCATGTTAGTTCTCACTCTCCAGTGTTCTGTATTGTTGAAAGATTTATGATCAAACTCTTGATGTCACCCAATTGAGGATGGGTTCCCCTTTTGAGTCTGGTTCCTCTCAAGGTTTCTTCCTCATAACATCTAAGGGAGTTTTTCCTTGCCACTGTCGCCATGGCTTGCTCATCAGGGATAAATACACACCATTCACCTTCACTGTTGATTTCTGTAAAGCTGCTTTGAGACAATGTCTGTTGTGAAAAGCGCTATACAAATAAACTTGACTTGACTTGACAACGAAGTGGCTAATTTATGAATTTTTCCTGGGTTTTTTTCAATATAACATTACACCAATGAAATTGCAGAACGGGTTCAGGTGAACCAATATATCTCTTTATATTAAATCAGATGCGCTCCCACTGAATTGGGCCGCACCACATCATAAATATGGATGAGGTTCCTCTGACGTTTGACCTGCCGCTCACTCGGACTGTCTACAGGAAATGCGAATCATTCGTCACGCTGAAAACAACCGGGCATGAAAAAACACACTTCACCTGTGTTCTGAGCTGCACGGCATCGGGAGAAAAACTTCACCGATGGTGATTTTTAAACGCACGACGATGCCAAAAGAAAAACTCCTGAGAGAAATTGTTGTGAAAGGAAGGAGGAAGACAGTGAACAATGACTTTCTTGGTCGGCTACTGTTTAGATACAAGCCGTTGTAACGCGCTGAGTCTGGGTTAAGGGAGAGCTCGCTAACTCCAGTTGCAACAGAAATCATATAAGCACAGACAGGTTTCCAAAACTCGTGCTTTTTTATTTTTAAATAAAATACCGCTATGGAAAAAACTTCAAAACCTCGCCATTTTTTGTTAGACGTGAGGGGTCACAGAACGTAACCCCCGCGAGTATCAAGGTTACATTGTATTAGTGTGTGTGTGTGTGTGTGTGTGTGTGTGTGTGTGTGTGTGTATATATATATATATATAGAGAGAGAGAGAGAGAGAGAGAGAGAGAGAGAGAGAGAGAGAGAGAGAGTAATTGATTGTAAGGAAGTTTGTTTAATATATTTACAGCAATAACCAGGTGAATTGAGTACCATTAATTATCTTAGTATTAATGGCACCAGTTGAGGAATGGGATATGGGATATAGAAGCTGTAGACCACCATGTATACGTTCTTGAATAGTTTTATAGTCTTTGTACACCCCGTTGTGCTGTTGTATAGCTGCTGTAGGACTGCATCCAGGCCAGATGACCTTATATTCCTTATAAATCTTAAATAAGTACACTATATTTCCAAAAGTATTGGGACACCTGCCCTTTCCTGCTGTATGTGGTTCTTTTCCAAACTGTTACCACAAACCTGGAGGCACTCAATTGTACAGGACGTCTTTAGATGGCGCTATAATAACACTGTGCATTCACTTGAACTTGGAAACCCAAACCTGCTCCAGCATGGTGGCACAAAGTGAGCTCCTTGAAGATCTGGTTTACATGCTTTGGAGAGGAAGATCTTGCTGCTATAGAGCTCTGATCTAATTGCTACTGAACATAAATTGGAATGCTGATGAACACAAATATCCATAAGCACACTCCAACATCTAGTGGAACATCTCAGAAGAGTGGAGGGAATTATAAGAGTAAAATTGGGACTAGGGTTTTAAAGATCACACCATACTTATGACTAGGTGACCCAATACTTTTGGCAATATAGTGTGTCAATCCACTGTGGTTGTATTTGACTATGTAGCCACCTCACCGTGCTAATTCTGTGTTTAATTACACGGCCTCTCTTTAATACACATGAACATGGTGTCCAAGGAGCAACAAATTTTTTTAAACACCGTCCGAAAAGAATGAAGAAATTGCTGTTGTTTGCTTTTCTTTCCAACCCGTTTTCTGACAAGCACCGCCTTCCTGCGCGTTGATTGGCTACCAGTGCAGCCCAGCTTGCCCTGTGATTGGTTAAGAAAGATCTCTTATCTAATCGTAATGAGAAGGAAAAACGGAATAAGGGTGCGGAAAGAAATGCTGGTTTTTGTTTTACTTTGTTATAGCCATTAACCAACGGTATATTTATTCAATAAACAGCAGACACATTTCTAAGGCGACAAAAAAATGATCGGACTTTAGAAATCCATCCAGATAAACAACGAAATATAAAACTGTACCTTGTAATTTGAGCTCACGCGTGTCACCTTTTCTTCTACGTCAGAAAAATAGTTCTCTTTTCTCGCTCGACTAATTATCGCCATCTATTGTGAGGTAGGAACATTACATTGAAACGACACATCATAGGCACGTCACAGAGTCAGCTAGATATCTGACTCTCCCAACAGTAATGTGATTTTAGCAAGAAATTATTGCTATTTTGCATAAAAATACATAAGCTTATCATTACAATTCTACAGCAAATGTGTGATTTATTGAAAGCCAATTGCAGTCCAACAAAATATGAATGTGACTTTTTTTTGGCCAGGCAGCGTTTAGTTAATAACAACAAAAATTATGATGTAAAAAGTGTGAAAAGAATATGCAAAGATTAATGCTAGGGTTCTGCCTGGTGCTCCCCTATTTAACTGTATAGGGGAGAGAGAGAGAGAGAGCGAGAGCGAGAGAGAGAGTGTGTGTGTGTGTGTGTGTGTGTGTGTGTGTGTGTAATGGACATTACTTATAATCTTACGTTCCAGTGCTCATGTTAGTGCTCACTCTCCATTGTTCTGTATTGTTTTTAGATTTATGATCAAACTCTTGATGTCACCCAAATGAGGATGGGTTCCCCTTTTGAGTCTGGTTCCTCTCAAGGTTTCTTCCTCATAACATCTAAGAGAGTTTTTCTTGCCACAGTCACCACGGCTGCTCATCAGGGATAAATACACACCATTCACCTTCACTGTTAAATTCTGTAAAGTTGCTTTGAGACAATGTCTGTTGTGAAAAGCGCTATAGAAATAAACTTGACTTGATACTCTATATAATATATATATATATATATATATTTTAAAGGCACTAATTTTATTAATGCATTTCTGTTTGACCATTTGTAATAAGAAATACTAATACATAAATATAAAAGAGGCAAAATTAAAAACCTACAAGGCAGCATACATTTATTCACACGTCCTTTCTTTACTCAGATATACACAAATAAATAAACTCCACCAATAAATCATTGTTAATCACTAAACATTTGTGCTCAGAGTCAGCTGATGTGTTAAAGTCCATCTGTTTTTTGGGAAAAATTGGCTAATGGCTAATATATGATATGTCTAATTGGAGAGGGTCTGCGGGGTCTGTGGAAGCAACGGATGTGATTTTTGACAAGCTTCTCTAAAGTAAATAAATAATAAAATGCATATGCATGTTTGTCTTTCCTTTATTTATGACCAAAAATCAAATATGTTGTTCCATAATGCTTTGCAGTGCAGCTCTGTATAATATTTTGTGTAATATCATGTGCACTGACTGGAGGTCATCATCAGGCTGCGCATCCACCCCTGGAATCCTCTCTTTTCTGATTGTGACAAGGCAGTAGAACATACTACAATAACGTTACAGGCCCAGTCAGGTGCAATCGTCAGATAATTTAAACACAGAAACCTTTCATTCAGTTGCCCAAATATTTTATTGTGTGCTCTTGTTCTGGTAAACGCTGCTGGGTTAGATGACTAGGATTTGGGTCAGGGAATTGAGTCGGAAAATACTTCCTGGTCGCGTAACACTTTTCCCCAAGCAGGACTGTATCATAATTATCAGTGTCATGGAAAAATGCATGTAATACAGTGTGCTTGACATTTAAATTTTCCCTTTACCATTTTCAAATAATGTACATTACATTTATTTCTTTAAAATTCTAGTTATTCACTACCTTTAACCTGCATGCTACATCTAGATTCAGTGCCTTTTTGCATAATGATGATGCAAACTATAACCAATCTGGGAAAAAAAGCAACTTAATAGTAGGTTGCCTGTGAATCCGCTTGCCGTCTTTTGCACTGATTACACTCGGAAAGCCTGTGGAACACACATGTAATGCTTATTTGCATGATCTTCATTACATTGTCTTTGAGAACAGTAATATTGCAGTGAAATGCTATGCTAAATGTGGAGGATTTATATGGCTATGATATACTTTCAGTATCGCCTCCACTTATAAACCCATCATCTAAACTTGAGCTTATGAGCCTTTTGCTTAAACTTTGTGATGAGCTTCAAAGACCGAAACAATCTTGAATCATATCAAATCACAACAAAATCCAGATAATTGAATAATTCAGCTACAAAGAATGGACCTCGTGTATTAGCATATGCCCTGGGAGTGGTGATGATAACAGCACTACATCTATTATTTTAAAAAGTGGCCATAAACTTCAAGATAAAAAGGTAATAAAAATTAAATACTTTGTTCATTTATTTATTAAATAAATACAAATAAAAAAAGTATAAAAGGTGCTCTGAATGATCTTTAATCGTTATCTATAGAATTTTATTGCATAACTAAAATTTAAAGCAGAATATTTTACATTTTCTAATTAAAGACTATTGGGTACAAAAGTATTGTTTATGGTTTATATTTTTTTTACAGTTTACTGTAAAACTAAATGAAGGATATAGTCATGCCACAAAAATTTTACATACTTTGTTTGATATTCCTCCGTGGACTGAGAGGTTCTGCATTACACATGTTAGACTTACATTAATAAATGCTAAGTAGCCAGATTACTTTTAAACTTCCTGGTCATCATCCAGCTCTTTCTTTACTTGTTCACACTGCAGTTTCAGCTTGTTCTCCTCCTCTTCCAGTTCCTTCACCTGGTTCTGCATGATACTCACAGAGACATTCCGTAGCTTCACCTCCCTGTATTATAGCAAAACATATTTTTAATGCCTTGATAATTAATACATTTCTGTGTTCAAAAGATGAGATGTTAGAGGAGTGAATCCTGACATCTTTGATTAATTGTACCAAGTTATTATACGGTTTATACCGAGCGGACGTGTCCAATGACTGAATCAGTTGGGTCAACGTCTGTTTTTTCTGTTTTGCAGCCTCCAGCTCCATTAATGCATCACACACTCGATCGTCTACATGCAGCAACAAGAGCATCCTCCGGTCCAATTCTTCACGCCTGCAAACACACATTTTTAGACCATTAACAGGCACTTGACCAAAAGCAATGCACAATTTATATTTTCTTTTTTTTTTTTTTACCATTGATGGACCTCCATGCTTATGGCTTCTCTTTCAGCCTTCACTTGCTGCAGTTTAGAAGTTGCATCCTTCAGCCGTTTCAGCAAATTCTTAAAGAAATTCAAATGACTGTTTTAACTGAATTGAATTTCACACACACACACACACACACACACACACACACACACACACACACTCACACCTTTGTGTAAAATTTCTGTAGGCACAAAAAGACATTTCATTTCATACTGTGCCATTATAGAATCACAGCACATGCCAAATTGTAACAGTATTAGGATTTTGTATACAATTGTATTTTATTTTATAATATAGTCTTTATAAGAAAATTTATCAACTTTACATTTATGTGATTTTCTAATCAGCCTCTTTCAAACCAACAACTACCTGCATGTATCCCATCATCCATATACTATATACTGTATCATATATACATAACTATATCATGTTATTTTAATACATTATTTTCTGACATGTCTGTCTATGCATCACCTTTGCACAGTGTATTGTATATTACTCTATATACCATATATTATTACCTACTGCAACTTCTGTACATTAATCACCCTCATCCCTGTATATATGGACCTCATACATTATTTATCTACTGTAATATATTGTAAATAAGCCACTATGCACTTCTGGTTAGAATCCAATCTAATCTAAAAAAAAAATACAGGACAAGAACTTCAGATGATGTTCACATCAAACATGAAAATGAAGAATAAAAATATGATGAACTGCTGTGGCATTTGCATATCACAGAAAGTGAGAGATGTGTAAAGCCATACAGAACACAATTATTTCAAGTTATTGCTGCCAAATGTGGTTCTGCAATCAGTTAATCAATGCATGGAAATTGTTAGGTTTCTAGGGTAGATCTGACTTTGAATCACTTTGTGAGCACAATTCACATAATCCTCTTCTGGACTTTAGAAGATATTAAATTGAATAATATTGAATAATGCTCCTGTTGCTCACTGATTCACTTGTGTCACTATAATACTTAAATGACTAAATTGTGCATACTTTGCAGCTTCAACATTGTAATTGAATAGAAGTATTATGGCAAGGAAAAATAAAATGTTAGCATCTTAGTTTATCTGCATTGTGGTGTAGGACTGGATCATAGGACCACACAGCAGCTCTTCAAAAAAATAGTATTATGGGCATTGTCTTGTTTTAGTGGCAGAGCTTTACATACCATAAAATTAGCATTTCCAGCGTGTTATTATGCAACATTTTAGCATAAGTATATAACATCATCCAGCAGAATATCATCCACTTCAGCACTATTATATTACAGCGTGATGTAGACGAAGCACTGCAACATAGAATGCATCATTCCTTTTTTTTTTTTTTTTTTTTTTTAATACAATCAGTGCCCTAAAACACTTTATTTCATACAGGTATGTGCATTTTTTTTATAGCATTGCACTATATTTTCTTTTTATGTGCACATGTTAATGCAGGATTAACAGCTTAATGTTTACAGAAGCAATGTAATATTGCAGTATTGCACTTAAATAAATAAATATCTCATACTTACTTGAACATCCTTGCTATGTTGAAAGGACTTATTATGAGGATTATCTAATGGTGAATCCATTTCAAGATGAGTATTCTTACGTGTTTACCTACTTAAAGCAATCAAACAAATGTGTAAGAAAAGGTTTAAGGTTGTCCTTCTGCACTACTAGTTTTCCTTACACACCTGAGGCTAATCAGCTAATTAACAAACCTTTCTTGAGGTTGCTGGGTCAGTGTGCATACAGCTCAGAGGGGAACATTTGTCACTTTTCTTGTATGAAAAACAATCATGCCAAAGCATCCAGTTTTTACATTTTTTTTTAAAATAATAAATAAAATAAAATAAAATAAAATAAAATAGTTTTAGTGAAAAATCCATAATAATGGACTCAAACGTTTCCATATGTTTTGTTTGCATGTCGCACGCACTTTTCAACTCACGTTTCCTTGCATAGAAGATTATTTATCAGTTTTGCTTTGTGCATGGGGATCGCCCATGTATATTCCTCCCTTATGATATAAACGTGTAAGCGTGTATGGACTGATTTATTAGGAGCTCTCAACCATCACGAAGCCATAAGAGCAACAGAAAAGAACTTAACAAGAATTCATGAAAAATGCACACAATATACCACAAAAAACAAATAAATGCATATATAACAGCTCGACAAGTTATTTACTGACTAGATTCTGGTGAATATGTGTTTCTAGATATTGCATATTTGTTTAGGTCTGTGAAACTGTTATTGTGCCAGTATTTAAAAATGGTAAGTGCTTATATAAGCCAACTGCAGCAGGAATACCACTGCACCAGGCTTGTTTTATGTTTGACTTATGACTATATTGATTCATATTCAATCTGCATTATTGTGAAAAATAAACACTTTTCCACTATTATTCATGGAGGAGTTGATGTTAGATCTATAATAATCAGATGTTGAACTTTTTTATGAGTTGCTCAGGAGCTCCTGGTTCCACAACTTCAACTGATAGTATAAGACTGCAAAAAGGACATTAGTCATAATCACACACTCATGATATTTCTCTCTTTCTGGTGTTTTGTATTGTTTTTATGATGTATAATCACACTTTTGATATCACCCAAATGACCTCATACCATCCTTCTCACTGAGGATTAATACACATAATTCACATATATACAATAAAATTCTATAATTCTTACAATTTGTTAAGCTGTTTTGAGACAATGTCCATTGTGAAAAGCTTTATAGAAATAAACTTGAACTTGTTCACATAATTTACAGGATTAACTGAAATAAGATGTTTTTTGTGTTCATTTACATTTTTTTCTACAACAAACAAGATTTGATGTTAAGTTTGTAAGGTAACTGGTATAATTGTTCAGTCATCATAACCTTCAACTGCTTCTCACAATACAATGTTACTTACATAGTTCATTTTGCTCAATGTATTTCTAAAATTAAGTTTTTAAAATTATACAAAAACACCGGAGAGTGAGAACTAACATGACCAGAGTGTGTGATTATGAGTAATGTCCTTTCTACAGTCTTATACAGTGATTTGAGGTTATGGAACCAGGGGCTACTGAGCAACTCATAAAATAGCTCAACATTTGAGATCATCACAGAAACCAACACCAGCTTCTCCATGCCAGAGCCTTTAAACACTCGATGAGGTCCAGTGTCCAAACTCCACATGAAGTGGGATCCAAATGGCGCTGATACGTCTCTAGATGGTTCGGGATGTTTGCGGCGTCGGCATCTACTTCTTTAAAGGTCCACAATCTTTATGGAGTGGGACACGACTGGAGCTGGAGCTAAATACACATTGCTCACCTTAACTCTTACATTCTGTAAAGCTGCTTTGAGACAATGTTCGTTGTGAAAAGCTCTATAGAAATAAACTTGACTTGAATTATGTGTTAGATGAGGAAAAAAATATAATTGTGTGTCTTATGGTTGAGCACTAAGTAGAGCTTTCTAAGCATATGCTGAAGTGTACTGAAAGCAGTGACTAACACACTATGAGCGCAGCGTATTCAGTCGGTGCATGCTGAATCAGTGTTTCAGCCTCAGTCAGTTTAAACTGCTTCTCATAAACCTGCTGATTTAGGACACAAATTCTCCAGTCAAAGCAGTGCACATAATACTTGTTACTTAGTGCTGTAGTGCACATAGTAATTACATACGCTGTTACCTGACATTAAGGATTTGTCCTACTATCAAATAATGAATGCTGTATGTGCATGTTTAATATGGGAGGAGCATTATTTGTGTGTGTGTGTGTGTGTGTGTGTGTGTGTGTGTGTGTGTGTGTGT
>JAAIIK010000145.1:541186-557358 GCA_014706435.1 Silurus glanis
GAAACCTAAACCTGTTCCAGCATGGCCATCCTTGAATATCTAGTTTACATGCTTTGGAGAGAAAGCTCTTGCTGCTATAGAGCTTTGATCTCATCCAACACTTTGGGATGAATTGGAAGGCTGACTGCACCCCAGGCCTCCTCACCTACATCAGTATCTGCCTTTACTAACACCCTGATGGCTGATGAACACAAATATCCATAAGCACACTCTAAAATCTAGTTAAAAAGCTTCCCAGAAGAGTGGAGGAAATTAAATGTGGAATGCAATGTTTAAAAACCACATACCGTACTTATGACCACATGACCCAATACGTTTGGCAATTTAGTGCATATGTGTATTTATGAATATTGCTGTGTTATTCCTGTTTTTCATTCTGATTATTGTTAAAGTAAGTTATAGTAATGTCACTTATTGATTTGTTGCTTCAGAGGAGTTTCTGTATCCAGAGGAGATGAATCCAATGGAAAAGATACTTGTAGCAAATAACAGTAAGTTATGAACTGTACTGACTGACACAAAATACATAACAACAAGATTTTTCAAATTTGCTACAAAAGTTATATAATGAATTTGGAAGTTTGGTAAAAGTTACATTTTAAAATGGAAACAGTATTGAAATATATAGATTAAGGTGTTTTTTTCCCACAGGAATGTCACGTTTTCAGGGCTTTGCCTTTCGGGAAGGTGACATTGCGAATTATGGTACGAGGAGCACAATTTCATGTCCAAACCAAAACTGCCTCTGGCCAAAATCGGTGGATGGGTTTGTTTACGTTCCTTACACCATCTCACCTCTTTACGGTGGGTTAAAAATGTATATCTTTTATGTATATATATATATATATATATATATATATATATAGGTAAAAAAAATTAAAGAACAAAATACAAATGCTTCCCAGTATGTGCTGCTCCTGATACAATGTTCTGTGGTATGGATATAAAAATGCTAAGATAGTCAAGTTGATGTTTTTGAACCCAAATGGGAAAAAAGATTATAGATGTAAAGAGCTTTAGTCACATATTGCATGTGCATTAATGCAATTTGTAGCCACTGCACTTCAAGTACATGAAAATAAAAATGGAGGATGTGGTCAGATTGCCAGCAATTTTTTAATTCAAATACCAGCATTAATTTGCAGAGATATGGAACTAATATCTAATATACTAAGTGTACATGAGTCATCCTTCACTTTATTGTCAATATGTAGAAAGTGTATGTTGGCAGTTGGCAGGCTTTTTACAGGTTCGCTGTAATAATAAGAAAACAAATTCTTCTGTCTGATGCCAACATGTTTTTGAGCATCATTTAAAAAATATATGAAGTTCTTGTAACACCTTTATCCAATGATAAAACATTTTCATTTTACAGGATACAAAGGCTCGCTGAATGATTTAATAAGTATGATAATTAAGTAAATAAATTAAGTAAATCATATACTACAGCCATCAAACTCACCAGATCTCGACTCATTCGAAAACCGATTTGATATTCCGGAGTGATATATTACACAGCATCTGTGTAGAACCCTGTCAAATTTACACCAATGTGCATTTAAACCGTTCTGGCAATTTCTGGTGGCCCAGCAACAAACTAAAGCATTTTTTAAGTTTGACTTTTTTCATAATGCGCCACAATGTCTGCAATAGGACTAAGACAAATAATTAAGATATTTTTCCCTTAAAAAAAATTTAAAAACAAATATTATTCTGCTACAGATAATATGGACCGGATCACAATTGAGATGGGAATGCTGGATATCTCATCTTCGACGTGCGTGAAATTTGTACCTCGCACGCATCAAGCTGACTTTGTTGATATCCAGCCTAAATATGGGTGAGCTTTGATAGAACTGTCAACCATTAACATTTGTTTAACAATGTAGTTAACTTCTGGTATAGAAGTACCTCTAGTATCACTCAGGCTTATGGTATTTAGTGCATTATGATAACTTGCCATATTACATTGTAGTGTAAAGGGAAAATTATGAAATTTGCAATACATATCTTTGTATTTTTCTTTTCTTTTTGCATCTATTGACTGGAAACATTTTTATATGTACAGCATAATATTAAGTGATTTCAGTTTCTTACTCCATAATATTACTTTGTCACAACCATAAATATGCAGTTTACACAGAACAATTTAACACGTTATTGCTGAATTTTTTTGCTCTTTATCATATTTTAGACATAAACTTGTCAAATCTTGAGAAATATACACCCACCATTTAGTTCATTAGGAGCACCAGTAATCAACCAATCATTTTGTAGCAGCAAAAAAATCATGGTCAAGACTTTCAGTTAATGACTTTTTGACAAGACTTTGATGTTTGCTTGAGTATTTCATAAAATGCTGACCTTTTCAGATTTGCCTAATCAGAAACTCAGTTCACACACAATAGTAAAATAAACACAACCCCCCCAAAAAGGCCAGCACATTTTGAACTGCCGGGAGGGATATAGTAATTCATATAATCACTCTTACAAGCATAGTAATCAGAAAAGCATTTAAGAATGCACAAAATATTGAACCTTAAAGTGAGTTGTCTACAACAGCTGAAGACCATTAAAGGTTCCACTTCTGAACAATATCCCTGCAGGGACTACATGTACAAAGACCTGGGATTTGGACAAGATTGGAAAAACTGAAAAATCACCTGGTCTCACACAATACAAATTTTTTTCACCTTTTTACTTTTTAATCTTTAACATCATTTTGTACATTAAATATACCACTGTTTAAGGCATGGAAAGCACACTTTTTCACATTCTAATGTAGATAGGAGCATCAACTGAAGCTCTTGACCTGTGCCTAAAGAAATGCTTGCTGTTGCTGCTTAATTGGCTGATTATATTACTGCATGAAAGTGAAGGTATACAGATGTTCCAATTAAAGTGGATGATAAGTGTATACTTTATTTCTACACCACTAGTTAAACTGTGTTTTACTATATTTTACATGCCTTTATTTTTATTTATTTATTTATTTATTTTTTAATTCTTTTTTTTTTTTTTTGTATTGTTGAAGGGTTCCCTGGTGGTCTAGTGGTTAGGTTTCGGCACTCTCACCGCCGCAGCCTCGGTTCGATTCCCGGTCAGGGAACCAAACTCAGCCATTAGGGAGGCACAAGCCAGTGCACTCTTAGTGCCGGTCCAAAGCCCGAATAAATGGGGAGGGTTGCATTAGGAAGGGCATCCAGCGTAAAACATGTGCCAAATTGGACATACGGATGATCCGCTGTGGCGAAGCCCGAAAGAAAGTTAATTTTTTGTTGAGTTTTTGTTGCTGTTATTACAGCATTATTTCATATTTAATATTACATATTATTTAATTCTTCATTAATTAGGCCTGAAACCCAACAAATGTGATTGTGAGAGTGTCAGATCTCTTTAAGACCAGTTACAGGAAATAGTTCTTCTTAGCATAATGTTTCTAGTTTCATGGTGAAATTCTTGGCTAATATAGGCCTATATAGGTTCAATATTGCTGACTATGTTATTGATGCTGCAGGTGCTGGTCATTCTTGGGAAGGATCGGAGGACCACAGCCACTTTCACTGCAGACTCCTGCGTGCATGTGGTCAGGCGTGGCATCTCATGAGCTTATGCATGTGCTTGGATTTGTACATGAGCAGTCTCGTTCAGATCGTGACCGCTATGTCACCATCCTGTGGGAAAACATAATAGAGGGTTTGTTTTATTCATTCCATCCTCTTTGTTCTTTACAGCTGTCGCTATTTTTATTTATAAAAAAAAAAAACCTTCTTTCTTTTTAGGGCAGAGGCACAATTTTAAAAAGTACGAGACAAACAATTTAAACACCGTGTATGACTATGACTCTGTAATGCATTATGGGAGGTAAGCAGAATGCCTACAGTATGTCTAATATTCATAACATGATCACTCTACTTACATTTCCAACATTCACCATTATATTATATTATTATGTGCACATCTTTATGATAGACTAATATTGTGCTTTTTTTTAAATAACACCTAGATAGTAGGAAAGGTGTACATATTTTTTCCACGTTTCTGAATATGATTATCAAAAAATAGTCAATTTGGTGATTTTATTTTATTAGTTTTGGCCTATAAAAACATTTACACAAAGATTGTACTAAAAGAGTGATAAATGGCCCCACTGTCATAATTGTAACAATAATAACTTATTATTGTGAATATTTTATTCACAATTTATCTCACGTATTATTTTTATTTTAAACCTTATTTTAGATATGCATTCTCAGAAGATGGATTACCAACTATAATCCCTAAACCTGATCCAAACATTCCTATTGGGCAACGTGATGGACCAAGCAAACTAGATATTCACAAAATAAATCTACTGTACAACTGTGGTATGTAAAATACTTCAATTTAAATACTAAACATTACAATCATAATTGATGTCTAATTTATATATATATTTTTTTTTGCTACAATCCTGCAGGTGGCTTTGTGTGAATAGAAGCTATAGAATAGAATAACATACCGGATCAGTCACAATTCTTGTATTTTTCAGGCTATAGGATTTTTATTTTGCATTGTCGTAGATACTGCAACTTAGAATACAAAGCAAATTGTCATTTCTTAAAATTTTGCTGTTATAAAAATATCCAACAAATTCATCAATGGAAAGATCGCATTTGTTGAAAGAAAAAAAAAAAACACTGCTATGTCCAAGAAACCTTCTTGCAGTTCTTGCTTTTTACATTGTTAAAACATCTGTACATTCCACTATTAGTACTTTTTGTATATACAGTACCTCATACAATGGCTTAATGTATAGACATGATTGGAAAAATCATATCAATATGAAATTATCTCAGAATCAGAATCAGGTTTATTGGCCAAGTGTGTTGACACACACAAGGAATTTGGTTCCAGCTGTTGGTGACTCTTAAAGTACAGACATAAATAAAACTATACATTCAGCTTGGACTACATGAGACAAAAACAGATTATACAAGACAATAAAGACAATATGAGACAATACAGAATTATATAATTATATTGAGTATTAAATAGGGATACAGATTATATGACAGATAAGTAATGTCTCTTATGTAAAACATTGCTATACATTATTAATGCAATTGCATCAAAAAATATTCTCATGTCACTGAAGTTATATGCTTTAATATGAAACAATACAGAAATGCTGGTTACAAAATTGTTGTATACATTGTTTTTCTGTAAACAGTCAAAATGTAGGGTGATGTGACAGTGGCTGTGTGACTTATTATGTGGAAAATATTATGTGCATATTAAACAGCTTTCATCTTACTGCAATTAACTGGCTATTTATTATAATTCATTTGCAAGTTTGTTTAATATGCTGTCAGTTATTTAATGGTGTTAATTGTGTAAATAAATGCAATACTAAGGAAATGGTGGTTTATAATCAAACATAATTACACAACCGACTCACTTCTTTGTTCTTTATTATTTTTATGAATAATAAATGACTAGAATCTAGGGGCTGGCATTTTAGATCCAAATTGCTGCCAAAACTTTGCTTTTGGAATCGAAAATAAATCTTGAAATTGCCACACTTATTTATAGGCTGTTTAGCTCACATTGATTCGTGCAAATGAGTTTGTAAAGGGTGCATTTGCAAGAGTGATTTCTTATCTGTTCAGCTTTCATCATTATCAGATGCTACAGTATATTAATGACAGTACATTAACTGTTTGTCATGTCCACTCCTGGGCGTTGTTAGAGCTGGAAAACAGACAGGTGGCGCTATATGGAAAAATAAAGCCATTTTTGGAGCACTTCTCATTCTGAAATGAACTGTTGTACAATCAGAACAAGACAACACCTGCTTTATGAATCTACTTACAGTATCTTCCCAAATTGTGCACTATACAGTAACTAGATGCTTTGATGTGTGTCACATTTATGTGTAAGTGTTTGTATTAGTGTGTGCTCTTGCGTTGGAATGCCATCCTGGTAGACAGTCTCATCCGTCCTCTCCTCCATCTCTTTCTTCGGATCCTTGCTGTCACTTCCTGCTTCTCGCTGTCTAATGTGAACAGACTCCTTAGAAAGTTAAATAACAGGTAAAGCGACAGGTACGTGAGGAACAGAAAACAAGAGCAGAGGAGCAGCATCTGAAAATAATGACCTGTTTTGAATGTTCTTCTAATCACGATCCCACTTCTTCAGCATTATGTCTTTGGTGATCATTGATCAAATAAAAAAAAAAAAACAGTTAATCCAATAGACTTTGTTTATAAATCTTCATCCAAATGTCATCCAAGTCTCTAGATGTATCCATCCAAACACACACATATGGGGCGCATTCTCAGTGCTATGTTCCATTTCACACATATCCAAAGCTTAACACGCACTGATAATCATCTTAATCCAGATTAGTTTGCTCTGGAATTAAAGTCTATGGCACAATAGTTTCATCCCAGCTGTCACTCGGCAGTATTGCATAATCCTCACACGCATTATTATTGGCTCATTATAGTCAACACAGTGATTTCACCACAATAGCTTTACTTTCTAAGTTCTAGAAAATGAATTTTTAAGTTACTTTGAATCATAAATACAATGATAGATAAACCCTGCTACAAAAAATTTTAGGGCAGAGGGTTTTTTTTTTTTTTTTTTTTTTGCATCAGAGCTGAGACAGTTAATCCAAACAACTCCCACATTAAATACAGGACATGTTTAGTAGTTTTACATTCACTTTAAGAGTATTTCTCTTCTAAAAAAAAAAAAAAACACCTCAAAAACAATAAAAACTATTACAGAAATCCTAAAGTTTTTAAATAAAGATATTGTTACAAACCATCAGCTGTCAACCATTATAACATTACCAAATGGTTTTAATGACATAGTATATTTGTGTAAATGATTCATTTTATAATCATTCATCACAGAAACCAATTGGATCCTGAATGCTTAATATCAACCTTCATCATTTCTATTGGTGTCCAGTAGATACCAACATGTGCTCTACAAGTTTCCAAACGTGCTCCATGCATCTTTCACGGCATCCACTGCACACAAAATGCCACCAATAGGAGGTATCAAAGTATCAGTGTGAACCTGCAGAGACCATTACTCTTCCCAGTTTAACCATTAAGAACAATTCTGTGAGGGTTTCTAGTATTATTTATTTCTTTTTTAGCAGCGTTGTGGAATAATTGCTTAAGATGAATCTAAAGTTCATGGAAGCCTTTTAAATACCAGTCTTAATAATAATTAAGTGTGTATTATGTGTATTGGTGTAACTCTGTTAGGTTTGTGGGACACTTTAATCTGTTCATTCTCTATGATATTTTACTCAGGGTTTAGTAATTCCAGTACAGTTCTGGAAGACTCAGTTGTGTTCAAGATTTAACTGCATTGTGATCCTCAACTTTTATATTTATTTGCTGTACATATTTGTACACAAATGACTGTATAAGACTGTAGAAAGAACATTACTTATAATCTTACACTCCAGTGCTCATGTTAGTTCTCTCTCCAGTGTTCTGTATTGTTTAAAGACTATAATCACACTCTTGATATCACCCAAATGAGGATGGGTTCCCATTTTGAGTGTGGTTCCTCTTAAGGTTTCTTCCTCATAACATCTAAGGGAATGAACATTTGCATCTGCAGCACACACAGGTTCATGATCAGTTCCATCTGAGCCTTTTTCAATACTCTATTAAATAATTGCATAAATTAGCACATTGTAAATTGACTGTACAGTAAAATGTACGGAACGAAGACTGATCAAAATTAGGCGAACATTGTGTATGATCCTACTTTTTCTAGTATGTTATTGTGCATGAATGTGTTTTTTTTGAAAACACAGTTTTTGAAAACACATGAAAGTTAAATCACACAGATATTAATTAACATGAGTATTTTATTTCCATTCACATTATTTTCATCCTCAGTATTTGTGTACACTATTGGGTGATTTTAACACTGCCCGAGGTGGGATTCGAAATCAGCAATATGCTAATGCAGTACATTAAAAAGCATTTCTCTAATTTTGCCTTCTCTTTTCCTTATTTCTTTTTCTTTTCCTTCTTTTCCTTCTCTCCATCCGGTAACAGATTATTATTCCCCAGCTGGCGTCCAGTTGTTTTGGATTTGGGCTGTTAATGGTCTCTTCTTCTTCCGTCCTCCAGGTGGTGCTGTGGCAGATTCATGCCCACAAATCTCGCTGCGCTTTCAAACTAATTATCACAGAAGAAGAATGTGTTTATACATGGAAGAAAATACGGTGTTTAATAGTTTTATATTTTCGTGAATTACCCAGTGATTTCTTCTAAAGGTGAGCAATTAAAAGACAAATCTGACACTAAATGTGAGCTGAATGACTGTGTTTCTTTTTAGAAATGCATCTTTTAGCGGTTCAGAGCAGGTTCGTTGGTTTTCCTTGTTTCTTCTTTCTAAATGTTATTATTATACAACCAAAATAAACATGTCGAATCACAGACAGACCGATACCCAGACAATGATATTACACTTTTTTCTCAGAATGAAATTCTCAAAACTCCTTGTTCAACCTCCACATCATTTAGTCATTTGTGCTCATCATAAGAACATTTCTTCATTCATTTAATCGATTGTGTACGAGTGTCTGCTGTTTCCTTCATTATCAGTTGTTTATGTTCATGTTGATCAAAATACATTATACTGGTTTCACCTGAATAGTTTTAAACCCCAAAACATCTCAGCATCAGTTCATTGTATGTGTCATTGAATGCAAAATGGTTAAACCAGTTGTCATCATCTGTCATCGAAAATGTCTATTAAACTTTTTTTTTTTTTTTTTTGGTAAATGTGTTGAATTGATGAATTGTGCAGATGAATCTTGAATGTCACTAATGAAGGCGAGTGAACGACATCAGATCAACCGATAAACAACCAGTTCTCTAAAACAGGTCAAAGGTCAATCTTGTGGACCTTCAATTGGAGAGTGAATACAGTCAGAGCAAAACAAAGAATTATAAATTCTTAAAATTGATGAACAACTAAGAAACGAACGAACACTACGGTACAGTAAAAGTGTGAATCCTGTTCGGTCTCTTGTAATCAATATAAATCAAATATGCAATCAAATAAATACATTTTGCTGCTGAAATTCATAGATGCAAAACAAAAGGAAGTCAAATTGTGTGCATTTTTTTCAGTCACTGATCCAAATCATAGTTTATATCAAGAAATACTGAAACTGTGCACCATCATACTGACAACACGACTAAACATTTAGATGATTTTGTTTGGAAACAATGACAAAGGAACTTTTCATTCTGATGGGAATGAGATTAACACAAATAATTACTTTTGAAAGATGAACTGAGGATTTTGAGAAAAGTTCAGGCTTTTGCAAGAAATCCAATGTTTTGTGCTGTTTGTACAGTGTTTCGAGAAATGCTCCAAAGCAACTGAGAAAAACTGTAACACACACAAGGTGTTTTTTGGTCCTGCCTGCTCAGTGCTTGTGAATTGAATTACAATATATAATCCTAGGATTCAATTAAAGTGGGTCACCAATTGTAAAACACACTATAAACAAATTTTCCTCTGATTTGATGAATGTTTAATTTGCTGTGTTCCTAAACCCATTAAACCTGAAGCCTGATGCGGTTATAGAAAACACAATAAAATGTATTTCTGGCCAGGAGTACAAATGACAACGAAAGATATGGTGGTAATAATATGTGACTATGAAGATAAATCAAAGTATTTTCAGTGAGTAAGATGTAAAACTATTAGCAGTTGTAATCTGTAACAGTTATTCAAGCATAAAGTGTAGTGCAATAGTGTAAATGCTTCTTTTGCAAGAAGAAAACGTTTTATATTTTTTTCCAGTTCAGAATAATAAGAGCAGAGGGAAGAAACCCATTTCTAAGCCTGCTGCTGAGGCAGTATAGGATGTTCGAGCTCTTCTCTGAGGGCAGGAGGGTGAACATGCCATGGTTGGGAAAAGAAGCTCTTGATTGTTCTTCTAAACCACGTTTCAAACTCAAGGCCCGCGGGCCACATCTGGCCCGATGCACAATTATATCTGGCCCGCGAGATGATTTTATATAGATCTATTATTATTGTTATTAATGTCCCGGCGATATGAAGCGCTGATAACACAAACTACAGATCCCATAATGTAGCTCTTCAGCTGCCTTACCGAACGCTAGACTACCTGGGAACATTCCAGCGCCAATCAAGTCGAGCTTCTGTTGATGTATTTAACCCTATTGTACAGTTATTGTGAAACAGCGCCTCACAATGGCGAAGAGAAAAGTTGATCCTGAAAACAGAGCCTTTCAAAACCGATAGGATTCTGAGTACATGTTACTGACACTGGCGGTAAACACGTGTGTCTTATTAGTGGAGCGAATGTGGCTGTGATTAAGGAATTGAATCTAAGCCGCACTACGAGACAAAACATCAGCAAAATCACAACGTGAATCTGGTGTGAAAACAGAGGAGAAATCAGAGTCTCATCAGCCGGTTATTTACTGAGGGAAAGTTTCTGAAGAGCTGCATGATGAAGCTGTGAGACGTCTTGTGTTTGACTGGAGATTTTTTTTTTATGAAGAGCAAAATATTTTAAGTTATTTAAAGTTTAAGATAATTTTTTATAAAATGGCATAAGAGCAAAGAAATCTGATTGTTTTGATTTGTTGTTATTTTAACGCTTACTTAAAAGCACAATTTTTATTGATTTGTTCAGGGGTTTTTTTGCAGCATGTTCATATTTCTAACTTGTATAATTTTGACAGGAGATATTTTTATGGAGAGCAAAATATTTTAAGTTATTTAAAGTTTTAGTTGATTTATTCTGAAATAATTTTCCTGTCTGTTTTTATTCATATTTATGTTAAAAAAAAATTTTTTAGTTTTAGTGTGTTCAATAAATGTTTATCTTGTTCGGCCCGCGACCTAAAGTGTGCTTTGAGTTTCGGCCCCCTGTGCAGTTGAGTTTGACACCCCTGATCTAACCTTTTACAGGCAGTGTTTTTTTGTGAAGTTTTCACTGCTTGCTGGAGAGCTTATTTGATGGGACTGAGCATTTCAGTGGTACAACATAAAAGTTGACCAGTATATGAGGAGATAGATGAGTCTTTACCTATTCTGAAGAAACAAAAGGAGCCGTTGTACCTTCTTTCTCTTTGGCACATGAGAAACTTATTTTTAACATGTTTTTTTTATTATTTTTTATTATTCCATAGGGATTTCATGGAGTCTGAGTTGGTGATTGGCTGGGAGGCAGAAAGGGTGGAGTTGAGGTCAGAGCTTTCCAGACTGGAGGAAGAGCTGATAGAGAGTCGAGCAGAGACAGAAGAGCTTCGATCTCGGACGAATGTGTTGACCGAACGGGTCAGAAAAGAAATATTTCGTCATTCTCTACTCACCCACAGTGTTTTTTCCCTCTCGTGCATGCAGTCAGATCGTCCTAAGAGTCATACGCTAATCCAATGCTAAATAAGGCATTGTAGTCTATTAAATCACAAGTGTGTGTGTTTGTGTGTGTGTGTGGTGTATGCAGTTGACTCAGAAATTGGACTCATCCATATCTCTTCATTGGGAAAGTGATCAGAGAGAATGGATAAAGAAACTGAGAGAGGGAAAAGAACGAGAATCAAGACAGGCTCTGCTCATCAAGAAACTACAGCAAAAGGTGTGAAAACACACACTTCCATGACACAAACTACATTTTTATCAGACAGAGTAGTAAATATTTCTAACTATACTCTCTTTTGTTTCTTGTTTTTTTGCTATTATGTAAAGACTGAAATTGATTTTATGCTTTTTCAAACAAATAGAGAGAGAAAGTATATGTTTTTTCTGAATGCCGTTTTGATTTTTAAGTTGGGCAGGTAAATTTTTTTTGCTTTTGTATACTTTTTTTGCCTCATTGTGTTCATGTTCATGACTCTGGTGTATATTTGAGAAAAATTGCATTTTACGGCTTCTGTTATAGAAAGTAGCAGGTGATAAGCTTTGGGGGAAACCAACTAACAAGTAACAGTTGTGTTATTACTGAAAAAGAGACATTTATATAAAAACCCGAACGGTCCTCATTCCCGAAGCTACAGGAAAAACGTAATTTTTTAAATACAAATCTATATGTATGAAAAGATGATGTAATTTAAACGTAGTTTCTTTTGAAGTTATATTGTTTACTGTTATATTATCACCCTTAAAAGTTTTTTACCACACGATATTGAGAGTTGCATTGAGACAATTAAATGAATTAAAGCATAGGGCCTAAGATAAAGCATAAAAAAATGCACAAGCTGTAACGACAACCTTAAAACACGAGTGAATGTGTGTAAAATGCAAATCATATTTAAATTCCAGAGTTTAATCTTTGTTGGCTAATCCCTACTCCAATGATATTTATAAAATTGGTCATTTATCTGATAAGTTGTCTTGGTGAGTTATATGACAGTTTAAAATGCTTAGAAAGAACTACTGTATAAGTTCTGTAGCTCAGTGTGGTTGTAGCTCACTGGTTTAGGGCAATGAACTTTGGAACGGAAGGTCACAAGTTCAAAAACCAACACCAAGCTGCCACTGCTGGGCCCTTTAGCAAGGCCCTTAACCCTCCCCTTCTCAGGGCGTCTGCCAGACGACATAAATGTAGCTCAAAATGTTATACAGGAGGGAAATTCTGCTTCTAGTTAAATAGTGATTTAATTTCTTTCTTTCAGAAATGATAATATGAAAATGACAATTTTGTCATTAATTTCATATGCATTAAAAGTGGATCCTATTTAAGGAGTGAAACTAAAAGTTGCTAATGGACTTAACAGTTTAGCTGAAAGGCATGTAGAGAATCATCTCATGGTGTATGAATATAGACATACCACATACCGAACATAAATAATAGTTGGTATTTGTTATACGATTGTATGTAGATAAAATCCATCAGCTAATGATGAAGATATATGACTGCTCTTTTTCCTCTTGTTGGGTGCGTGTTAGGTGATGGAGTACAGGAGTCGATGTGAACATCTGCAGCAGGACATGATAATTGAGGAGAGAGAAATGAGAGTCAGAGAGGTATACATATCCTACATATTCCTTTTTCCAATATGTGGTAAATAAAAATAGTGTATAAAGCCTTAGTCTTAATCTACATTTGTAGAGAATTTTGCTAGATGAGCGCAGCAGTAACCTGGAGACCACCCTTATCAGGCTAGAGGAGGAACAGCAGAGGTGGGGAATTGTATTTATGAATTTATTATTACTAAATTGAGTTCAAACAATGAGATTTGACCTAAAATCTCTCCCTGTGCAGGAGTGCAACAATGGCTGAAGTCAATGCACTGTTTCGCAGTCAGCTCAGCCAATCAGCAGAAGAAAACCAAGCGCTGCAGGACGATGTGAGGAAACTGACTGCTGATTGGTCCAAAGCGGTGGAGGAAGCGGAGCAAAAAGAAATGGATTGGAACAAAGAGAAAGAGGTCGGCGCTGAAATCGATCTCATAGGATACCTTTCATAGAGCTGCGTACAAATTAGTCGAAATATAACAAATAAATAATGTATTGTTACATTAAGTACTCACTTTGTTGGTGTGAAACCCATAGTTCAGATGATGATATAATGAAATAGCTACCGTGTGTTTTATTTAAAGTGTCACCATTAATACAAACGATTTGTTAACTAGCTGTATAAAGACATGAAGTATAAGGATTTTCTATATAGGCTAAGTGATTTTTATCATGCAAAAAAATGAATTCATGGAGAGGTTTTTACGACGTGATCTTCGATGCCCAGGGTGTCTTTTCTGATCGGGGAAGATTCACACGGCACACAGAATGGCGCATACGTTCTTCTTCAGTTCAATGCAGATAACAGAGAAGTGTATATATATGTATATATACACCCATGAAAATAACCTGAGCTAAAACTGTTCCTGATTGGGTAAGAAGACATAGTAACCAGAGATGTGTCCGCCCAGACAACGACATTCCATATACAACATAGAAATGTGTGTTTAGAGAACTAGCGTAAGGCCCATCTTAATACTACACTGTAGGTATTTTAATATGTTGTATATCATATTTACCGTATTTTTCGGACTATAAGCCGCTACTTTTTTCCCCACGTTTTGAACCCCGCGGCTTAAACAACGAAGCGGCTAATTTATGGATTTTTCCTGGGTTTTTACCGGTTTCACAAACTTCAATCCAAAAAACTGAACCCCATAACATTAGACCAATGAAATTTCCGAACGGAAACGAAAAAACGCACCTCACTTGTGTTCTGAGCTGCACGGCATCGGGAGGAAAAAAACTTTTTTTTTTAAACGAACGACGATGACAAAAGATAAACTCCCGAGAGAAATACAGTGGTACCTTGACCTACGAGTTTAATTCGTTCCGTGGACGAGCTCGTATCTCAATTTGCTCGCACATCAAATCAGTTTTCCATATTGAAAATACTTAAAATGGCATTAATCCGTTCCAACCCTCAAAATGACACCCCGTTTTTATGTTTCATGTTATTAAATTGGAAAATACATTTCTAAATAACAAATCTTGTATAAAAACATAATAGAAAGAGTATGTAAAGATATAATAAGGTTTTATTCAGTGTATTTTCCTTGGAGATGAGACGACCTGAGCTAACGAAAACGCCGGTGTGTGTGTGTGTGTGTGTGTGTGTGTGTGTGTATGTGGAGGGGGGGTAGAGGCGATAAGCGGAGGCGGAGGGAAAACTCGTTTTCACTCCTGTACACTACGTATCCCTAAACTTTACAATTTTTACTTTTTATCTTAATTTTCGTCACAGTCTTCGCTTTCTGGCTTCGCTTCGCCATCTAGCAGCGGCGTCTCAAGCCCGTACCTCAATTTTTTGCTCGCCTAACAAAGCAAAAAAGTGTGAGTGACCGCTCGTACCTCGGAAAACTCGTACATTAATGCACTCGTAGGTCAAGGTACCACTGTAGTTGTGAAAGGAAGGAGGAAGACCGTGAACAATGACTTACTTGGTCGGCTACTGTTTAGATACAAGCCGTTGTAGCGCGTTGAGTCAGGGTGAAGGGAGAGCTCACTAAAACTCCAGTTGCAACAGAAATCATATAAGCACAGACAGGTTTCCAAAAATCTTGCTTTTTTTTATTTTTCTTGGCAACAGCATTATGGGTTTGTAAAGAAACTTAGAAATGAGCATCAGAAAATAAAAAGGACATAATCCTCAGTCTCACACGCACACACACGCAGTAATACCGGAAGAATGCAGTGACGTGCTATTCCCAAAATGCCGCTCTGCTCTTAAAGGAGCCACAACATATTTCACCCGTTACACCGTGTAACAGACACTCTCTGTCGGTAAAGCCTGTGTAAAGTACATTAGTTTCAGTATAGACACCTGCGGCTTATACACAGGTGCGGCTTATTTATGTTAAAAATAAAAATATTTGTAAAATTCAGTGGGTGCGGCTTATATAAGGGTGCGCTTTATAGTCCGGAAATTACGGTAATTAGTAAGAGAATTGGAATAATAAAACATGTTCTGTTCGCAAATGATGTGTGTCTTGCAGGTTTTCTCAGGGTATATGGAAGCAGAGCGTTCAAGGCTAATGGCGCTCTGGAGCAAAGTCGTAGCTCTCAGACGCCAATGTCATGCAGTCAAAGTTGCAACAGACAAGTGAGCATGAGTATTTTCACTGAATAGAATGTTTTGTTTTATTACTTTAGGGTGTTCTGTCACTGGCATTAACACTGTAAGGCTTTGACACATAAAGAAAATTTTTTGTAAAACAATCATTAATATTAACATTACAGTGCTAATGGAGAGTGTGTTAGAGAAGTGAAGAAAAGAGTGCAGGCAGGGTGGAGTGGGTGGAGAAGAGTGATAGCAGGAGTGATTTGTGATAGAAGAGTATCTGTGAGAGTGAAAGGGAAAGTTTATAGGACTGTGGTGAGACCTGAGATGTTGTATGGTTAAGAGACAGTGGCATTGAGTAAAAGACAGGAGGTGGAGCTGGAGGTAGCAGAGCTGAAGATGTTGAGGTTTTCGTTGGGAGTGACGACGATGGACAGGGTTAGAAATTCGTTTATTAGAGGGACAGCGCATGTAGGACGTTTTGGAGACAAGGTGAGGGAGGTGATTGAGATGGTTTGGACATGTGCAGAGGAGGGACATGGGGTATATCAGTAGGAGAATGCTGAGGATGGAGCCACCA